>CM040431.1:37885183-38485183 GCA_022702705.1 Papilionanthe hookeriana x Papilionanthe teres | reverse complement strand
TTCGGCGCTGCTACCCGAAAATTTGTGGTTAAGGCAGTTTGATGCTTCAAATTACTTGGGGATGTTTAAATAGGATGAGCACGATTTTAGGGTGGGGGTGGGGTTTTCTATCATTTTCTTGAGAGAGGAATTGAGGGAAAAGTTAAGAGATTTTATGCAAGGAGTCTGTATGTGAAGAAAGGAGATGGTAGGGAGGATCAAAAGGTGTAACAATTGCTTGGCTCTCTTCATTCAGTTTGCATTGTAAAAGAGAGAAATAAGTACATTTTGTTTTGGATTTTCTGTTGGATTTCTTTATAAAACTCTGTGTTTGATATCTTTGTTTAATTTAAAGTTTAAGAGGCTGAATTTTTTGATGAAAAGAGAGTTAACCTTCTTATTTATCCCTTGAATTGTGTGATGGTAGAATAAAGTTGAATCTTTTTATGTGGTTTGATTTGATAATTGATTATAATAGTGTTGAGTCAACTTTTAATTTATTTTATTTTCTATTTGGCCAGTAGAAATGTTAACATCCATCGTGAATTATGTGATCCAGAAGAATACACAGTGGAATGATAGAAGTTAACCACATAAACACTAGGGAATAAGAGTAACGTCTTGGATTTTATGCTTACATCCAAGTAGTTAAATTAATTGGATTGGTCAAGGGATTTAAGGAAATAAACTCTTGTCAGTCAAATTTCCTTAAACCACCGGAAGGGGATAAGGGATATGCCAACTCTTGTTTGACACTAACTTTATCACTTGTTCAATTTATATTCTCCACTAAATCAATTCAAAGGAGAAACTTCTTAAAACTTGAATTTCTTACAAACATTCTTTTGCTTGCTCAATTAGACTAGTTTTTCAAAACTTTAACTTGCATTTTGAACATATCAAGCTTGAACCGATAGTAGTAGGCTATAAGTTTTGTTAATTAAGTTTATCTCGTTCGATGTGGGATCGATAACCGGATTTAAATCCCGACACTACTGATACACCGCGTACACTTGGATGAACCGGCCGTGCTTTGTAACACCTGGTGTGTGTCAAGTATGTAGTGTTGTTGCTGGGAACGACGCTGAATTTGATAAGGAAAAGTTTAGTTGAACTTCTAGATTTTAGACTTGAAAAATGTAGTGTCACTATTTCATGTTCCTTTATTTTTCTATTTTTACTTGCTAAATTCAAAAACACCCTATTTTAAATTTGTTTGATTGTGTACTTGCATCGTTTCTTACTTTTAATTCCTGCAAAATAATTATTGCTTACTTGTTCTTGATTTAATAGTTTATTTTGTTTTTTTCTCTTCCCTACTAGACTAGCCTCGATCCGATGCATCGACTCAGATCCGACGCAATCAACTCAGATATTTGGTCGGTCCATCAAGTTTCAAACCCATAGAAGGGAGATCTAGCTTCACCTGCATCAAAACACGTGTTGAATAAGTGGCTCCCGTAAAGACGCTAGCAACCTATATAAGTCTAACCAAGACCTTCAGAACCTCAGGACTTGTTGACATCATTTCGAGGTCTTCCGTTCTCCTTTCCTTAGAGCCTAGGATCTAACCTTAGGGTTTTCCTATTAACTATCCTAGAAGATTAGTGATGAAACCCACCCCATTTAGAACTTCGAACCAACTCTTGGTTCTTTTGGGAGGCCTCACATAGATGGTCTCGAACCACCCATTTGATCGAGTGGCTAGGGCTACAAGTAGGGCTGTCAAAAAAGCTCGTTGTTCGCGAACAGTTCGTGTTCGGTTCGCCAAAAAGTTCGTGTTCGATTCAAACGAGACGAACACGAACAATTTTTTTCGTTCGGTTTGTTAAACAAACCAAACACGAACAGTGATGTGTTCGTTCATGTTCGGTTCATTATTATTCAAAATATAAAATAATTTAAAATAATTATATATAAAAAATTTATGATATTTTAAAAATAATTAAACTTCTATAAATTATAATATATGATAAATTATTAATAACAATAATAATATTATAATATTAATTATATTAATATAAATATTATAATATTATAATTAATATACTTATCTTATATATTAAAATAAAGCTCTAATCAAAACCCTAAACGCCTTATTCGGTTTGCTTCATTTTGAGGAAGTATGGGTTACTTGATGTGTATGGAATACCTGATCAATTTGCTTCATTTTGAGGAAGTATCCTATCAATGCTAGAGTATCGTCAAAAAAGCTTGTTGTTCGCGAACAGTTCGTGTTCGGTTCGCCAGGAAGTTCGTGTTCGTTCGATAAGCAAACGAACCAAACACGAACAGTGATGTGTTCGAACATTTCGACCACGAACACTAGCTCTATTCATTCGTGTTCGGTTCATTTACACTCCTAGCTACAAGCCATCACTATTTAGGTGAATGGCTAGGAGCACAAGCTATCATTATTGGGTGAGTAGCTAAGGCCAATTTGTGGTGGCCCAAAGAGAACTCCCATAAGATCGAATGGACTTAGGAAATCCCTTCACACATTTGATACACATAAACACCACAATTCACACATTCAATACACATAAACATCGCGATGCACGTCATTACCACTTACGTACATTGAACTGTTAATTAAAACTAAAATCAATTGTCAAGATGATCAATTATGAGCTAAAATTTAAAAATGTGATGCGTTTTTGACCCGAACATCGACAGAGTTGTCCGAACGACCTCAGATGAAGAAACGGACCGCACAAGCGTGTCCAAAACGTCAAATTTACCTAGAGAGGACACCCATTTTGATATAATTCAGTGCACACATGAATTATGCGCAAATCGGGGCTTAAATAATAATGATTATTATTATTATTATTATATTAATAATAAAACCTACTTCAACATAAACTCATGCACCCAACCCCTCTTCCTCCCCTTCGATCGCTCGCAACCCTAGCCGAGCCATAACCACAATGTTCTTCCCCCGTTCGATCAAAAGCTCTCGGGTTTGAGCGCACTCGCGCTGGTCGGCTCCCCCTCGTGGGTACAATGCCCTGAGTGAACTACTCTCCTTCGCGAAACTTCCTCAGGTTCTGCCCTATCACCACTACTTCTGCACTTTATGCTCTCCACTCTCCCTGTCGCCTTTTCTGCCTCCCTCCATATCGCCACTTCTTTGCAATCTTTTCGCCACTCCTTCTGCGCGACCTTATAGCCACTGTTACGGTCTTAATCAGAGGCCTCAACCCTGGTAAGCCTTGGTAGTTCTCTGCCTCCCTCTTAGCTATAAATACCTCGTTTGGGGGAGGTTTACTGTGGTTGGAGAATTGGTGCAGCCAAAATTCCGGGTGGTTCTCTTCTTGATTGGTTTTGCCCTAGCATGTTTAGTTTTTAGTTTCTCTATTTCTCTTGAACAAAAAAGGTAAGACAACGGTATGTATCGTTTCTAGAACTTCCTAGCTGTATTAAACTAGTTTAAAGTGATGATAGGGGTGAGATGAATACTGATGCCTATGGCCGCACCTACATTTGATCTGTGCTCTATTTTTTTTTCTTTACACATGGAGAAACACCTCTATTTTGCTTATTGATGCAGCTGAAGTTGAAATTCCTACTTGCTCAATAGTTTCATGATGGGATAAAACCACTTAGCATTTATAAGATCCAGGCCTGGTTTATTTGCTACCATTCTCATTTGATCTACTATAGTGAGGAAGTTTTGGTGGCTGTTTTAAAATAATTCGGATACCTGTTGTGGAATTTTCTTTTTGCTTCTTGCCTGCTCTTTATCTCACTATTTTGCTAAAGCATATATAGATATATATATATATATATATATATATATATATATATATATATATATATATATATATATATATATGTTTTCACTTTGGCATGGTTGGAAAGAGGTTTGAAGCTTTTCTTCTTTTCCTTCATTCCTAGTTTGTTGATTTGGAAGGTTATAGTTTAAATGCTGGCTATGTTAACATTTTTTAGGGAGCTTAATACTTGAAATATTCATTTAGGCTCTCATTTTGGTGGTATAGAGAGGGTTTTTGAAGTTCTTCTTTGCTCTTTATGTGACTGATTTTGAAAGAAGGTTTAAATGCTTATTCATGCTTTTGTTTCGGTAATTTGGAGAATATTGGAGCTTTTCTTTACTCCTTACTTTGCCGGTTTTTAAAGAATTATTTAAATACTAATGTGGGTTTTCATTTTGATAATTTTGAGAAGGATCTGGAGCTTTGTCTGCTCCATATTTTGCTGATTTTGAGAGAAGCATTCAAGTGTTTATTTTAATTCTATTTTGGAATGTTTTGAAGGATATGTCTGGAACTTTTCCGTACTCTTTTTGCTGCCCTTTTGCTGTTGGCTGGGTTGTAGTCTTTTTATTTGTTAGCTGCGGCTGTGTTGTCCCTACCCGTGAGCCACGTTGGTATTTTACATTCTTTGCTTCTGGTCGGTTTGGTTTGGTTCCTGCTGCGCTTACTTAAAAAATGTTTCGGAGTTGTTTTTTAGAAATTTGGAGGGCCTCAACATGTTTAGGTGTAAGGATTTGAAAGTTTTGGGTGTTCCTTTTCAAAAACGGAAGGTTTTGGTGTTCCTTAAAAAAAAGGATAAAAAAGAAAGGGAAGATTTGAGATTGTGACATCTTTATTTGTAAAAGAGCCGAGATTTTGATAGCCTCATTTATAGAATTCTGAAACTTTGATGCAGTCGTATGTGGGGGGATCCTAAGTTTTAAATGTTTCACTTGTACAATCCCGTAGCTTTGCCAGATTCATATGAGTTGGGATTCTTAGTATGTTCGGCTGAGTTATTTGAACTGCTAGCTAGCTTCCTTGCGTGCGGTTTTGGTATTTCTGGGTGGCCTGTTCGGCTACATTTTTGGGCTTGTCTGGAAGCATTTGGGAGGCCTGTTTGCATGTGTTTTTTTTTAATTATTATTATTGTTTGAAAGCCTGCTTGGTTGCGGTTTTGGTAATGCCGGGTAGCCTGTTTGGCTGCATTTTTTTGAAATTTTCTCAAATGGTTTTTAGGGCTTTCTGGAATTGTTTAGAGGCCTGTTTGGCTTTGATTTTTGAGACTTTTTTAGACTGTTTGACTATCGTTCTTAAAATACTAAATTGGAAGTTTGCTATCGTTCTAAGTGCTGACTTGAAAGTTTAATATATATATATATACAGTTTTTCAAGAGGACTTTCAACACCTTTTAGAATCGATTCGATTCTTGTTTTACAAAAGTTTGGACACCCATTTCTTTGGGGTCGATTTGCTTTACTCTATTTTTGGGCCTACTATTCAATCATGCTTGCTTGCCTTTATTTTAATCCGACCCACTCGCTATTTTGCAGATTGTTGAGAGATGGGTGGGTCTCTTCTCTCTCTCACCCTATTTCAATTTTTTTTTTCTGGCTCTATGGTTTTATTTATAATGCTTGTACCTAGATATAAGTGTGTGTAGCATAAGGATATAGGTGTCATCGAGCAGGCTCTAAGTTGAATGATTCTAGGGTTTAAGGGTCGTGATGACAAAAGCATCCGGAGATAGAGCGAAATAATAATGCATCCTACAGCATCGGGACCTGAGCCAAGAGCTTGGTGAGAATGTAGAATGATAATATTATTCATCGATACTAGATTAACGATGACCTTTGCTTTCTTAGGTTGCAAGTGATCTTTAGCCCGATAGTATAATAGATTTGTGGAAAATCTGTTTCTACAAAATACATAAATATAATAGCAAAATAAATACATTCCTTACAACATGAATATTTTTGATTGCTACAAAAAAACTACTTTGTTTATATGTATGAGAACCATGAACTTTGAATGATAAAATATGAATGTCCACTCGTCGGTACCTATACTGGGTTAAGAATTGCCCTCCTAAGATTGCCTTCTAAGAAAATTCTAATTGAATGTCGGGCTTTATACATGTAGATGATCGATAGTTGCCTATGGAGTCCTTCGAGAATGATAAATCTGAGCCTAGCTCGAACATGAATTCTTATGGCCCGCTTCGGTCTTTCATAGGTCATCTATTCTTTTACTTGTCACTTGTTATTTTACATACCATTTGATTCTTGCACTTACATATACACAAATGTTCGTCGTGCTAGTTAATTCTCTATAATACTTGTTTAGTTTTGCCTATGACACTGACACATTTTGCAGCAGCAGCAGACACGCCAAGTACGCGTCTATTTTATATTTACTACATTTTACCATCTTTACTGCACCTTTTAATGTTTTTCTTAACTGCTCCTTATACAACTTTTCTTTATTGTACTTTTACTACTCTTCTGTTTTTGCATTTAGTTACAGAACCCGCAGAGTCCCCCTAGAATAGAGAACAGTAGAATACTTGTTTAGGAGATACACTACAACAAGCCGTGACCTAAAAACTACATGTTCACACATAAACCCTAAACTTGAAGTGCCACGTTAAGGAGCTCGAAGCAACCTTTCCAGGAAGCGAAACGAGGAAGGAAGCGGATGAAGGGCGGCGATCAAGACACAATAAGAACCAGATCAACTTCAACAAGACAAAACGTGAAACATATCCACATCAACTAAACCCTTCCTGAGTTTAAATAACAATATACCGATAAGATTTCGAGATAGTCAGCCTAATGAGATATAAATTCTCACATAATATTTAGGCATTTGCACAACCATGTTGTGCATCATAAGTCTTGACTCTTTTTATGATTTCGTGGTAAATCCTCTTATCTTCCTAGGCTTATAAAATAAATTGTAGAATTGAAACACTAAATAATATAATTTCAAAGACATAAAACCAAACAATAGGATAGTTGGAAAATTACCGGGGCTTACCCCCAAATCCGTGACATCCCCTACTTTTTCGCTTATTCAGACTCCTGAAATAATTGTTTCTACTTGAGTCATTCCCTTTTGATTTTCCAATGTCCAACCTTGAGAACTTAAACTTTGAAATCTTGAAAACAGAACCACCCGAGATTTTTCTTAAGTGATTCCAGTGATTTAAGATGTAATTAACTATAGAGGTTTGCCGTTATAGTGAACTAAGAACTCGGGCAAAATAAATCCTACATAATCCTTATATTAAATATGGAAACTTGTCGGTCAAACATAAAATGTTTCGCAGGCCAAATGGATGCCAAAAACTCTTTAATTCAGGTGGTTAAGCCTGTTGACAAGTGATATGCTTATCCTTCGGGATAGTGTATTACTTGCGATATCACGCTCAACCATCTAAATTATTGAGTATGTGAGATCTATTTTGTCTCATTTATTTCAAAATTAAAATACTATTTTTCAAAATCACACACACACACACACACACACATATATATATATATATATATATATATATATATATATATATATATATATATATATATATATATATATTAAATTAAATTTAAACTATTTTCAAAATATATGGCTGATAGACCTATCTTCCACAGATACTCCAATCCTTTACTTCCTGCACCATCTCCTTCTCCTGACATCCTCAACCATAATGATCCAAGTCAAGATCACACGCCACTTCCTTCCTCTTCTTGACCTATCTTTATCTACTTCACCCTCAAGAATGAGATCCTCCTCATTAACCTTTTTGTCCTTCCGCTCCACATCCCATACGCATAAGTTATGCATCTCTCCCAGTTAGTTCCTCTTTGTCGCTTCTTCCCCACCCCCCGCCCCCCCTGTCCTTACATAGTGCTGCTCCATTCCTTCCACTCGCAACAAACTGTAGAAGCTCTCTCCTGTCTGAATCCCTCGCGATACAAGTTGACAAAGCAACTCTGGGATCACAAAGTACAGAGAACCATGATACAATCGCAATCAGAGCTTGTTGGGAAGGCGACTAGCAATACAATCCAACATCTTAGTGACCGAACCCTGTGAGACAATCGCAATCAGAGCTTGCTGAAAAGCGAATCAAAATTCCACACGAAGATTGAACCCTGTGAGGCAGTCATGATCAAAGCTTGCCGGGAAGGGGACAACGTGAACGAATCCTATGATACAATTGGGATCAGAGCTTGCTGCGAAGGCGAAGGCAGGAAGACGATGACATGAACGAATCCTACAATACAGTCACAATCAGAGCTTATTGGGAAGGGTAAGAGTGGAAGGCCATGACGTGAGGCGGCTAGGTTAGTCACTGATACCAAAAAGAAAGAATTGCTCAAAACCAATTTTGTACATTCATAACATGAGCTTAAATAGGGTATTACACTCTTTTACAAATAAACCCCTAGACTTCTTCACTATGCCCTTTATAGGACCTTAAATTAGGTCCAATTCTCAACAATATCTCTATCTTTCAATGATATAGAGGAAATAATAATGATGTCAAGTTCAATCCAAATGCATCTACTTCTTTTCTTATGAATTAACAAACGAACCTATTCTTATAAATCATTCTGGCCAAAGGTATGTATTGGTTAGTGAAGTATCAAGAAAACAAAAAACCTCTTAAATTATCATTTTATAACAATTGCAGTAATAATTAACAAGAACAGTTGATGGCTGGCATTGAACAATTAAAAAGCAGGATGCACGAGTCAAGGAGAACTTACAGTACAGCCCAGTGGCTTTCGGCAACCTTCGAAAAACATTAAAGTCTTTGTTAATTTGTTTCCATTTTGACCAGCACTTCCATGTTCTTCAACAAACCTATCAACATGGAACAAATCACAATGGCCTAGCTTTAACGATGACAGATGGTCAATTGAAGGGACAATCTGAGCACCAGTACAGCGAGATATTCGTTCCAAAAGTGGCCTTTTAATATTCAAAACAAGGGAAATGTTCTTTGCAAGAAGATAATCCTGTGCATAACGAGACACGGATTTTTCAACCAGAAGAACATTGGGATGCTGAGCATCAATTTTAGCAACAGCCATCTTCAAGTGGTCCATTTCCTGTGAAGAGAGTGAAGTGATGAAGTGAGATGTACTTGTAGGAAAACATTCTACCCCATTATATTCAATAATGAGTAAATGACAAAAGCGGTCACTGAATTTTAGTCCAGTACTTCTCTTAGTGTCTAATTTATCCATCAACTTATGAAATACTGATCTCTTGGGTCGTTCCATCATCTGTTATGTGGAAGTGACATAAATTGGTTGCAAGAAACAAAAGTCAAGGGTGCTATCATTTTTTTCACCAATCTACTCTGGTCACGGTTTAATTATGAATCAGAAACTAGCAATCCTTTTTCTTTTTTTTTAATGCCAGGAGTTTATTATAGAGCTATAAAATAGTAAATATTTTATTAGCATAGTATAACATCTGAAATAAATTATTTAGCATCTAAACGACACTTGGACAAACATAAGCAATTCATCTACATTAAAGTGCAGCAAGGATAATAAAAATTTTTTGATTATTTTCAAAGTTTGAGACCTTTAACCAATGCACATCTTATAATTAGCCAATACAAAATTTATATCTACTCATCAATATAGCAATTGACAGTGAGAGAAAGAATTTGCAATCTAAACTCATGAAGGATAGGGATTCCTTTGGTTGAATTGAACCATCTTCAAATTTTTGAACTTGTTATGTTAAAAGTTATCAACGATGTCATGGATGGAAGGATACTTTGAAAATATTAAGAACTAAATCAACAGACCAAATCCTATATATATAGAGTAGCCAAGGTCAGTGATACGGTTTTAGGGCTCCAAGAGGTAATTAGGAAGAGGATTTAGCAGGTAGGTGATCATGAAATAGCAAGGGAACACAAATATGCAAGGTTAACAATATTTGAAAGGGGTATGAGGTAAAATCTGTTGTTGGACGGTAGATTCAGCATTGATTGTTGGTTGTTTGGGCAAAGTAGAAAAGTCACGCATGAAAATGCGCAATTCAGAGGTCGGGAAAATTCACCACCTATCCTTGCACAAGCTATGGACACAACTTGCAAAAGGAAAAAAAAAGATACAATACTCCTTAGAATAGAAATCAGAAATAAAGTGTTCAAAACACAAACAATAGCAAAAAGTCTCCAAAGCAAGAAAAAAAAAAACATATAAATATGTCCCTAATAGAAAATAACTCTAAATAAAAATAAGGAAATAGAAAATAAATCAAGACGACAAGTTTCTTTGCAGAAATTGCCAAAGGAGCATAAATTGTTTGTTTTGTCTTCAGGTAATAACAAAAACATCTATTTCCGCAGTATAGTGAAATTCCTGCGATTCAGAATTGTGGGATCTGCAATCTCATAATACAGCGAACACTCCTGTGCTATTCTCCTCGGCTAGGAGAGGCCTCTCCCTCTTCTCTGGAAAGAACTAGATCCCATAAAGCATGTAAGAAGGTTTCCAAAGCTGCAATTCACCACCCCTGTGTGGTTAGCTGTCTGTGGGTACACTGTTGAACCAAACTGAAGTTCTAACTTACCCAAAAACATGCTCCAAAAATGGCCAAGGAGTTCACCTCTCTGTTTGAAGTAATGCTCTCGGGTATAACATAAATACAAACCCCCTTAAATACAAATCTACAATATGAGATGTGTTCGTTGTCTTATGACAAGAAATAAAATATGTTATCTTTTGAAGAAACGACTTACAAACATCATGAAAAAATTATAATCCTGCTATGCCTGAGGCAACTTCACTACAAAATTTATGCTCACGTTCATCCAAGATATTTTAACACATACATCATTCCAAAATCAGAGCTAAAGTTGCATCAGATAATATTCTCACAAATCAAGACAACCACCAAGTGTAACATATTTTTGTAACTTCTCATCCTCGATCGATTGCATCTCATAGGTGAGTTAGTTTGGCAAAAAAATCCTTAATCCTTGAATGAGGTCTAGGGCATATTGAATTTCTCTCAGTGGTAGCCATCCAGAAGGCAAACTAACACTGTTAGTCAGCATACCTGACAACTCTTTCAACAAGGGTTGTCCCATTTTTAGTATCGACTCCTCAAACTCGATACATTATAAAACAATTAATTTTAATCATGGTGAAGTCTCTCTCATAAGCTCAGCTTAAATTACAAGCCTCTCTCTCTTGTCAATAGCAATTTGATTCTCTCTGATGTCTTCATTCTCTCTTGTGTTACTATTCATTTCTCAAAATCCTCCGTGCTCGGTGAAAGGAATGATCCTCCCGTTTAGGCAATTGGACGCATGTGTCCAAAATCATGGCAGTTAAAGCAATTCTTAATTGGGATGGATTTAGGAGCATTGGTTGTCTCCACTTTTTCTCCATTCTATATGGGTTTCTCCTCTGGCAAGGTCTACTTGGGTGCTCCACTAGATGTATTCTTTATGCCTGATTCTGGGGTTGAACTTTGTCTATAAGGGATAATGATTATTCGTTGATATTATTTCTCCATCTTTAAAGCTAGAGTCTCTACATTAAAGTTTTATTTGGGGCAGCTGCAGCTTATCAGGATTAGCTGGCTGGTTGTTTGGTTTGTGCGTTTGGAGAACAACTGATTTGCAGTTATTTCTGAATAAATGATCATTCTGTCTTTGATCTGGATAAGCTGTTTAGCTGTTTGGTTTGTGCGTTTTGAAACAGCCTATTCACAGTTTTTTATGGATAAATGACCATTGCTGCACTACGTAGGTATGTAGTTTGCAACATAACTGGTTGTTCCTCACATCAAAAGAAAGATATAGCTAAATAAACAGATAGCCTTTGCAAGCAAGGATATATGTCTGCCATCTCAAATAAAGCTTCCATATGTGTTACAAAAAAAAAAATATAACTGGCAAAAAAATACCAAACATCACACTTCCAGCTATCAAATATCCAAATAAAAAGATAGACCTTGCAACCGAGGAAACCACATAGAGTTCCAACCCTTCCAATCCTATAATGGGGCAACGTAGGTAGCAATGATCCAAGAACTAAATTAATAAACAATGATATTTTCCACTTCATTGGGAGCACTCCTCTTTTTGCCTTGAAATGAAACATGATTTTACTTTATGTACTAAATTCTTCATTTCTTCATTCAACCAGGAATGTAGGGGAGGGTTGGGTAAGTGATCAGTGAAATGATCTAAAATTGATAGCTACAAATCATCTCTCTATGCACTTGTGGATATAATGGATCTCATTACCCTGTAAACTACATGGCCAATCCAAGCCAACAAAATCGCATGGCAAATCTAAGCCAACAGAGCATAACATATTTTTGTTACAGTATGCAAACCAAGAAATCGAACAAATCCAAGAAACCAAAAAATCGAAGCCAACAAATTGCATGGCAAATCCAAGACTACAAATAGCATGGACAATCCAAAACAATATACGAACGTACCTTACACCATTCCAATAAAAAATCCAAATAAAAGAAGAATGCAGTGAAGGGGGCCCCATACTGAAATGCCAACAGAAGAATGTATATCTTACAGATCTCACTAGAATTATGAATTAAAGTCCTAAATATGAAATCCAACAGAAACCAACTAACGAAATCCAAAGCTCAGCCGAAGAACACCTACTTCGAAAACCATTCCATCCATACGAAAACAATTCCATACTCATATCATACTTACAGATCTATTGGTAGGAGAAATCAGAGAGGGGTGAAAAGCAAAAAGCAGGGGGCCGAGACCAGAACGAGAGAACCAGGATCGCGCTAGGGCTGACGCATAATAATCAGCGAACAAATGCGGCTCGTGGGGGTCATCCCGTAGGCCGCATTATTGATAAATCCCAAATGCAGTAATGCAGAACGCAGGTGAAACGTGCACACCAAATGCAATGGCGGCATTTTCAAAACGCTGCAACGGCTTCCCCAAACAGTGCCTAAATAAAGACTAATACGATTACATTGCACCACATTATTGATAGATAACGTCGGTCCTCAAAGATAGATTGTCCCTATGTGCTCCTTTGATTCAACCAACTCTTATTTCAGCATGAGTTGAACAAATTCAATTAGGTACTCCTCCCTAGAAGAATCTCTTTAACGCATATTGTGGAGTTTTAAGAACATATTATGTCGATAATATGTGGGAAAGTATTTAAAGTACATCTCCATTTTCATCTTACAATAGGTGATGATTTTGCTTCTCACCAAATAAAAGCATTCTTCTTAAGCTTGATGGTTGCCAATTTAACTATTTTGTAATAGGGAATGTCTTTGTTCTCAAAATTCGTTCCATTGTTTGGAGTCGCTCGATAAATTCATCCGAATCTTTATGACAGTCAAAATCTAATAAATCCAAATTTATTCTAAGATTATGATTTTTCCTCTAATATTTCATACCAAATCAATGTGGCATCAGCACTTCATCACTCGAAGCTTCTTGGTAAAAAGAATTCATTTTCTCCTCTTGATTAGATTAGTCGTTGTTGTGGCTATAGATGACCTCACCAGATTGTCTCTTCTAAAAGGCGGTAAGTCTCTATTGTTGTTTAAGGATTTCTCACTGTATATCCTTTATAGCAATTTCATAAGCACCTCATTGAGAATTCCTCCTTAGCGACATGACGTTCCATTCTTACAACTCAAATTTCAGTTGGATTTAATACCATATGATATTGTTTTAGAGCTCCTATAAGGTGTTTAGGAAGGGGATTTAGCGGAAAGGTGATTGTGGAATAGTGAGGGAAGAAAACAAGCGAGGTTGACACGAGATCAAATATGTTGTTGGACAGCAGATTCAGCATAGATCGTTGTTTGTTTCAACTAAGAACATTAAATACACCCACGAAACAATGAGGTAAGAAGGCCTAGATTCTTCACCATATGTTCAACACAAACTAAAGATACAACACTTGTAGAAGTAAAAGGATACGTCACTCCTTTGGATAGAAATATGATACAATATCCAAAATACAAAAACAATTGTAAAAAACCTCCAAAACAGCAAAAGAAGTATATATAAATAGGTCCGTAATAGAAAATAACTCTAAATAGAAACAAGAAAATATTGCAGAAATTGCCAAACGAGCTAAAATTATTTGTTTATCTTCTCGTAATCGAGGAAACATATTTTTCTACAATACTGAGGAACTCCTGCGATTCAGAATTATGGGATCTACGATTCCGTAATTCAGCAGAATCTCCCGCTTCAGTCTCTGGGACAACAAACATCTAAATGAACTTAAATCAATGTAAACTATGACCATGATTTTCTATAAGCGAGTGAAACAATATTCAAATAATAATGTTTAACAAATCAAGCACCCCAAGATGGCCACATTGGAAAAGAAAATCTCAACCGGATGGGCTACTATCATCAAAATGCCCTCACACCCTATGCAAATCACTTTGGAACCTAAATTGAGGCAAACAACACACACGCTGGCAAGCGCATGTACACACATACATATACAAATATCATAAAGTTATAATTTTTTTTAAAAAAAGAGTTTATGAGAAGTACATCACCTAAAGCTTAAAAAAAAATTCATCCACCATTTACACCAAATTGTTAACAATAACAAATAAGATTAACCCAATCCCTTAAAGAGACCATATCATATTAGGCAAACATCTATGATTGCTATAAAAAAAATAAAATAAAATAAAAACTCACGCGTAAAAGGATGTGACCCGTGTTATCTGACCATATGATTTTGCCCCTAAATAGCATCACAAAAATAATGGTTACTACCATAGCCTATCGAATGGTCATAGCTAAATGGGACAATTATATTTCAATTACAGTGAAATCTTAAAGACTCTCCAAAAGCTCAATCTCTTGAGTTGTAAATAGCATGATGCACTTGGTAGAAAACAAAATCCTTTATTAGCTGAAATTGACTCAAAATTATTTCATTATATTATGCCAATTTGTATAATAGTTTGATCATTCATCAAGTATGAAAAGAATAAGGATAATTCAATAGCAAATAAAAAAAATTTAAAACACTACTTTTAATTCTGTATTTAACCAATCAAAGTCATCAAATACACCATGTATTTAATTCCAAGCCATTTAAAATTTATTCACATTGAACGTCAGAATTTACTTCTCGTGCAATTGGAAGCATCCATTGAGCCAATTGATGATAATTTAAGGTGAAGAAATTGAATGGTTCTAACCTTACATTTGATAGTCATAAATTGAAATGGGAGTAGAATGACAAACCTTGTCCAGAAAATATATCTATATATATATATGAGTTGTAAAATAAAAAGTACTAGGATTCAACATCGTAGAATTAGATAGGGGTACCTAAAAGAAACAAATAAAATTATTTTTATGAGTAAAATTCACGATTTAAACATTTGGGATATCCATGAAGACGCAAATACTATGTCGGAAAAATTCACTAATATTATTAAACAAGTGGCTAAAGATGTACTTGGAAAATAAAAAAAAGTTTCTATAAATAAAAATAGATGGTGGTGGAATAATAATGTGCAAGAAAAGATAAAATATAAGAAATTATGTTATAAAAATTGGTTAAAATGTAAAAACTTAGAGAACTGAGAAAAATATAAAGCGGACCGTAAGGAGTCTAAAAGAATAATCTGTGACGCTAAAAATTCTGTTCTTAGTGATCTTTATAGCATGTTAGATACTAAGGAGGGTGAAAAATATATGTATAAACTAGCCAAACAAAGAGAAAGGAAAAGTAAAGCTTTAACTCAAGTAAAGTGTATTTAAGATGAAAATTAAAAAGTGTTTTTCTTAAAACAAGATATTCAAAATAGGTGGGTGAGTTATTTTGATAAACTTTTTAATAAAGATGCTGAAAATACGATCGACCTTAGTGATCTTAATATCGTTAATAATAATAAAACTTTTCATTTTTACCGCCGCATTAGTAGAAAAGAAGTTGAGGAGAGCTTTAAAGAAAATCGAGGTGGAAAATGCGCAGGGACTCGATGATATCCCAATTGAAGTGTGGAAATGTTTAAGTGATTTGGGGGTTTCTTGGCTTACTAAACTTTTTAATATTATTTTAAAAACTAAAAAGATGTTGGAGGAGTGGAGGAAGAGTATTTTGGTCCTCATTTTTAATAATAAAGGAGATGCACAAGAGTGTGCAAATTATAGAGGAATTAAATTGACGTGTCATACTATAAAATTATGGGAGAGGGTAATTGAACATAGGTTAAGACGTATTACCAAGGTTTCTCATAATCAATTTGGATTTATGCCGGGCAGGTCTACTGTGAAAGCTATACATTTATTGAGAGGTTTGATGGAGAAGTACAGAAATAATAAGGAGGATCTACATTTGATTTTTATTGATTTAGAAAAAGCTTACGATAAGGTTCCTAGAGATGCTCTTTGGAGAGTCCTTGAGAAGAAAGGTGTTGATATGACTTGTATTCAAGTCATTAAAGATATGTATACTAGAGCTGTTACATGTGTTCGAACTGAAGGAGGATTGACCAAATATTTTACTATTTCTATTGGTTTACATCAAGGATCGGCTTTAAGCCCATATCTTTTTGCTTTATTTATGGATGGTCTTACTGGGCATTTACAAGAGGATGTACCTTGGTGTATGCTTTTTGCTGATGATATACTCCTCGTGGATAAGATGAGAGGAAAAGCCCAAGAAAAACTTGAATTATGGAGGTCTACATTGGAGTCTAAAAATCTTCGTTTGACTAGAACTAAAACTGAATACATGGAATATAATTTTAGTAATTGTAGCTCTAGTGACAGAAGAGTAACTTTGGGTGATCAAATTATTAAAATGTGTGAACGATTTAGATATCTCGGGTTCATTGTTCAAAGCGATGGTGATATAGATGGGATGTTAATAGTAGAATTCAGGTTGGTTGGTTGAAGTGGAGGAATGCGTCCGACCTATTGTGTGATAAAAATGTACTGCTTAGACTGAAAGGAAAATTTTATAGGATGGTGGTGAGACCTGCAATGCTCTGTGGCGTTGAATGTTGGCCTTTAAAAGAGAAGCATAATGCTAAGTTAAGTGTTGTCGAGATGAGAATGATTAGGTGGATGAGTGGCTTTACACTTAGAGACAAAATGCGAAATGAATATATTCGTAATAGGGTTGGTGTTGCACCAATGATGGATAAAATAAGAAAGAGTCGCCTTAGATGGTTTGGTCACATTAAACGTCGACAACCTGATAACCCAATTAGGAGAGTAGATGTTTTAGATACAACTTATGTTAAGAAAGTCAGAGGTAAACCTAGGAAAACTTGAGCTTATTGCATAAAAAAAGATCTTAATTTATTAAAATTAAACGAAAATTTGACACTAAATAGGACGCAATGGAGAAAAAGGATTCATGTAGTCGACCCCACTTAGTGGGATTAAGGCTTTGTTGTTGTTGTTGTTGTTGTTGTTGTTGTTGTTGTGTGTGTGTGTGTAAAGAGAGAGAAGGAGGGAGAGAGAGAGAGAGACTACTAACAAACCTGCTGCAACAATGTATCAAAACTGGACAACAGATTTGTCACCCGTTGGTATTCAAGAGCTCCTCCTAGGATTAAAAGACGAGGTTTCTCCACCCTTGATGCCATACGACGATGAGCGATATTCTTCTTACAAACCACTCCTTTTACCACCTTACTAGAAAACAAAACCATATAAAACATATTAGCGCTCACATCCCTTCTCAGAGATAAGAATAAATTTAAGAGTATGCATAAGAAGCAGGAGGCCATAACTCAGATTCAAATGAATTTATGTGCAAGTGTGGGCCTCACTAAAAGACCATATGTATACGGCATCTTTTCAAAGAAATTAAGAATAGAAAAACTACAAGATTCGGTGCGCTCAGGGAAATGCAACAGAAAAGCAGAAAGGAGAATCAACACAGACTGAACAAAAGAATCCTCAGATGAACCACCAACAATCTTTACAGACCTTTCATTGCGAGATCCGCAAGCCACACACTTGACCTTCACGTAGCCGCCAGGATCCATACCACCTCCCTTACTAGTATCAGGCTTAAGCAGAGTCGCTGCTTCCCATGACAAAGCTGTAATTATGTCCAGCCATCCATCCATGTTAGGCCCTTCACCAACAGGAAGATTTTCAACCTGAAGAAGCTGAGCTACTAAAGCCCTGAAATGTCCATCAACAACATTTTTCATGGCCTTCTTGTGTTCTTCACTTGACCTATCTCTAGTTCGACACTCACCACTGCCAAAACTGCTTGATTGGAGACATCCCCACTCTCCTAAAGTGTCCTCACCATCATCATCATCAACCAAAGACGACTCTCGTTCATCTTCTTCATTTTCAGGCTCAGGAGGAAGCCAAAGCTGCTCATTGTTCTCAATATCCACAGGCTGTTTATCTGTACTTTCTATACCATATATAGCACTTGAAACATTAAACTCACAGTTATTATCATGACCCAACTCTTCAGCAGTCTTATCTTTCTCCAAAGCACCATGTGTAGGAGTGCATTTTTCTTCAAAATCATTAAATTCTGCAGCAGGATGAACTCCATTTGAGCAGTAACCACAGTGAACTTCATCAAAATTAACAGGATGAAAATAATCAGCAGAAGTTTGGAAATGGTGTCTTCCTGATTCTGAATTACAACCATCATACTCGTCCTCCTCATCATCACTCCTGAAAGAAAACAAGCATGAATTAAATTCCATCCTGAATAAGAATGATCATCCTACAGTAAACATCGTCCATCTACATAGGCTAACTAAGCAACATGTTTTGAGAAGGCTCCAAAGAAGATACAATTTTAAAGAGATATGTGACTGCCTTCACCAGAACTGTACCTCACCAATGCTGTGAAATAATAACAGTGAATGAATAGGTTAAGAAAATGAAGAAACTAAAACATTAAGGCCATAAGGAAGAGAAGAGAATTAGTCCTATTTTACCCCACAAACAATATAAGCTTGAGAATATTTTACCAAGTAGCCAAACATAAAGAGAGTAAGCATATAAAATTAGGATGCCCATCCAATAGTGTGGATTTTATGCAGCTAATGAGCATAGTTTGATAGAACACTGTATACTAACAAACAGAACGAATAGAGATGAAATATTTAATGTGCCAGGTTTAAAATTGCAAGGTCAAGCAAAGTATACAGTTACTAACAAAAGCAGACCTTTTGGATAATTCAAACTTCATAGAACAATATAGTTCCACTACTTCCAATTTTAAGCAGTCGTTGGAAGTGAAACCGAAAAGAACCAAACAATTTTATGCCTGGGGGTATTGTACACATGAAAGGCATAAGAACCTGTTTGTTTCAGGCCAAAGTTAAGCTTAAGCTATCTAAGAAAGGATAAGCTAAACAGATAAGAGGAGATATGCCACTTCGTTGATCAAAATGATGAGCTAATTCTTTGAACCAAAAAACTAGTGGAAAATCCATACATACATATATATGAACCATCACCTTCACCAGTACATGTTTCCTCGAGAAGGAATTCTTCCCATTTGCCTGAAACCTATACTTGTCCAGGGTCTTTTGCACAAATCAGTGTGCTTCTTGATTTGTATTTTTGTGTCCTATATTGCATTATTATTATTTCAAAAAAGTAAAAAGCATGAACCCATGTTTGATCTTCAGTATTACAGTAAAGCAATACAATATTTCACTATTGAATTGTAACATTATATTTTCACTATAGTAAGTCAAGATGCAGGCTTGCGTGCTCAGATGAATTTGGGCAATGCACTATTAGGAGGTGTCTGGCTGCAGGATTATATTTCTGTTAATAGGATATATCAAATCTGGATTTCGTCTGAGACTCACGACGGAAGCGAATGTGCAAGCAATGGTGAGCAAAATCAGTGGAATCAGGCTCTGTGCGATTTACGAAATCTGGATTTAAAGACGGAAGGGGTGTGGAGAAGACGGAACAGTTATCAGGAAGACGGAAAGGGAGGTGCCGGGAATCCAAATTTCATTTTTGTTTTTTTTTTGGCTGGATTTAGGCTAAATCCAGGGTTAAATCCTATTAAAAGTCTGCTACCAGGGGTTGAAAAGATGCCTTTTAAAATGGTCACCAAAGGAAAAACAGCATGAGGATCAAAAGACCCTATCTCAAATTCATATTCATATATCGAATCAAATATTGCAGGATATTCTGAAGGGAAAATTTGTGTTGCATTGTGGTCGAAAGCTAGAGCAGCCAAAGAGTCAACCAGTACACTACACTTGAAACAACAATTATACCCCACTGTTTGACAAAATGTAAGTTTCTATAAGATCATTTAATCATCTTTAAAGAGATCATTTTTATTTAGACATCATGGATGCTAAGTATGATTAAGAAGATTTTGACTTAATTGTGTTCATTACCTTTCTCATATTCGACTTTCAAAGACTATTTATACAGACGTGAAACTCTTTCCCTAAATGATGTTCATGCGACACTATTTTCTGAAGAGAGTATAGAACATATGGTGGTTGGATTCAAAGCAGATGCAAATGGCCTCCTTATTTAAGAGAACTCAGTAAAAAAATTCTAATGCTGAAATGAAGATCAGCCAAAATATAGTAACAGAGATAAATTTTGTAGACACTACAAGAAAAAGGACGCATCAAAATTGAAAGCTATAAACTGCAAAACAAAAAGAAAGTTCATGTGCGTCAGAAGGGCAACTGGAAAAACTTGCTTCAGCCAACGTTATAAATGATCATAGTGATTGAGAGCTTGTTGACCTCGCTTTCAATCGCGCTCCCGTTAAAATTTTGCGACGATACCAAATTTCGACATAATTTTGACGCGACCGTCGACGAGATCGCCCAGACGACCACAGACGACGAAACGGACTGCGCCGATGCGTCCGGAACGTCGATTTTACTTAGAATTGACATTAATTTTGCGACGATAGCCTGTCGGGAGTGAAAATTACGATTTAGAGTTTAATTTTTAAATAAAATAATAATAAACCTATTTAAATTAAATTTAAACCCTAAAATCCTTTTTTTCCCCCATTCGGCTCGCCCGTCTCTCCCGTTCGAGTCCTGTAGAGGCTTCTGCGAGCCTTCTTCCGCGCTCGAACACCTTCCTCCTTTGCGGCCGTTTACCCCTCGAGCCGCACATGATCCACATCCTTATCCCTGCCCGAGCAAATGGCCCCTGCGACATTTTTCTGGCGCGAGGGTTATCCCTGCGGCTTCTCCAGCGTGCGCAAGTGGCCTGATTCTCCTTGCGGCATTTTTCTCCATTCTCTCGTACCTTCCCCAATCCTACTCGACTCCACAGATATGGAGCGGCACTCCTCTTCCCTCTTCTGCCTATAAAAACCTCATTTTGGGTGATATTTAGGGTTGGCCGAATTTCATCTTGAAGAAGGGGAAGTGCTGCTGGATTGGTGCTTGAACTTATTGTTGTTCTTGTGTGCTCTATATCGGCCGGTAACCTTCCTTTACCCCTCTCTTCTTCTCGGTTTGGCCCAGGGTACCCGTAACCCTGTTGTTGGTTCGGTTCTTCCTGCTTGATGTTTCGGCTGGGTGTTTATATGCTATGGAATGATTTACTTATTTGTTTAAAATGATAATTCCTAGCTTTCCTTCTCTAGTGGCATGCTAGCATGGTCTTATACAAGTGTTGGGAGTGTCTTATTGCTTGAAACATGAATAAGAATAGAGATTTGAGCATGTTTTAGAGTATGAGCTTGATCATTTGCTTGAAGTGGTGGAAACATGGCACGATATTGGCTCCTTTCTTTTCTTTACTTGCTTAAAATGATAAGATGTGGTTCATTTTCATTTTTCTATGATTAAAGGGATTGAAGCATGGCTTTGGAATAATGTTAGCTCTTCTCTTTTCTTTTGTTCAAAAAAATAAAAAAATAAAAAAAAGGTGAGTTGAAGTGATTAAAATCGTGGCTTTAGGGACGATGATGATCTCTTTTTCAAGCATGTTAGGATGTGTATTGTAAGGCTTCCTATTTACTCTAGCTTGGCATGAAGTAGGGAAAGATTCACTTGGTCTTTTCAATATGCATGTGAGGCTCGGCTTTTGCTTTTTGTAGCTCTTCTTTATCAAAAATGGAATGCTAAGAAGAGGCTTAGTTTAAACTTGGGAGGTTTCATGCTTGTTCTTATATGAAGCATATGGTGGCTCTATGTTTGAATACATGGAAGTTTAATTCTTGGGTTTCTTGCATCTTAGCCCTCCATAAAAGCATGTTAAATGAATGTGGAAAGTCTTTATGCTCATCCTTGCTTGCAAGCATGTCATATTTTCATGAATTGATATATGGAAGCATGGAAGTGTTATTGTAATCCAAGTTTAGCCTCTCTTTTAATCTTAAGCTAAGGCTGTGTTTAAATATGTATATACATGCTTTATTTTAGCCTCATGTGGCTCGGTTTTGTTAAGTCCCGCCATATTCTTTGTTCCAAGCTTAAATTCGGGATTTGGTTTTAGCCTTACGTAGCTCGGCTTTCCGTTAGTCTTGCTGTTCCCCCCTGTTTTAATTTAAAGCTGGATTGGCCCCCAGCTTAGCTGTGGCTCGGGTTGGCTCCTTTAGCTTTCTCTAATTTTGGCTTTATGTTGAGATTGTTGTAACCTGAAGCTGGGCTCATTTTTAATCTTGCTGTGGCTCGGTCTTTGATTCCTTGGCACCCCTTGTACTGGTTCTGTATTGGGGGCAGTTTTAACTTAAATCTGGGCTCATTTTCAGCCTTATTGTGCTCGGTTTTGATCCCCTGGCACTTCTTATATTGGTTCTATATCGGGGCTGTTTTAACTTAGAGTCGAGCTCGTTTTTAACCTTGTTGTGGCTCAGATTTTGATCATGTTTCAGCTCAGGTTGGGTCTTTTAGCACCTTTTGCTTTAGCTTTGTGTTGGGGCTGTTTTAGTTTGGAGCTGGGCTGATTTCCAGCCATATAGTGGCTCGGGTTTGACCTGCATGGGCTCGGTTTTGCCCTTGTGATGTAGTTCCCCTGTCTTGGCCTTGTGCTAGGCCGGCTGTAGCTTGGTGTTAGTTCGACCCTAATCTAATAATGGCTTGGGTTTATACCTTGTGTTAGCTTAATTGTGGCTTCATGTGAATGCAATTTTATGGCTATTTGATGAATACCTTTATACACTTAGTGGTGAGCTTGGAGTTAAATTGATTTTGGAAGGCTTGTCCATTCACTTTCTTATAAATTTGGAAGTTGGTCCGTTCACCTTCTTTGTATTGGGAGTTTAGTGATCTCTCTGTTGTTGACTTAGTCCCGAGCCTGTAAGTGGTCTTATTGGGAGAATTTATATTTTAAGAGCTGAAAAATTAATTTGAAATTCAGAAAATTTGGGTTCTAGTATGGGTTTGGGAATTTTAGCAGTGGATCTCCCCGAGTCGTTTCTTTTCCGTTTGATTTACAAAATTTTAAACTATTTTTCAGATTTCGTTCTCCTTAACCTAAGTGGAAAGGATGCCCTCTTTGGGTCGATCCAATTATACCCAAGTGAGAAAATGACATCTTCGGGGTCGATTCAAGGACCTTGGGCTTTGCTTTCAGTGTTTTATTATTACATGTCTTTAGGGTGTTTCAGATTAACCCTCTTGTCGCTTTAACCCTTTGGATTTGGAGGTGGGTTAGTCTCATTTCTTTCCCCTTCCCGTTGATTGACATGTTTTCCCCGCTCCACTCGGAGTTTGGTTTTGTTTTGTTTTGGGGCAATGACGGCGATGATGCTTAAAGACGCGCAGGTGATAGAGTAGAATTGTATCCCATCCTGCGACATCGTGACTCGTTCAAGAGCACGAGTGAGCCGTAGGATGACGATATCATTCAGCCGTTATAAAGCTAGCGAGGCACCCATACCTTCTTAGGATTGTTTGTGATCCTATACCCGACGAAATGATCGACTCGTGGACAATCCCAAATTTCAAAATCTGATAAGGACGGGTACTATTTCATATACAAACTCTCTTTTGTATGTCTGAAACTCATGTGCATGCTAAAAACATAAATTTTAAAACTATATTATAAAATCCGGTTGTCCACTGGTTGATTATCAGTTTTGGGTTAAGGAACACTCTCTGCGAGTTAGGTTTAGTAGGACACGCTTCAGGCGAGTGGCGGGCTCTATACACTCGAGTGACCGAAGTAGCGCTTCGACGACCCTTCGAGCGATCTTACTGCGGTTCGAGCTGCCATGAGCCGAAGTCTTGCGGTTTTTCGGGTTTTCGTATGATTTTGATGAAGCACTCGTGGTCCCTTTTTTTTTAGGATTTTCCTGAAGTTTTGATGATTTTTTTTGTTATTCATTTTCTCGAGCTTTCTGTTGTGAGTCATTCGCCGTCTTTTCTCGAGCTTTCTAGATGATATTTCTGTTTTCTACTTGGCTTCCGCCTGCAAGATGCACTTCAGCTTGCTGCGATAACGACTCTCTCAGGTATACAAGTTTGTTTACATTTACAGCGTGTTACTTTACGCACCTATCTATTGTTCTTTTTAAGCACGTTGTCTTATCTTCTCTGTACGTGTTTTATTGTTTTCTACGTTGCATACTCGCTTCTACTATCTGTAGAATATTTAAACATATTTGTATAGGATGCTTAGAAGAACTCGACCATGAAGTACACTGATTGAACATTTTAACTTGTCATCTTGAAAACTCAGCCTCTTCACGACGAGGACTTGGAGCTGGTGTGGTGGGCGACGACGATCGTGTTGACAACAAAACACGTCTTCATCAATCAAACCATGGGATAGCTTGGGAAGTCGTCAGGTTCGACTCGGACCTCTGACATCCCCTAGTCTCTTTCCCTTTGGATTCTACAATCAATGTTCCAAATTTGAACTAATCCCCTTTCACACCTCTTTATCCGATTTCGTTGAAAAGTCTTATCCTTTTGACCTCCTTGAAGATAATATTTCCTGATTTTTATCAAGAGTTTTCTTAAGTGATTTCGGTCATTTAAGATGTGATTAACTATAGGGGCTTACCTTATAGAAGCATTCCGAACATTTAAAATAAACCCTATTTAATTCTTCGTATTAAATAGGGAAGCTTATCGACGAAATAAAATGGTTTCACGTGACCAAACGGACGTCATATATTTCTTAGTTTATTTGATCGAGCCTCACCTCAAATCACTGTATTTATCTTTCGGGGTAAATATATGAACTGAGTATAGCTATTCTTTCATTTAAGCTATGAAAAATATGGTGTCGGTTGACTTCATATTCTTTTCTAAAATTATAGTGAAGCGTCATCACGAAGCGGGCGACGGGATTTCGATTCCGGCGACCGACAGCTTCTTACGGGCACTTCACACCCAAAACAACGCCGACAGAGCTCCATGTTGCTTATGATGGTGGCTTTAAAACTTGCAAGGACTGGATACTTAATTTTGGTTGCATGTTTCATGTGTCCTTGTAAGGACTAATTTTCAACCTATAAAATTATGAGTACAAGTAACAAGTTGATAAATATAAATGCATCTTATAAGGTAATCAATATTAGTACAATCAAAATCAAAATGTTTGATCGATAGTCAAAATACTAGGTAATGTGCTACAAATCCCAAATTTGAAAAAGAATCTTATCTCTTTCAGTAAAAATGTTCAATCACATTGATGCAAAAAAGTTCAATTACATTGGTAAAAACAGAAACTTCAAGCCGAAGGTTAGCAAAGTTACTCATGTGGTAATGAAAGGCTAAAAAAGTCTACCTAGTTATATATCTTGCAGGGTCGTACTGTTACAAGTGATGCAGTTGTAGCCACTCATTTATCTAGTGATGATGTTACTCAACTTTGGCTGATGCTTCGTGGACGTATAAATGAGAATGGTATGACGGAATTGAGTTAAAGAGAACTTTATGATGGACAAAATAATGATAGATTAAAATTCTGTTAGTACTGCATTTTTGAGAAGGAAAAAGGAGTCAGATTCACAACAAGTATTCATAGTATATATGAAACATTCGATTATAAACGATTAGACCTCTAAAGACTATCAAGGGTGCCTTTCAGCTGTTCCTGCATCTCTTCCTTCGAAGATGATGCCTTCTCCTTCGAGGCCGCTTGCGCCTTTGCCTTCCTTGGAAGCATCATCCTAATTTTCTATCGTGATGGAACTCATGATCAAAGCAGCTGGTCATACAACTCTTTTAAGTCGTTGGTTTGTACTTTGTAGTCAAAGCGCTATCCTATCCTCCAACAGAACTCAGTGGTCAAAGCCACTAATTGTTTTTCCTTCTTTGTAGCCATTATTTCTTCATCATATTCATCTGAACTCACAGTACGTCCACTCATGACATTGTATAAGTAAATGATGATGACCGGAGTTCAAAAAAATTCAGCCATTCTAAAACCACTTTGCCTCACACTACAATCCCTCCCATGCCTGCATCTAGTGATTAGTACTCACGAAATCTAGCACCTTATCTCATGGTTATTAAATTTAAGAAGCACAACTATTTCGAGTGGGCTCAATCCATAAAATTGGTGATCGATGAGAGAGGCAAAATTGTTGTGAAAACGATGACAATAAAGAGAAAATATGAAATGAGAGAATCACACACGACACACAGAAATACGTGATTCGGGAAATTATCTACGTCCACGGGATTTGCAGAGGATTTTATTACTTGAAGAATTATACAGTCGATCGCTTCGCTTGCAAGATCTCGTCCCGACTCCCTCCCTCTCCTTCCTCTGATTTCCGCTGCCCGCAACTCCTTGCAAGCATTCGGTCCTTCTTGCTTTAAAAAACTGAAGGACGGGATCCTTAGGAGGAAGGCATAGGTGAGGGTTTTTACAAAAGAAAAGGAAATAAAAGAATTTAAAAAATTCAAATAACTGTCATAGGTGCAAAAACCGCCTGAATTCAAATAACAGTCATAGGTGCAGAAACCGCCTGAATTCAAATAACTGTCATAGGTGTCGGAATCGTCTAAATTCAAATACCTGTCATAGGTGCAGATACCGCCAACACGAGCGAAATGGAACGAGCTCCACAATACTCAACAAAAATTGGGTATCTAGCCGGAGAAACTTCAAAGCCTACTACCAGCGATCCAAATTTGAAAAAATGACCATTCAAAAATTTTGTGGTTTTTTTTCGGCTCATCAATTAAATGGAACCTACCATAGGAAAGCCAACTACAATCCTTATCACTACCCGAGATATTTGGGACTGTTTGAGATCTATATTCAGACTTGAAAATTTCTTTCCAAACTTTTAGTTGAAAATTTAACTTCGAAAATCAGAACAAAACAATAGTGATATTACTAAGCATTACAAGTTAGTAGCATTATGGTAAAAACTTGATCAATGTTATGGTAATATTCGGGAAAATTCAAATGATTATGCTTGTCAAAAAAGAGAGCAAAAAAACAAAATCTACATGTTCTTAGCCGGCATTAATCAGAATTTAGACGAGGTCTGAGGTCGCTTTCTCGGTAGAAAATGTCAGGACCCGACCCGGGACTGAAGTTGACCAAGACAGATGCAGACGATAAGACAGTGGGGACTAAATTTTCGATATTCATTCTCTATAAATAATATTTTACAAAAAAGGAGCCACTTAAAAAATTAATTTAAGAAGATATAATTTAAAATTTTCCTCATAAGGAGTTGTTCGCACCTTCGATAAACATTTTTCCTTCTATCGTTCATCTTTTAATCACTTAACCTAAAAAACTAGTTAAAAATCAATTGATCAAACAAGCCAGTAAATACTCATACTCCTGAACTACAGTAATACATGGAAAAAGAAAATAATATGCATGTCAATTAAGCTTTTAATCAATCAATATAAATATTTAATGTTATTTAATAAATCTTACTATATCAATAACATATATATATCATTCTATAAATGTACAACAATCAAATGGGCACCTTCTAAAATTGTAACGGTTAAAGTACTTCAATATCAATATTCATTTCCATATACATACACAGGTATCTTAGCGTTCCTCTGCTAGTACCATAAAAAAGGTGACTCTATCATAATCAGTCATGCACATGCAAGTATACAAAAAAAATATTACATTATAATAATTAATAGTTCAATCTTTTATGCATGCAGCTCGTATTCATGTATAAAATTCAACATCAATGACAATTTAAATGAAGCTAAGCACACAAACCACTCTTACAATATGAACAAAATTCAATATAAATATAAATCATGGTATGTAGTGTTATAATAGTAATAGTAAATGTATTTGGTCGAGAAAAATAAATATTATTATAGCAAAAGAATATCAGTGCTCGTCTCAATGATAGACGATCTGTATGCTTTTAACTTGTATTAGTACTATCAAATTATCATATATAAAATATAAAATATATAATTATCACTTTATTTAATTTTGTTTTAATTTAATTATAAATTATTGTTGTATCACACTATTTAATTAGAATTTTAACACTTTAAACTTAAAAATTTAATAATTTTAATCAAAATTATTATTAAATATTTTTAAAACTAAAACCATAACCTTTCTTAAGTGTTTCAATTAAAGGCACTTAAGTTATCATTTAAATAATAGACTAATATATATAATATCTATTAATAACTTAAGTAAAGAAACCTAACATTATAAAACCGCACGCGAGAAGCTTCCTCAGCACATGGAAGAAATCTGACTCAGCTCTTCTTGCACGCGCATCCTCTATTGCAGTCGACATCGCCTGCTTCTCTCCGTGAAAAGCTCAGCTTCGCGCCTTACTGCTTCTCCTTAGCATCGAACTCTTCGAAGCCTGACATCGATATTTCCCCAAACTTCTTTGTTACTGAATAGAAGAAAACCCTAACTTAGGCTTGATGTCTACCCCATCATTCAACTCTCAAGTAAATCTCACCTCGGCGACATCATTTTATCAGCGAACTCATCTTTGTCTTTCGATCCCTCATTCCTCTCCCTTCTTATCGGCTTCCTCCTCTCTCTAGTCGGTTTCACGACTCCTCAATTTGTCTTCTTTAGTTCTACAATTCTCCCTGTTAACTAAAATGAGACGTTACAATCTTCCCTACTAACAAAAATTTCGTCCTTCAAATTTATAAATAGACTGTAAGTCATATCTCATTCAGAAAGTCGACATAAGCTATCATGTACCCATTTTGATTAACTCCAACTTCCGGGTTTAGTCGTGACAAAAGTGGTATCAATGACAGGCTATATGTGTCTTCTATAATCATTTCCCTCCTATCGTTCATCTTTTAATCACTTAATCTGAATTTTTAGTTAAAAATCAATGAGTTAAACATGTCAGTAAATACTCATACTTATAAACTACAATGATACACGAGAAAAGAAAGTAATATGCATGTTAGTTAAGCTTTTAATTAATCAATATAAATATTTAATATTATTCAATGAATCTTATTATATTAATAACATATCTATATCATTTTATATCTATATAATCATCACAAAAGCATCGTATAAAAATTGTGCCAGTGAATGTATTTCAATATCAATATTCATTTTCATATACGTTAACAAGTACCTTAACATTCACTACCATAAATGGGTGACTCCATCATAGTCAGTCATACACATATGCAAGCATGTAATAAAAATATCACATTCTAATAATTAATATTTTAGTCTCATTTGCAACCAATATGTATTCTTGTACAATATATAACATTTATAATAATTTAAATAAAGATGAACTTACAATATGAACAAAATTCAGTAGAAGCATAAATCACTGTCTACAGTGCTCTAACAGTAACAGCAAATGCATTTGGCCGAGAAGAAACAGAATAATACTATAACAAAAGAATATGAGTATTCATCTCGATAATAAACAATCTTTTTACTTTTAACTTGTATTAATTCTATCAAATTATCACCTATAAATATAAAATAAATAATTATCACTTTACTTAATTGTGTTTTAACTTAATTATGATTTATTGTTGTATCGCACTATTTAATCAAAATTTCAACACTAAACTTTAAAATGTAATTATTATAATCAAAATTATTATTAAATACTTTTAGAACTAAAACCCTAGCCTTTCTTTAGTGCTCGATTCAAATGCACTCAAGTTATCATTTAAATAAGAGAATTATATATATTATTTATTAAAAACTTGAATAAATAGACCTAATCTTTTAAAGCCGCACTCGAGACTTCCTCAGCACATGGGAGAGCTTTAACTTGGTTCTTCCCGCACGAGCTTCTTGTACTATGGTCGGCATCGGCTTCCTTTCTACGTGAAAAGCTCAACTTCTCTCCTTACTACTCCTTCGCACTGAACACTTCGAAGCTCAACGTCGATACTTCCGCAAGCTTCCTCGTCGTCGGCAAGGAGAACGCCCTAACTTAGGCTCAAAGTCTCCCATGTCGTTCAATTCTCAGGTAAGTAAATCTTGCTTCGGTCGGGTCTTTTGATAGGAGAACTCATCTCTTTGGCATCTAATCCCCTCATTTCCTCTCCCTTCTGATCAACTTCGTCTCTCTCTATTCGGTATCCTGAATTCTCAATTCCTCTTCTTCGGTTCTAGGTTTCTTCTCCCACAATAATTGAAATAAGTTTAAGAAGTTTTTCTGAAGTTAGACAGAAAGGGTCGAGAAGAAAAATTATATTTTGCAACATTGAATCTTCTTTTAACACTAAACAAAAGAACTTGGTTTATGTCAAAAGAGTTTCATACTGACAAAGAATGGCATAAGAAATCACAGGGCAAGCATTGCAAAAAATCATGGAACACGAAGGAGACATGTTAGAAGCTTCATGATAAACCTACAAATTGCAAATCAAAATTCAAGCATGAAGGTCGAGCTTATCAAGTCACTGCTTCGGAAACATAGAAACCACCTGCAAACCATAATACAATTCATTTCACTAAAAAGCAATTAGAGAACTTGCACAAATTATTTCACTCTCCGAAATTATCCCTGACTCCGTCTTGCTCCTTAATACGCCATCATTTCTTTAGGTTTTACTCCTAATTTTCCCACTCTTTGATAATTGATTATGACACAAACGATAACATGATTGGATGTTCTAAAGTATTTTCCTCTTATAAATCTTGTGCACACAATAAAAATGTTAAAATTATTGATAGTTCCCTCTTGGTAATTATCGGGAAAAGTCATTATTTACCATTGATCATGTTCTCCACATTCCTAATTTATCATGTAATTTGTTATTCATTAGTAAAATTAATGTTGAATATCAATGTCAATCTAACTTTTATTTTTCTTATGAATTTTGAGAATTAACCATGGGGAGGATGATTGGCAATTCTAAGAAAAAAGATGAACTCTATTATTTTTACGATAGACATGACTCAAATAGACAATGTTAAAGTACTAATTTAAATTCTAATTATATTTCTAAATACAATGAAAGTATATTATGACATTATAGATTCAATCATACTAATTTTTAGCATCTAATGTACCTGTTTCACAAATTAGAATGAAAATGTTTTGTTTCAACATGAAGTGTAGTTTGTTAAACATCATAGTACAATATTTTCTCCACAAATATACAAGCTAACACTACTTTTTAATCTAATTCATAATGATATATGGGATTATTGTAAAAATCTTACATATTCTGACAAAATATTGCTTGTGATTTTCACTAATGATAACGTTGGGTTTGTTTAATAAAAGAAAAATATCAAGTAGAAACGATTTTAAAAAATTTTGCACAATGGAACACACCCAATTTCAAGAAATAACTCAAAATTACAAACTGGTAATAGTCGTGAGTATTTCAAAAATAATTTGGGTAATTTTTTTCTTGAAAAAAGAAAAATTCAAAGCACTTGCGTACTCATTCCATAACCAAATGATGTGGCTAAAAAAATAAGCAGTTATTGGAGGTAGCTCGAGCATTATTATTTACCAATTAGGTGCCTAAATATATTTGAGGTGAAGCTGTTCTTATTGCTACATTTCTCATAAATAGAATACTGAATAAGATTTTAAACTTTAAAATATCTTTTGATTTTTTTCAAAACATTGTTTAGAGGAATCGGCTATCATTTTCTCTATCTCTAAAAAATATTTGGAAGCACTACTTTCGTTTACATTCATCATAAAAAAAAAACTTCAATTCCGAACCAAAAAATATGTGTTTATTGGTTATGCGTCTAGCCAAAAGGGATATAAATGCTTTGATCTCAATGTTAAAAAAATATTTGTTGCCATGGATGTCCCCTTTTTTAAACATAAGCCCCGTTTTCCACCTTATCTTCAAGGGAGGACAAAACAAAGATTTGTCTACTGATTTTTTGAATTTTTTTCATATCAAAGCTCCTAAAATAGTATATCCCCAACCTAGATTATTCAAACGAAAAATGTAAGCGCAATTCTATCGGGAGAAAGTGCGTCGTGACATTTAGACATTGGACTTCCTCCAATGTCATCATGTGATGTTCATAACAAAGAAAAAAATAATAACTACAATAGTTGTACTGTTTAATTGTGTATGTTCGTGGTAGAGGACATTCAAAAGAAAGAGTCTACAAATTATTTGAAGTGCCTGGAATCCTCGAATCCGTCAAATAACTCCTCGCTGATATTAACCCCATGTTCGAACCACTTCACCTTCGGGTTCTCGATCTTCTAGTCCGAAATATGAGCCCAGTATAAATCCTGTCTAATTAATCTAGTTTTCCCATTAGGGAAAAGTCTTTGCACCCAACATTCATTATCTCACTATGTGTCGTGTGAAACATTTTCACACTTTACGTGTTTTTACCTCACAATTGTTGTGTATAGAGATTCACAGTACTGTGAAGGATGCTCTAAAAATCCCTAAGCGGAAGGAGGCTATTTTCAAAGAGATGAAAGCTCTCAAAAAAAATGACACGTGGGAACTGATTGATCTACCTAGAGGAAAGACAATTGACAATTGCAGATTTCTATTTATAATCAAGTATAATTTTGATGGCTCTCTAGAACGGTACATGGCTTGGTTGGTTTTCAAGGGATTCACTCAGATTTAAGACATTGATTATTTAGAGATATTCGTTCAAACTCAACTTTATTGGAGTTATTTTGTCAGTTGCAACTAAACTTGATTGGCCACAACAACAATTAGATATAAAGAATGTCTTCCCTAATAGGCACTTGGAAGGAAAAAAAAACCTTATGGATGCACCCTCGGGATATAGTGAGCAATTGGCACATAAATTTGAACTATTTGGTAAAAGTCAAGGTTATAATCAAGGGCAGGGAGATCATATAATACTCTTCAGACATTCAAACGATTAGATAATAGTCTACTAAATGTGTATGTAGAGAATATTATTCTGAAAAAAAATGATGCATATGAGATGAACCGCTTAAAGAATTCTAATTTATCAATTTTTTAAACCAAGGATATAGAATCTCTAAGATATTTTCGTTGCATGGAAATTGCTTAATTGAAAAAAGGGATTGTTATCTCCCAACGAAAGTATGATCTTAATCTTCTCAACAAAACTGGAATGAGGGGATGTAGACCTGCAAACACTCCTATTGATCACAATCAAAAAAATGGAAGATGGAAAGAAATGTGATGATACCATAACTAATATGAGAAACAACGGAAACACAAAAGTAAACTTTCATTAATATTGGAGGTCTGCGACGTACGTCAGGAAAGCTAGCAGGGGTGGTGACAGCAACAAAATACTGGTCGCAGTGAGGGGAAAGGTGCATGACAATAGGGACAACAAGTGGAAGGATTTTAGGTGGCCAGCAGCGGTAGTGGGGTGGATGGGAGGAGCTTGAACGAAGTTAGGAAGGAGGGGCAGCAGCAATAACCGGTAGAACTGGGGAATTGTTAAGTGAAGGGGTGACAACAGGGAGAGTTTGGGGGCTGGGGAGAGAGAAGAAGAAGATTTGGGAAAGATAAAAAAAAGAAAGATACAATCACCACCTCGGAGAGAATACAGCCAAAGCATAACCAACTCCTCAGATACAGCCCACAAAGGGGAAAGAGACTCCACACAGGAGATCTAAAACAGAACACATTCATAACTAACACTTAAACCTACAAGGATGATAATTTATAAGCTGCCCTGGACGGAGGAAGTTTCTACACATAGGAGGAGAGTGGGAGGGTAAGAAGAGTCCAGAAAAACCTCGAGTTCCTTAGTCGGCGCCTTCCAGGATTTCGCGGTCCCTTCCCGTCTTCACACATGATCGCGGACTCCTGCAAACTGTCACGGGTTTTGGACCACGGGATCGCAGCTCGCGTTCTTTCGCGAGGGGTCGCGGGTTCCTACAAAGCATCGGGGTTCTGGCTCTACGGAATCGAAGTGCACCCCTGCTTCGGGGCACATACAGGCCCCAAGTCAAGTTATCCGGTAAATAATGTTACGTAAATTGGTAGAAGATTGAGATGCTTATCACATACATGGCCATATATTGTCTTTATTGTGAGTTTTGTACGTCAATTTATGCATTTGTCTAATAAGAAACAAATTGAAATGGTTAATAGAATTCTTAAATATCTAAAAAGTACACCACATACAGGCTTACTCTTTCAAAAAAAAAATCACACAAAATAACATAGAGACGTACACTAATGTAGATTGGCCAGATTTGGTTATGGACCGAAAATCAACTTCTGAATATTGCACTTATGTGTGAGGAAACCTAGCTACATGGCAAAATAAGAAACAGAATGTGATTGCGTGGAGTAATGCTGAAGCAGAATATAAGGCTATGGATAATGGAGTATGTGAGATGTTATGGTTGAAAAGTATTCTTAAGAGCAGCAGAAATATTAAGTATGCCAATGAAGTTATACTATGACAATAAAATAGTGCTACGCATTTCAGAAAATCCTGTGCAGCTTGATTGCATAAAGCATGTGGAGATTAACAGACACTTCATAAAAGAGAATTGAGATTTAACGCATAAAGATCAACCAAAATGTTGTTCGAGCCTAATTTTGAACTTCTCAAGCAGATTGTGTTGCATGCCATTTATCCCTACTGCTCCATAGATAGATATATTCATCAAAAGATAGTTCGAGTCTAATTTTGAGCTTCTTTTAAGCAAGTTGGGCATGATAGATATATATGCTCCAACTTGAAGGGGGTGTTGAATTTTTAGGAATAGTTTATTTTTAGTATATTCTATTATTAGTATTTTTTTTTTTTTAGAATTGAGATTATTGGACTATCACAATTCTTGTTTCCTTCATTTATCATGGAGAGTTATGGCTGACATTATTATTTTCTGAATATGGAAGTCATTCTCCTTTATTTACATGTAATCGTTTTCTATGAAATTGAGGAGGAATAATAATTTTTTCTTCTCCAAAACTTACAATAGATTTCATCAAACACTACACGGGCACTACTTTGCAATTTACATCCAAAATCGTTTTAGTTTTGAAAGGTATTTAATGATTTACATAGAATTTTATATTTGTTAAAAATTAATGAGCAATTTTTATTAGTGGAAGTAATAGTTGAGAGAAAAGGATGTCTTCTTTATTTTAAAACAACCCTTAAACTTTAGTTGATTGGTTTTATCTTTGATCTTCAAAAAGGATGTCTTCTTTATTTTAAAACAACCCTTAAACTTTAGTTGATTGGTTTTATCGTTGATCTTCAAAAGGGATGCGAAAAGTTAAAATTTCACTCCCAAAAATATCATCATTATTTTCATCATTTGCCTTATACAAACAATTTTATGCCATCTTCATGAATTCTTACTTTTCATTCAGTCTTATAAAGTGTTGTCAATTGTGTTAAACCAATTCATTTCCATTAACAAAAAAAAAAAAAATCTGACCCCCATAAATATAATTTTCAGCTAAAAGATAGACGACAAGAGGAGAATGAATAGCAATAATTTATCTTTTTAGGTTTTGTCTATTTGAGCTTGTGTCAATCAATAATTATCATTAATATTAGCCCAATGACTTGGAGCTAGTTTTATGAATCATCATTCTCTATTCATACTGACTGAATGAGGAATCCCCGCCTAAAACATTTTTCTCATCTTTAATTTTTTTTTTAAAATAGGATCCCATCTTTCAATTTAGCAATTGATTTGTCAACCACAATTTCTATTCCTAACTCATATTATTTTGTGGTAAATTGGTATATAACATTTGAGTTGAAATTTTTTTCGTGTAATAAGCCTAAGGGCCCACTAAAATAGAAACTCAGAGGTTCAAGTTATGATAGGTTACAAAGTTATTGTAATCATTTACTTTATGGTTTGATGGGGCTTGAAAGTTGGATAAAGTTTTTAACACCGGAGCCTACAGATCACAAAAATAATTTCGTCACTAAGTCGAAATTACATAAAAGATTAAATGGTTAGAATGATGAAAATAAAATCTTTGGATGGTATGTAGAAAGTAAAAGAATTTGAAAGACAAATTCACCGCTCTAAATGAGAACCATTGGGCTCCTGCTCTACTTATCTTCCTGCACAAGGCAAATTCAAAGACTAAGAATGTTATAGCTCGCCTAACACATCAAGTTTATAAAGCTCAACTTTTTATTTTTGCTTCATGACTTCGGGAAAAGTGCTCGTTGTTTCCTATAAATAAAATTCACATGGTAGTCATAAATCGGCTTACAAAAAATTTTTATAAATAAATTTAACCAAAACTATAACGAATTACAATAAATACAATCAAAGTTATGATTATATGCTAATGGCTCTTTTAAGGAACTGAAAAAAATATTAAAGAACCTCAATTATGAATGATTCCAGAAATCATGTAATAACAAAGAGGGGAATACAAGGGGACGCGACGAATACAGATTTTCGTAAATTCTTAAAAGACAAATTAAAAGGCATCAACAAGAGGAATTTCATTTTATGCAAGATATGAAACAAAAGAGATACAATCATGTCCTAGAAAACAACTAAACAGTAATTAGAGAGCACATCCTTCCACTGCCAATGTCGGCTTCTGATCTCCCCTGTGATATTATGAGATTAGTCTATTAGAAGAGAACTGAACATGAAGTACACAGGAAAACTGATATGGGTGGGAAGACAAGACATTTCCTCACTGAGAAAGACCTTAGTGGCTGGAAAAAGCAACAGTAAATAGTAAGATAGAAACAAGTATAATATGATACCTATTCACGCAATAGCCGAAGTCATTAGAGGGAGGATGTCCCATGCCCGCAACTGAATCCATGTTTCCTTCCGTCATCATCATATCTTGTTTATCAGAAACAGGTCCGATGTGAGTGAACGGACTAAGACTTCGACCAGAGCTATATTTAGTACTCGGACAAGCACCAGGAGAGTATTGCCCCAAACCAGTAGCCGTAGCACCGCTGCTAGCTGTCCCGCTTGACTGAGTGCTTGTCAAGCTAGCTGCTGAAAGAGAATGGCTGAGGACCACAGACGAGGTAGAAGCAGCAATACTGTCTTGCTCCCATTGTTTAAAGCAATAGTTACAAACCCTAATTCTTCGTTCACTTTCTTCTTGCATATTCCTCGAGTCATCAAAATTAACTGGCACAAAATTTGAGGTACACTTAGCACAAAATATACGACCGCATAGACGGCAATGGTGTCTGCGGTTAAAAACTGTAAATTGTGAATCACAATCATAACAAACTCTGCAACTGTCATCTGGCATCCAGAAGTCCCTGAATGCCGGCTCTGATCTTCCTGGGCTCCAGGACTTCATCATATGAACCAGCTCCGAGAACGTCTTACGTCGATTGGTTAGTCCCATTCATAGTTAAGTAAGCATCAGAAGCTATGTAGCCAAATAGAGATGAATCTCAGCTTCTTTCATCACTAGTTCAGTTCACCTCCAACAGAATATATCCTGATCCCAAATTACATAAGCAACTGTTTCTACAAATATTATCTCAATAATTTGATGGCTAACATATTTTCAATCAGCAAATCTTCTAATGCAATCTAACAACAATGCCTGTATTCCATTCCTAAAGACATGAATCAATAGAGTTTCCGTCTATCACGAAGTTGAGGAAGCTTTACTCCAAAATATAGCTCAGGCCACAAGCACATATCCAGGTTTAAAATCCAAGAAATCGCTAATTTACCAAAACTGAATCCCTCACTGAAGCAACCCTGCAGAGCAACTCAACCCCATATAAGCCACTTCGATGAAGACCCATATCCATCTCTCATCAATCACCCCCCGCGGAGTCCAGCAGTAAGCATCAACTGCACCCATCGTACATCCTCTCCCGCCTGTCAAAATAAAACGTAAATTAAAAACCTAGTTTCCTGCCCCACTCTTCAACTGATTAACTATTTCCGAAACCAAATCAACTACCAGAAAAAACCTCCAACAATGCCGAGAAGAGAGGAGATGACAGACCAAAACAGTCGCACTTAAGCCCCTCCCACTCTCCTCACTGCCGAAATTAATAACACCACGAGAGGAATCCTAACGATTGTCGCGTCATCTCAGCTCTCCTGAAAAAAAGGGTAAACGGAAATCGACAAACGGCTTCAACATCATCAACCCTAGCAAAATTCATTGATCTAGAGTCTTTTAAGAAAAAAAAACAACCCGAGAAACGAGCAAACAGATCAGAGCATCACCAGTTGATCTCATTAGAAGCGGCGCATCATAGAGTTAACAGCTAGCAGGATTTCCACCCCAATTCCTTCCTCCTTCCTCCTTCACTCTACTCAATCCGCTTACCTTCCCTGCTTCCGGGCTCCCGTGTTTCATGTGAAGTGCCGGCAATCTTTTCCATCCAGAGAAATAAAAATACATCTCTTCAAAAAAGAAAAATGGATTAATCATATCAACATTGAGAGGGAGCATGTGGCTGCTAGCTAAGCGAAACGTGCTGACTCGGCAGACTGTGAAAGCCGGGTGGGGGCCCACTTCAGTAACCAATGTGAGCCGTCTGATCTAACGACGCAGCGCGACAAATACGTAGCTTTCTGTACGCGACGATGGTTATACAAAAACGAATATTTAGATTAATTAATTAAAAAAATAATAATTTCCACATGCGGTCGGCGAGAGTTTGGCTGCTCGGGGATGGCCCCTCAATATTTTTTCTAAAGTTTCTGATAAATGTGAGTGATTAATAGGGCTGTTAAAAAAGCTAGTTATTCGCGAACAGTTCGTGTTTGATTCGCCATAGAATTTATGTTTGATTTGTTTGATAAGCAAACGAGACGAACAGGAATAATTTTATTTGTTCGGTTTGTTAAACGAACCAAACATGAACAGTGATGTGTCCGTTCGTGTTCGGTTCGTTGCTGTTCAAAATATAAAATAATTTAAAATAATTATGTATAAAAAATTTATGATATTTTAAAAATAATTATATATTATAAAAATTTATCATATTTTAAATAATTAAACATCTATAAATTATAATATATGATAAATTATTAATAACAATAATAATATTATAGTTTTATTATATTAATATAATATTAAAATATTATAATTAATATACTATACTATATATTAAAATAAAATCATAAACAAAACCCTAAATGCCTTATTCGGTTTGCTTCATTTAGAGGAAGTATGGATTACATGATATGTACGGAATACCTGATCAATTTGCTTCATTTTGATGAAGTATGCTATCAAAGTTAGGACTGTCAAAAAAGCTCCTTGTTCACGAACAGTTCGGGTTCGGTTCACCAGGAAGTTCATGATCGATTCGTTCGATAAGCAAATGAGACGAACACGAATAATTTTTTTTCGTTTGGTTTGTTAAACGAACCAAACACGAACAGTGATGTGTTCAAACATTTCGAACACGAACACTAGCTTTGTTCATTCATGTTCGGTTCGTTTACACCCCAAGTGATTAAGGATCTGCTGGGCAGCAGCGTGGTGGACGCTACCGTAATTTTTTTTTTTGGGTTCAATTTTTCTCATCGGTTCTCACTGGGTTCAGTGGCAGCTTTTTAATTATGATCTGATTTTTTCCAAAAACAATTTGTAACGGTCACTGCAGTATTCTTTAGCAGCTTCACAACTATTTCTTAATAAACTGTAGTCGTCTGACTCTTAATGGCTCAATGAATATTATAAAAGATTTTTTTTTTGGTCTGAATGAATATAGTCTTATAGCAATTTATACTCAAATTCTTGTGTCTTATAATGTATTTGGTTCAAGAAACTATTTCATAAGATAATTTAATACATGTGAAAGTCAAATGTTTATCTTAATGGGCTTTAAAATAGTCATCAAACTTCTCTTAGTTGTGTGGTGCATGATATAATAATGGTCTATTTTTTTTAATGTATTTTTCTCCATGTGCTTGATTTAAAAATTGCTTCCTAAAGGAACCTATTTTCTCTTTGATGCTTATATAATGTGAGTTCTTCATTTAAAAGAAGACTTTCACAATTATGTTATGATTCACAAGGTTTTCTTAATTATAAGGTTCCCATTACAATTTAATTTGAAAGAAGTAGTAGAAACTATATTTGCTTATTTTGGAGGCTAGAAAAAGTAATTCCTAACATCAATGGCAAGAACAACTTAAGGCAAATAAATGGAGAAGCTCGATCTATTGGGATGAGATTATGGATTTTTTTTTAGTCTCATTGATTGGACACTGCTCGAATGTTGTCTTACCTGTATTCTACCATGTTGAATTCTCAAAGAGAGCCTACTGGTTTTTGGAATTTGGGAAGTGATGATGAGCTTAATGATGTTCTTTCCTTGCATCGAGTGGAGCTCATTGATGTTGATTTTCAAACTGTCATTGATTTTAAGTCTGTGTTTTCCTCATATAAAGAATAGAGATCTATTTATCATTTTTAAGAGTGCATTTTAATAAATTTAGTTAAAATTAGTAACACTGTATAAGATGACCCATGATAATTACTTTAATCATATATCATTCTTTAAGCATTGATATACCTGAATGACCTCAAATTAATTGATTTTATGAATTTAAGATTATTTTTGTTAAGCTACTTATTTTGACTATAAGCAAGAAAAAATTAAAGATATTTGACTATTTCATTATTGCATTTGAAGTTTTAAACCACATTTCAAATATTTGATTTTTGCTCATTTGAACTCAGATCGATCCATTTTGTATCTTTGAACTCATTATTTGAGATATTAAGTTTGGTTATAAATTTTCAAAAACTAAAGATTGCACGGTCATGAATTTTACTTTGAATGTTTTCAATCTAGAGGTTGTACTCAGATTCAAGTTTAATCATAATATTATGGTGGCGTATCCTTTGCCTCAATTATTGTAAGCTAAAAAAGTATAACTTTTGATTACTTACATTATAAAAATCTCTCATAGTCAAAGGGAAATTTATCCACCTCTCAAATGTATGTTAAAGATTTAATAATTCTTATTATGCAATGTGCATCCTCTTTATGGGCTCCTGTATTACCTTATAAAATGTCAAAATATTATTTAGAGATAGAGTCATTTGTTATCAATAATTTTAGTTTCAACATCACATAATTGATATGATATTATATGGATGTTAAAAAAATAAAATCCCCTAAAAATATCGATAATTTCTAAAATATTCAATTTTTCTAGTGATTTTCTTGCTTTTTTTTATACCTTCTTAATTTATTTTTTTATATAATTTTCAACTTTTTTATATGATAATTCTATAACTATAATCATTTTATCTTCATTATATTTCTAAAATCAAATTTAATCATCTTTTTTTTTTGTAAATATTGATAATATATTTGGCTACTTCTATACAAATTTTTAATAAAAAAACATGATCTTGTGATATGGTAGACTAGTTACACTTTAATAATTTATTGTAATTTATTCACTTATCAAAATTACTTAAAATTAATTTCAAAGGCTTTCATGAATGTGTAAATACTTCATTAAAATTCTTAAAATGTTTCTCTTGGTGTGATATTCTAGAAAAAGCTTCAAGGGACTGTTGATTAATAATTCATTTATCGTGTTATTACCTTAAAATTTAAAATTGAAACAATAAATAAATACTTCTTTTACATGTTGTGTAATAAAAAAAATTCAATGGTTTATATCATTTCATAAATGTTACATATTTATCATTTATATTTATCTTTATTTATGTGTACATTTTAGAAAATATCAAAGATGAAACTTGATTTTTAGATTGATATTAGCATTAAGTGTTAATATTAGAGATGTTGAACATCAATGTTGCTTTAATATCATTTAATTATTTTAAATATGTTATAGCAAGGTACAAGATATTGTTCATTGGATACTGATGTAGGAGTGTAAAGATTTAAAAGTTTTAGAGTCTTTAAAAAATCTATAATGATGATCATAGTGATCAAAAGTGTTAATATTGAATAGATATAATAATAGACCTACTTTTGTCTAGCCCTTAAATGCATATTTCTTTATGTATGTGTTCGATTGAATCAAAATAATAGAAGGAATGATAAATGATGAATTATCAATTCTTTTATAAACATTTTAAAATTTTAACTCTCATAAAAGACAAAGCCATTTGAATAACTTTGATATATACTTAAGATCTTCTAGCCTTGACATAGATCCAACATGATGTGATTGAATATTTAAATTAATAGTATAAAGATGTTGTTCTCTACTAAGAATATAGAAATCATAGTTATTTTAATGCTTCTTTTCTGAGATTTTCAGATGAGCTAAGAACTTATATCTTTGAAGATTTAATTTTTTTAGGTTTTTAAATAAATAAAGAACATTACGAGAAATATTTGTATATAATTTAAATATTAATGAAAAAATCCATCTACCTCAAAAAATTTACACCTAAGATTTTAACATAATTAATTACATATATCATCTAAAGCTTATGCCTTTTAATATTTTTTAAAAACATATACATTCTTAAATTTTTAAACTTATAGAGAAACTTACATTTATAAGGCTTTATCCTTTTAAGATTTTTAATAAATTATAGTTTTGAGATTTTTTTTATTTTCAATATCCTTTTGAGGCTCTTATCTTTGAAGTTTAAAGAAAAAAATTACAACATTTATGGCTTTAAATTTTTAAATTTTTTGTAGAATAAGTAACTTATAAATATTTTATTTTTTTGAATTTTTTATAAAATCTATACATTCTAAAGCTTTTAACATTTAAAAAATTTAAGAATAATGTACATTCAAAAGCGCTTATTTTCTAAGATTTTTCAAGAACTTAACTTTTGAGATTTATAGAAAACTTTTAAATGATAATTACATTTTGAGGTTTCTACTAGCCAAAAATTTCAAAAATAGTGAAAATTGGAGTCTATCTAATGATGATGTTTTCTACGACTGTCTTTTCATTGAGTTTTTCTTTTATCATTGCATTTCGAGGTTTAAAGTAAAACTATATTTACCTCTTAATTATATCAGCCTTTTACCTTGATGAGGCCTTTCTTATTAAGAAAATAAGATTTATTGTTATCTATAACAGAAAGGCTACATTGATTTTTAACATGTGATGATGTGATACATGACAGTTTAAATAGAGTTTATTTAAAGAAGATAACTTTTATTTACTTATCTCTAGCATATAAAGACTATATCTTAATAAGATAAAATTTAATTGAAAAGCATATTTTTTTTGGGTTATTTTGATAATTAATTTTCTTTTATAGTTTTATTAAAGATCACATAAGCAAGCTAATAAATGATCTTCTCTTATTTTATAGTGGAAAATGGATTGAATAGACATAAATTTAAATGATATAAATTAACCAAATACTATATCATGGAATAAACTAGCATGTGGTAACTTTAATATTTATTGGGGCAACAAAGATGAAGCTCGGTGTGTGGTAACTTTAATATTTATTGTGATAAAAACATTTATTTAGTGTATGCTGTAAAATCACAAACATCATGAGTATAAAGATGAAGCTCGATGTGTGGTAACTTTAATATTTATTGGGGCAACTAGAGATATAATATCCACTAAACAACTTGTATTAATCAAAATCAATATTGTGTGGTAGCAATTATCTCAAAATTAGACAATATATTATCTTAAAGTTAGTATCAATAAAAAATTTGATTTTTTTTTTTTTGTTTGGGCATGTCTACTTGTCTGCAATAATATATAGGTTGTGAAGGCATTTCTATCAATAACATCTATAATTTTGATATGTTTCCATTGTGACCTAGATGATAACGGTCAAACAATGATGATCGAGAGATGATAATCAAGCGGCAATGATCCATGGATGATTATTGAGGAAGAGCATAAATTTAAATGATATAAATTAACCAAATCACTTTTACTTTTTATTTTCTCTTTCATTTTTAAAAGCTTGTTTGCTTATGAATTTACCTATCTCACAATTAATTTTTTTTTTTTTTACACACACAACACTATATCCATGGATGAAAATACGAATTTGACTATTAAAATGTGATAATACGTATTACTTTTCATATGATAATTGCAATTATGAAAGTTTTAGTTTGAAGTAAGTAAATATTAAAATTTTGAGGCATTTAAAAGCCCCTTTATTTTATTTATTTTTTCAATAGCAAATTGATTTTCTTGTTTTAATTTGGTGGTATTTACATGCAAAGCACACAATTCTCAGGTATTTACATATCTTACACCTGAATTTTCATGTTTACACACGCATCATTCAAATCTTTAACATCACATCAAAAATAACACTGGTATTAGGGCTGTAAAAAAAGCACGTTGTTCGCGAACAATTCGTGTTCGTTCGTCAATGAGTTCGTGTTCGATTCATTCGATGAGTAAACGAGACGAACACAAATAATTTTTTTCGTTCGGTTTGTTAAACGAACCAAACACGAACAGTGATGCTTTCGTTCGTGTTCGAATAGTTATTGTTCGAAATATAAAATAATTTAAAATAATTATATATATATAAACAAATTTTATAAATTATAATATATAATAAATAAATAATAATAATATATTAATATATTATATTAGTAATATACTTATATAGATATTATGTATTTAGATAATATAAGCTATATAATTAGTATAATATATTATTTACGTATATTAATAGTAGGGTTGTCAAACTGGCTCGTCATTCGCGAACAACTCGTGTTCGGCTCGTGTTCGACTAGTTTGTTAAGAAACGGACACGAACAGTGATTTCACGAACAATTCGAACACGAGCTTATTTCAAACAAAATAAATTTCAAACGAACGGAACATGAACATAAACTCTGTTCGTTCGTATTCGCTTCGTTTACACCCGTAACTGTTATAACCTTTTTAAAGTTAAATATACTTTCAACAAAAATTTTATGCGTGTAAATATGAAAGTATACATGAAATATGTAAATACATAAGAATTGTGTGCTCGGTATGTAAATTTCCGTTTAAATTTCCGTTTAATAAGACATTGAATTTGAAACGTTATATTATTTCCCCATCAGTTACAGCCTTGGAGGAGCTTTATCCAGTGGGCCATAGCTTGGGCTTTAATTAAATAATATTAAATTATTGTCCTATCTTTTGGAGGAGAGATATTTAAAATATTATAATTTTATATCTTTCGTTTGGGTAATCATACTGAATATGATATGCTGACTAATCACTTATCGTCATAGTTTATCTTCTGTTAAAAGAGCTTATCGAGCTTCCTTTGATAAATAAATAAATAAATAATAATAAATCTTATTATTTTACAAATTAAACTCAAGTTTTTATTTATATATTATTTAGAAAATTAAATTATATTATTCTGTTTAAATTTTTATTTTTATGGAATTTAATATCTGTAAATGAGTTTTAAGAAAGAGTAAAATATGAATAGTTAATAAATTTTTATATTACATTCTTTGTCCGAAAAACTGCGCCTATTTTTTTCCTTGAAGAAAAACCCAAAATTTTGCTGCTTGATCTGCTTTACTCATTTGCATCCTGCACTTTCTAATAATAATAATAATAATAATAATAATAATATTATTATTATTATTACTACTATTGACAAAATATATATATATATATATATATATATATATATATATATATATATATATATATATATATATATATATATATATATATATATGTATATATCATTGGTTTGTCGTCAACGAAATCTCTATCATCCGACACAGATCTTGAAGAATTGACATGAATCTCGAGGTAATTACGAGTCATCAAGAGCTTTCGATTTTAAGAAACTTATAATCAACCGACCAAACTCGATGAGACAAATCCAATAATATAATAATTAGTCCAATCCGACTCAAATCAAGCTCAGATCAAATGATTAAACCAATCTTAGAAGATTGCAAGACATATTTGAAATGTCAAACAGATGTCGAATCTGGCGAGTTCATAGTCAAATTGAGCGTCTCAACAAGATGAATCCAACGAGCCCAATATTACTCAACTCTGACATCGTTAAGGCACTAAAATGTCAATCAAACACCATCCATTCGAAGGAAGCTCTCTGGACCATCTGATCAAAATGATTCATATTCCTGCATTAATATCCCCCATAACACTATAAATAGAGCTCTACCCCTCGCATGAGGAGAAGACTTGAAGCTTCAGAGAGAACTTAAAGCTTTGAGAAAGAGTTGAAGTCCAGCGCCACACTTGTCCTGGTCGATCTTCAACCACGGTCGACCACCGCCGCTGTCGTCGACACCCATCGATTGGACCACCCTCGACCCCGTCAACCACCACTAATCGTCGTCGACACCCGTCTATCGTCGTCGACCGTCCTCGACTCTCGCTAATCATCGTCGATCACCGCTGACCATCGTCGACCACCGCCGACCGTCATCGACCACCGTCGATCACCATCGACCACCGCTGACCGTCCTCGACTCTCGCTAATCGTCGTCGACCATCATTGACCACCGCAGGTCGTCGTCAACCACCGCCGGCCATCATCGACCACCGCTAACCATTTTCGACACCCGCCGATCGCCATTGACCACTGTTGACCTCATCGACCGTCATGGACCACCGTCGACCGTCATCGACCATCGTCGACTATTGCCAACCGTTGTCAACCACCGTCGTTCGTCGCCGACCACTGTCGACCGTCATTCAATGTTAATCTTATGTTTTATAGAACTAATCTTTTGAAAAGTCACGAAGAACAAATCAATTTTCAGTGCTTTACTAAAGTTGGAGCAACTCTGCATAATTATCTCTTTGATAAACAAGTTATATCTTAAATAACTACTCTATTATTTTAAAATGCAATATGGACAAATAATGGAGCAAAATGTTAATGACTTTAATAAGCTAAAGCTTGCTTTTAAAATATTAATGTAAGAATTAGAGATGAAGGTAAAACAATATTGTTATTAAGTACTCTAATAAAATTATATAGTTACTTTGTTGATATGATGTTGTATGGTAATGATTCTCTTATTTTTTTAAAATGAAGTGCATGCAACCCCAATACCTAAGGAATTCAATAACAAATGTACTCAAAAAAAGAAGGGAAATACTAAATGCTTGAGAAAGAATAACCAAGAAAGATAACATGTAAGGCATGAAAGGCAAATCGAAATCAAGAGCAAAAGGAAGATGAAAAAATTGTCATAAGGAAGTATGATTCAATAATATGTATGAATATCTATATGTATGTACACATATAAGGAGTTAAATGGGTCCTAGCTTGAAAGATGAATATTTTGCCTTTAATGAATATAAGAGCTATGAGTTTTGGTGGTTATTGATAAGAAGAATAAATTTGAATGGGTGCTAGATTTAAGCTACTCTTTCCATACATGCCAAATCAAGAAGTTTTTTAACAAAATCATAAAAGAAAGATAACAAACAAATCAAGTTGGGAACAACCACGCATTAAAAGAACGGGCATTGGCTTAATCAACATGCACTATGAAATATTTAGATAATACTAGTTTGTTCCACCAAAATGCCTCTGGTCAATGAAAGAGGTATGAATGGAGATAAGCTTAATGGCATGAAATTATATGAACAATTTTATTTTTTATTTTATTTTATTTTATTATTATTTTTTTTTTTTTTTGAAAAAAAAAAAGAGTAAGAGTTAAGTTCAATGTTGTTGCAATGTTACTGCTCACAAGGATAAAATTTTAGAATGCATTTATTCTGTTTTTTGTGAACCTACACATGTTGACCTTTTAAGTGATTTGAATTAGAGATATTTGATTGCACATATGTCCACCTTATCTGCGAATTCTTTCAATTGAAAAGCTTCATTATAACATACAATCATATTGTTCCGCTAAAACTTAGTATGTAACTATAAAGAAAGCATTGAAGATTAAAAAAATAAAATTAATGAACTAGAATATAGTCAAATTGCTCTATTGATGGAATTCAGATTATACCATGCAAAGAGTCAAAGAATAAAAAATAATTAGGTGAGCGAGAAAAATAAGATAACATACAAAATCATCTATTACTTAGGTAAAATAAACTCTCTCTCAGATGATATGGCTGCACGGTAGTCGGACATTCTCTCCCGCATCGAAAGATCTTATGCTCAAAACTCACCGATCACAAAAACAAATAAATCAATGAACGAATTCTATCAGACATGAGGGAAAAAAAAAAAAACAGAAATTAGATTTCTTTTGTTAGATGAAAATCTACATTTTATTGGTAATTTATGACCAAACTTTTATTTGATGGAATAAAATTTCTTAATGCCCAACATGACTATTGAATATTCAAGGAGAATGGATTTATCTCTTCATTATTGGCTTCCATTGGACATATCTCTTCTTTATTATTATTATTATTATTATTATTATTATTATTATATGCCTAATTAATCGCCTTTAGTATGTGTTAAATATAGAAGCACGAGAAAGAATTAATAAAAAAATAAAATAAAATAATTTGTGGGAAGTTTTTTTAATTTCTGGCATTATTAGCTGAAAGTTCAACATAAACAGCTCATCATGAACATGAACATGTGACCAATGACAATAAAAATAATAATTTGTGGTCATTTATTTTTTATAAATATATATATATATATATATATATATATATATATATATATATATATATATATATATATATATATATATAAAAGAACTTATGGCACATATCGTCTTAGTTAGGCATAAAGGATGTCCTCCTCATAAATATGATAATGTTTGGCGTGTTTGTATTATGTGATGGGTATTGATTTTCATCATGTTGCATAAATCTTGAGATATGATTTGAACGAGAAATATTTAAATTTGAATTAAAAAACACTCAGACTCGGATTTCAGCAAAGTATAGTCAAACAAACCTGCTCGATGAGACTGACTCAACGACAATCAAATTGGTTTAATACGATTCAAATCAAACCCGAGACAAACCGTTTAACCAACTTTGGAAGCTTTGAGTGGTTAATTGGTGTGTCAAATGAATTCTAAATCTCATAAACTTGTAGTCAAATCAAGTGTCTCGATGAGACAAATCCAACGGACGAGCTCAAGATCACTCAATTATGACATCATTAGGATACTTTAATGTTCATAAAATGTTATCTAAGCATTGAATTAGTTTGGGCAGTCTGATGGAGTAGCCTAGATTTATGTCTTATTTAATAGGGATACTACTCCCAAATTTTATAAATAGAGCTCTAAACCCTTCATTAAAGGGGACCAAGAGCTAGAGGAAGACCTAAATCTAGAGAAGAAGTGGAGTCCGAGAGTCGTTCTAGATTCGAAGACCAAATGATCACTCAAGCAACTGTCGATTACCGTCAAACACCACTCGCCGACCACCACCAACCACAGTCAATCGCATCCCTACTCGTCGCCATAGGTGGACCTGCTAAGCAACGACTTGCTTCATGCGTAGTAACGACATACTCTGCAACGAACCCCAAGGAGAATTAACAACATAAATTGTAAAGTAACGAAACATCTTACGAAAGCAGCAAAATATCTTGAATACTATGCGTTAGTGTACCCCCAAAGAAGGTGTACCAAAGTTCTGACGATCATTCTCAGTAGCAACTCCTCTCGTCCATTGTATAATGAACCCTTCTACGCAGAGTGTGTACTTAGAAGGGAATTTGTAATCATTTCCCATATGTGAGACAAGAATCTATAATTATACTCACAAGTTTATAATGGGCCATTCTGACTGGGCTAAACCCCATCATAATTCTCCTTTTCGAGCTTTCCACATAAATTTTTGGCATATCTATCTTTTATTTTTATTATATACGTGTATGTGTTCGATTTTCGTACACCGCTAAGACGCTAAATAAACACTCTATCATCTTGAATCTTCCAACATACAACATGTATCATTATAACAAATAATAAATAAGAGTTTTAAATCAAAAGAAATAAAAGGATTTATTCTGAATTTTAGAAGGATAAGACTATACATAATTATAGAAAGATTGACAATATAACACATAATTTGTATTTGATTATTTAATTATTAAGTCAAGTATTTAAAAGCCATTTTCAAATATATAAAATTATTTAATAGCTTTACACAAATAATAAAAATATTTATTATTACACAAATAAATAAAATATATGAATAAGAGTACATATTTTTCATAAGTGCAACCTATCAACACTGATGAAAGATCATCATGAGTGATGATAAGTTTCCTTGGTAGAATATGGTCGTGTGAAAATTTTCATAAATTGTATAAAGTTTTTCAGGAGAAATTATATGCATAATATACAATTTGTAGTTTTGTGGATAGGGGTGTCAAAACGGCTCGTTATTCGTGAGCAGCTCGTGTTCGGCTCGTTAAGAAGTTCGTGTTCTGCTCGTTCACTAAGTTAACGAGCCGAGCACGGACAAAAATTTGTTAGTTCGTGTTTAACTTGTTTTGGATCGAAATATTACTCATCAATTTTATATATATATATATATATATATATATATATATATATATATATATATCTGATGAGTAGTATTTAAAAAAAAACAATTGACTACAAGGTTACAATGATTTATAATCAATTAAAAGTATTACTTGAGAAAATATAATAACAATTATTAAATTAGATTCAAATGATATTTTAATATAAATAATAATTTTTAAATCTTGCCCTAATATTTAACATCTTATGGGTACGTGATTAGGGTTGTCAAAACAACTCTTTATTCGTGAACGACTCGTGTTCGGGTCTCTAAGTAAGCAAACCGAACACGAACACACTTTTTGAGCTCGAAATATAAACGAGCCGAACACGAGCTGAGCCTGGCTCGCTCGTGCTCGGCTCGTTTACACCCCTATTTGTGCATGACACAATCAAATTATTAAAATTTTGTTTAAAAGAAAGATAAAGAGTGGAGTTTGAAATGCTGGTGAGTAATACAATTACATCATATACTCTTTAATATTATTAAATAGGATATGAAAGATTTAGGTGACATTCTATAATCGAAAAGTGGTGGCTCGAACCAACAAGAGCCAAATAAGTTTCACACCGACCTCCAGCAGAAAACTCACAGGATCGATATATCCAAACAAGTACAACGAGATGAACTCATGATATCGAGGGATTGAAGATGACTCGACGACTAACTAGACGAACACCAAAAGTCGAAGACTAAAAGACCACCAGAGGTTGACACCAACTAAATAGCCAACAGAGGCCGACCAGAATCAGATAGCCACCAGAGGTTCACCACGAACAATCTACCACCAGATGTCGACTATTCCAATCGCTCACCTAAATGATCGATAAGATACCACCATGATCTCGATTCTACTGATGTTATCATGATCTAAGTATGACATTTGTTGGAGGCCAATCATCAAAGTAGGGAGTATTAAATATAGACGAGGATTCCGAACTCTCTTTCTTCAAGAAGCTTCTTCATCCCCTTCATAAGCTACTCTATTACTCTCTCCCTCTATTTTGTATTTTCCCCTTCTAGATTTGGTGTGATTTAAGAACAAATCTTGATTCAAAAAGTATAAATGTAAAAAAATAAAGTTTAAATTTTATATATGTAAATATATCTGAATCTGGGAAAAATATTACATCAGGACTCCGCACGTAGAGCTACGTGCGGAGTCCTCTAGGATCGCGCCACCTGGCGCGCGCGAGAAAAAAAAGAAAAAATTCAGAATAACACGGGGAATATTCTCCCGTGTTATTCATGTGTTATTCATGTGTTATTGTGTATTATTCATGTGTTATTCATGTGTTACTGTGTTATTATAATATCGGAAATATTCTCGAACGTAATAACACATGAATAACATGCAATAACACATGAATAACACATGAATAACACGAGTAGAATATTCCCCGTGTTATTCTATTTTTTTTTTTTTACTGGCGCCTGCCAGGTGGTGCGATCCTACTAGACTCCGCACGTAGCTCTTCGTGCGGAGTCCTGATGTAATATTTTTTCTGAATCTGGTGGTATGTATGCAAAAACCCTTAGAAATAAGTTTTAAATTTTAATTAATAAATTACTCAAAGAATATTGAGCCAAATTGCGTTAGTCAGTCTCCTGCTGACGACAAAAAGATGACATCGTTATCTAATCCTCACAATTAAGTTTAATTTACGATATTATTGCATATTAATTGCGGTCCGTCCATCTACCTAAAATATGTTTTATTTATAGTGGGTTAAAATTGTGTATTATTGATGTGTCGTCGACAAATTTTTATCAAGCACGATCTAGATGTGTTTCTTGTAAGGAAATTTTCAAATTCGAGGTAATCTTAACCCCGATTTTGATAAGTTATAGTCACACAGACCGCCTCGATGATAAGAAGAACTCAATTATAACAAAATTAGACTATTTTGATGTTATTTCAAGTCGAAATCAAGTTGTTGAAGCATAATTAGAGGGTTTGGATTGTTGTTTGATTGGTCAAAATGAACTTTAAATTTGACATATTTCTAGTCGAAATAAGTGTTTCAATGAGATGAATCTAACAAACCTAAGATTATTAAATTATGAAATTATTAAGGCATTCAAATCATTAAGGGGTTTGTTTGAGGCAGTTACAACTTATTAATATTAGTGTTGAAGTAAAAAAAAATGTGACTAATTCAGTCTTAAGCGAACCTACGAGTAGATGTGAGAAATATTTCCTATTTTGTGTTGCAAAATTTAAAAATTCAACTATCATGTGCAATGCCCTTCCAATCAGCTATGACAAAAGTGAAACACACACTAAAGTCATATACAGTCATGATATTCTGCATCCCACAACGACCAATGAATGAGATCTCATTGTTTTGAACACTCGATTGCTCCAATACAATTCTAAAAAGATAAATAAGTGTAACTTAATTATTATATTCATTTAAAAATTGAATGTAATAAATAAAAGAAATTACTTAAAAATATGACATATACCGTGCATCGTGTAAAATCTCTGTGGAGATCCATTCAAATGTATGATCTATTAGTTTTATGACTTGTGACGAAAAACTGAAATGCATTCAATCCTACTGAGAAATATCTACAAATTGTTTCAAAAGAGAATAGAATCGCTCATAGCTCTCATATTGATTCATTCTGTGATAATATGTAAAAGGTTATTGTTAACACTCTCGTGAAGTCGTCCTGGTGAAGCCATGAAATCCATTATTTATATGTAGTTCATTCAACAGATTGGTGTGTGGCATGTGAAATATATTGTTAAACATCGTAGGGTGGCATGCAAGCAACTCCCCAGCCCATTTGTCCCTAACGTACCAGGATATCATGCAAGGTGAGCGCTCTATGTATGAATTATAATACTTGTACATTAAACACACTACAACTGCAACTCTGCTTCTGTGTCTATCTCTATTTGTATTCATGTAATTCGATGTCGAAGTAACTAACACATGCATCAACAAATTAGCTACAATCGTAAAATTTTATGAACAAAACCAACTTCAATTAAATTAGATAAGTAAATAGAAAACATAATGATAAAAATAAAATTTCAAATCAAATTTAACAACATCCCAATGAAAAAAGTAAAAAAACCAAAAGAAAATAAAAATATCCAATGTAGCAAGAAATGTAAAATATCCCACAAGAATATAAATAAAATCAGGTGTCCCTCAAATATCACTGTTCACATGAAAATAATATAAATAATGCATCCGACGGTCAAGAGTCGTCGTCGTGAAAAACTCTCTTAGGTTGGGTCTTCAAGGAACTTCAAAAAGAATAGATACAACGACATGTCCTTATAAATTTCTGGAGTTGCCTCAATAATGCGCATGACCTGCTGAACATAATTTACTTATGATGGGTCAGGATCATCGGTGCATGAAGCCACAAACTGTGAAATCTAGTTTCTAAAGAAAGTAGCTCCCTCTTTTTTCTTTTTATCAACCCGAGGATGCTTTGACCGGCTAGTGGATCAACTTCATCGAGGTTCGGGCTAGGACCTTCATTAGAATCACCTGACGCAAGTACAACCAAGTTTTTAGCAATGCCACCAAACCTTGCCTCACTATGTGCACATACATTATTGCTCGTTGCCACGACACCACTAAACATACGATCTAACTTCTCTTCCAACTTAGGAACAATGCTACTATATTTAAATTTTTTCACAGTTGGCACCACCGATAAAGTGATAGCACATGTTGATGCATGAAAAATTGACAAAAGAAGTGGATGTTTCAAAAATGCTCATCCTCAATCTCTCTTCCCACCACTCCTCTAAAGTAACGACTGTTCATTTTATCGGATCACAGCCCAAGCCCGTAGATCCTGGCTTCAATTTTTTTCAGATTGTTTTTAACTACATCTTATCGTACTCCCTGCCTGAACTGTCCTTAAAATTTTTAATAATATTTTGTCAGTCATCCTTATTGAAGTAGGACGTGGGCCTATTTCTCAATTCGACCTCTCTGAGGCAAATATTGCAAAATATTATTTTTATATTATTATTCCACGTTGCAGATGAATCGGCCACTTTGGTCTTACCCATTATCTATACTAACATGGAAAAAAACTAATCAACATAAATATTTGACATAAAAAATATTTAACACAGATCAGAGAAAAACAAGAATGTCATAATAGCATCACCACTGCCCCTCCAACAACTTGCATAACACCTCCAAATCACACCACTACACCAACTACGCATCACCACATCACACCACACCACTTCCACCACCTTCACACACCAATGCATCAACAAACCAAAACATTCACAACACAATCACCACCATCTCAACACATCAACACATCAAAACATCCATAATAGCACCACCACCTAAACACACCAACATATCAACACACCCACACACCAACAACACGACAAACACCTCAACTAAATTTTGGCCAACAACATCAATCAAATTTTGTGCAATAACAACAAATAATACGGGCAATAACATCACTTGCATTTCCAACCATCACCATCTATATTTCCAATTTACATATGCAAACAACACCACCAAACAAAACATTGCTCATAATCAAAACCATCAACATGATGCACCATAAAAAAGCAAAATGCTATCGAGCATATCATTTATATTATCTTTTTACTTGCATTTCCAATCACCACCATCTATATTCCAATTCGCATATGCAAACACCACACAAAACCAACCATTGCACATAACCAAAACAATCAACATAATGCAACATAAAAAAGAAAAAAATATCTACCAAGCATATCACACTGAAAACCACCAAATCAAAATAACAACATCCACTGAAACTGAAAATCAAAGGGTTGAAACCACCAACTGCAAAATCAAAACCACTACAATTGAACCATTGCACCCAATACAAAAGAAAAAAATATCTACCAAGCATATCACACCGAAAACTACCAAACCAAAAGCCAACATCCACTGAAACAGAAAAGCAAAGGGTTGAAACCACTAAACTGCAAAATGAAAAACAACTACAATTAAATCATTGCACCCAATTGCAATATCAAGAACCAACTAGTACATAATGCATAAAATACTGAAACAGCGGGGAGAAGAAGAAGAGGAACCACCACACAGCGCATTATGTGCAAAACGACCAAACCGAGCCGAAAAAAAGAGAGGAGAGGGATAGGGAGAACAGAATGCTCACCAGAACAACCAACCAAAACCGAAGAAGAGGAACCATGACATAAAGTGCAAACTGTGCAAAACCACCAAACCTAACTGAAGAAAAAAAGAGGGGTAGAAGAGTGGAAGCTCACCGCAACAATGGCCCAAAGCCACCAAAAGGTAACAAGAAACAAGGGCTAGCCACCAGAACCACAGAATCAAGAGGCTCGAGAGAGGAGGATTTTAGGGCAAGAGGCACATCGAGGGAATGAAGAAGGGCAGCTAAGAAAGGAAATGATTGGAGTGAAAGAAAAGTAATTGTGAGGAACGAGTGCAGCAAGGGAAAAATTTTGCATAAAATTAATCAGACCGCGACCACGCTGCTGTAAACAAACACCACAAAGTTGTACGAAATTGCACCGCAAGGAAACCGCTGCCTCAAACAGGCAATAAAAAATTATCTATGATAAAAAAGGATCAATATAGATTGTTCAATCAGGTGGTTAAAGAAGTTACGTGTCAAAAGAGTAAAATGTTTTTCCCAAAAAGCTTTAGATAAACCATTATCTTCACTCGAGAACAAAAAGGGGAGGAAGAGAAATTCGAGAGTTTGTTTTAGAGAGAAGATCCAGTGATAAACACCTACCTACATAGCCATAGACCACCGTTGACTACAGTCAGTCATTATCACATGCCGCTGCCGACCCCTGTTTACAATCATTATGTTCCAAATAAGGTTGTTGCATCTAACACATGTATTGAAGACATGACAATAACCCTCGACCTTCAAAGCTGCCAACAACCATCAACCACTGCCTGTCAGCCAACATCGACCACCACTACACATCACCGCCTGCCCCAGTCTACTACAGGCGGTCATTAACCTTTGCTTGCAATTGTCGTAGTCCAAATATAGTTGTTGTATCTAAATCATGTATTGAAGACCCGGCGATAGCCACAAGCCTCCACAGTCATAGACCACAATTGACCATTGTCAGTCGTCACAGCTCGCCGCCGTCGACTGGTCATCAGGACCCTTACTCACAACTATTACTGTCTAAAAACAATCATGTCTAACACTTTTATTATTATTATTTTTTATGTTGTACAAAGACAAATATAATTTTCAGTGTAAATCTATAACCCAATTCTCCCAGTTGCGAGAGAAGTGGTCTCCATTGTACTTACACTGAATCACTTTCATTGAGTTGGACCCCTGAACTTTTTCCTTCTCGAATTTTTCCACGTAAAAAAATCTTGGTGTTTCTCATCTTTTCATCTGTGCGGGTTAAATCTTTGTGCGATACTAAGACTTTAAATAATTACTCTATTGTCGTAAATTTTCCAGCAAACAATAATTATGAGGTAAGAACAGAATATCAACTCAGCAGACAAGCCTTGACATATCAAAAGAAAGTTACACACTACCATCTCTGCGAACTCAAAAGAAAAATTATTCATGATCAAATTAAAATTCCAACAGCAAGAAAATTTGCATCTAAGAAACATAAAGCACCCCTGATTCCTTTGCAACACTGGCTGTAAAGAAACAGATCCAGACCGAATGTGAGTCGCAATAAAACTAATTTAAAACAATGTCATCATTTGGGAATTTTATAACATTACAAACATTAGAATGATAAAAGAATAAAAAAAAGGGGGAGAGGACTCGATTTCCACATAGGTAAAAAAGCAGTGAAATCCTTGAACAAAAACTCAGAACAATGCCATCTATTCTATTTCTCCTAGAACCATCTCAACTGTAGATTATTCCTCAAAATATAGAACAAGTTTATGAAAAGAGACATCCAGGACCAAGAGCAAGCCAGTCTGTACAAGCGAGCATTCATATATCTCTTATTTGTTTATCTCCACCCCCAACCCCATTAAAAAAAAATAACTTTTAACCAGATTTTGCAAACCCCTCTTCTCATTCTGTCATGCGATATCCCAAAATATAGCTCATGCAATTGATAGGACCTTCTTAATTACAGAGTAATGATATTTTGCCAAGGTACAGTAACCACAAACACTATCCAAGTGAAGTGGTAAGTTCATAATTCTAACATGCACCCTTTGCTTTACAATATAGACCGGGAATGAAATCAGAATTTGAAGTTTACCAAGTCACTCGAACAATGTTTTAGACACTATAATCAGACAAAATACCATTTATCAACTTCCAAAATCAAACTTACATTGTGTCACTTCTGAGTAGAGTTCTCATTTTCCTGATACGATCAGAATGAGTACCCACTTGAACATCGCCATCCACAGAATTTCTTACAGATATCTGACTATTTAGTTTCGCGGAGGCTGACCTTGCCAGAGCTGCCTCATTTTTTGCTAATCCACTCAAGCCAGTGTTTTTAGGATCATCCAAGTCTATGTACATATTGTCAAAATGAGCTTCCAGACCATCAAAATTGGCTATTGGAGATGGTAGGCCAGAAGCAGAAACCAAATTGTCTACTGGGTGCAGAACCCAAGTCATCCAATCATTACGCTTCCTTATTTTATCACCCTACATCAGCAGAGTGTGCTAGAGATGGAAAATTGATGCAGTAAATGGTATAATAGAAAATTGAAAACCGAAAAGGAATGGTACGTGTATAGGGAGAAAAAAATTGGTAATTTTAAATACATAACAGAAAATTGCCTGGTATTTATATATCGGACGCCTAAAATTTGATATTTCGTTGTCATGAACTTATGCTTGAAAAGTTGTACTTCACCTTTAAGAAGTTAGTAGTTGTGGTATTTTTTATGTGATATAAAAGATTAGAGTGTTATGAATGTAAATATGAAAGTTTAGGTGTTAGACATGCAAATACATAGGAATTGTGTGGTATGTATGTAAGTGCCCTAAATTTTGAAGCCCATGTGAGCAAATTCACACCATTTCTTATACGCACCTGTACCTCCACTACATTTGAGAGCAGTACAGTGTCTAATATGTATGGTATATTGTTAGTCAATTGCTTCACCTGCTCCACATGGCAAGAGAAAAATATTGCAGGTTTGGTTAGCATATGCGTGAATGAAGTTAAAAAAAAACATTTAAATTACTATGGATAGTCAAAATAAAAAAAATAAAAATAAAACCGGTGAAAAAAAGAGAGCATGCCAAAAATATGAAATTATATTGATATGATATTAAAATTAGGGGCATTTACATACACACAGCACACAAATCTTATGTATTTACATATCTCACACCTAAACTTCCATATTTACATAAATAGCACTCAAATATTTAATATCACATTAAAAATAGCACTATTACTATATTTTAAAAGTTAAATCCACCATCTCATACATATGTATAGGTTTAAAACAATAAAGTGTTATGTAAATATAAATGTTTAGGTGTGAGACAAGTAAATACATAAGATTTGTGTGCAACGTATGTAAGTTTCCTTAAAATTAATAAACATCGCAATGAGACAGTACTTTTAACAATCTCATCTTCTCACTAGTGATTCATAACACCTTTAATAGGCGATAGTGTTACGAATGTTATTATGTCGATCCCTCCTGGACCGGCTAGGAGGATTCCAGCCCCCGGGTGGGGCTTGTTAAGTCCCTCATCACGTATGCGAGGAGAGAAATTAGGGGGTTTTTTAGGGTTCAATTTATTTTAGCGTTATTTTATTAGGGCTAATCAACTAGGGTTTCTTTTCATGTGGATTTTTTCCGTTTTCTTTTTGTCTTTTGTTCCTAACTGCGTCTAAGGAATGTGGAGAGTTAATCTACCTCTCGATTATAGATTACCAATTGTATCTTGTTTATTTGCTTCAAGATCAATCAAATTAGCTCTGATTGTTCGCTGATTTTGGCTTTGATTCATATCAAATGCATCATTACAATGCATAGCCTTTACACGTGAAATAACACAAATAATGTATTAAACAAAAATGTCACACCGAAGCACCTAAAAATCAAAAAAGAAATTGCTTCATTCACGACGAGACCGAACATAGAAAAAAATGTAAAAAAAGAGAGGATATATGACAACTACAAACGATATGGTAAATTCATCGAAATGATAGTACTTTCAGGTCTGAAGGGAAAAGTAATCATCAGGGTATTGTATAACATAGTAGACAAAATTGATGAATTTTATACTACTAGGAAAGCATGGATCAAATTTCATAGGCTAATTTAAAAATTAATCCAGAAAAAATATCCTGGATGCGAAACTTAAAATAAGAAGTCTGAAAGCCATTGGTTTAGTTAATAACAAAAGAGGATTTGAGCTTTCTCAAAGCATAGAGACTTCATTTGACATGGAGTTTTGCTTCCATTTCTTCTTTTTTTTTTCTCCAGGAAGTTTTGCCACATTAATATAAATCATCTTGGGCTCTAGAGTTTCATAATGCAAACGCAGGATGAGAGACAAAATAACACACGATCAAAACTCGTCGATTACAAAGTTTTAATTTAAATACTAAATCTTATCTTTTGGATGATAACAAAAAACATGTGAAATTTACCCAACTAATACTATGGCATTAAAAATCAAGACAAGTAAAAAACAACTGTCAATAAAAAACTCACATTACAACAACAACAAGCCTTTATCCCACAAGTGGGGTTGGCTACATGAATCCTTTTTCCTCCATTGTATCCTCCTTGGTTTCGTATTTTTACTTAATTCTAATAAATTAAGATCACTTTTTATGCAACATACCCAACTCTTTTTAGGTCTACCTCTACTTTTCTTAGCAAAGTCAAATCTAAAAAATCATTTTCTCTTAACTAGGTAATGAGATGGTTGGCATTTTCTGTGACCCATCTAAAGTGACACTCTAATCTTGTCAACCGCTTGAGCTACTCCAACATCTTTATTTATATATTCGTTTCACATTTTGTCTGTAATTGTAAAGCCACTCATCCACCCGAGTATTTCATCTCAGCAGCACTCAACTTAATTTTATGATTCTTTTTTACTGGCCAACATTTTGTGCCATAAAGCATTACAGATCTCTTCTCTATCTTATAAAATTTTCCTTTGAGTTTAAGCGGTACTTTTCTATTATACAATAGGCCAATTGCATCCCTCCACTTCAACCATCCAACTTGAATCCCACTAATAACATACTCAACCATACATCATCACTTTGAACAACAGATCCAAGATATCTAAAAGATTCACTCCATTTAATAACTTTACCATTCATTATTACAACCTCGCCACAAGATTTACCATTACTAAAATTTCATGCCATATATTTAATTTTAGAACTACTCAAACTAAGGTCTTTAGACTCTAAAATTGACCTCTATAATTACGTTTTTCCTTAACTCCCCTCTAGACTTATCCACAAGAACAAAAAACATACACCAAGGTACCTCCTCCTGTAAATGTCCAATAAGAACATTCATAACTGAAACAAAACAGATATGGAATTAAAACCAATATCTGATGTAATCCGCCTGAAATAGGAAAATACTTGGTCAATCCTCCTTGTATTTGAACACAAGTAATAGCTCTAGTATGCATATACTTAATTATTTGAATATAAACAATATCAACACCTTTCTTTTCTAAAAGGCTCCAAAAAACTTCTCTTGGAACGTTAACATAAGCTTTTTCTACAAAAACAATAAGAAGTTTTTATCCAACTAAGTGGGATCGGCTACATGAATCATTTTTCTCGATTGTCCTATTGAGTGTCATATTTTCATTTAATTCTAATATGTTAAGATCATTTTTATACAACATGCCCAAACCTTTTTAGGTATACCACTACCTTTCTTAACATAAGTCGAATCTAAAATATTTACTCTCTTAGCAGAATCATCAGCTGGTCGACATGACCAAACATCTAAGACAATTCAATCTGACCTTTTGTGCCACTAGAGCTACACCAACCATTTCATGGATGTATTTATTTCGCATTTTGTCTCTAAGCGTAAAGCCACTCATCCACCTAAACTGTCTCATCTCAACAACACTTAGTTTTATACTTCTCTTTTATAGACCGCCATTCTGCGACATAAAGCAATACAAGTCTTACCATCATCTTCTAAAATTTTCCTTTAGGTATTGTACTTTTCTATCACACAATAAGCCCTTGCCTTCCTCCACTTCAACCATCTAACTTGAATTCTACTAATAACATCCCCATCTATAGCATCATAACTTTGAACAATATATCTGAGATATCATTCACTCATTTTAATGATTTGATCGCCCATTTTTACAACTCAGCCACTAGATCTACTATACTAAAATTACATTCCATTTATTCAGTTTCAGATGTACTCAAACAAAGGCCTTTAAACTCTAAAGTTGACCTTCACAAAGCATTCATGAACTCTTTCTCTAGCCTTATCCGTGAAGGATATCATCAACGGCAAGCATACACTAAGGTACATCCTCCTATAAATGTCCACTAAGAGCATCCATAACTAAAGCAAAAGGATATGGAATTAAAGTTGATCTCTAATGTAATCCGAATGAAAAAGAAAAATATTTGGTCATATTTAATGACTTGAATATAAGTCCTATCAACACCTTTCTTTTCTAAACACTCCAAAGAACTTCCCTTGAAACCTTATCATAAGCTTTTCCTAAATCAATAAAAAACATATGTAGATCTTGGTTACTCTTTTTGTACTTCGCTATTAAACCTCTCAATAAATGTACAGCTTTCAAAGTAGACTTGCCTAACGTGAATCCAAACTGATTTTGAGAAATGTTTTTATAATGTCTTAAACCATGTTAAATTACTCTCTGTCATAACTTTAATGTATGACACATTAGCTTAATTCTATAATTTTCACTCTTAGGCATCCTCTTTATTCTTAGGAAAAAGAACCAATAGACACTCTCTTCACTTATCAGGCATCTTTTTCGTTTTAAAAGTAATATTAAAAAGTATAGTGAGCTAAGATTTGAAAATATTTAATAACTCAAGCAAATCAATCAATAACTTTTGAAAATAAAACCAAAATAAGAAAGAAGGCACCTAATGCCAATCCAAGCCTTAAGTTGGTCTAAAAAATAACTCCTAAAATTTGTAGATGACACTGACACCACACTAGAAAGATATCCAGATAGCACTTGGACTTCAAAAAAAAAAAACAGACTTAAAACACAATTAAAATTCAAAATTTTATGTATACATGCCTTAAACTTTCCCATACGTATAATCATAAAAATCTCTCTTCAAATAAATATAGCAATAAAAATCAGTCAATAGCAAAGATAACAAGAATCCCATGCGCAATAAATGATTTCATCTATAACATGTGTACTTTACAACATCACCATCCACAAAATTGAACCAACTCAATTCAATAAACAAGAACACTAAATTTACCCATAAATCAAAGCCATAGGATCGCTTTTTTTTAACTTACAATATTTTTTTCTCTTATATTTTAATATGAAATAAAAAGATGTATGCATCTTAAAATTATTATTATTATTATCATTATTATTATTATTGAACTAAAGTTAGATATTTATTTGTGAATTGGAACATCTGCACCATAGGTTTGGGCAATCTATAATGGATATGGATGATCTTCACTAGCTATAGCATCAGCATGTACCAATATTTAGAAAGAGAATCGAAACCAAAGCGATTTAACTTTAGCAATGTGAGGCATAGGGCCGAAGGTGGATCGAGACATAATTCTACGAATAAAAGAATAAAAGCTCATCACTTTAATAATGACTCGTGAATTCTCTTATCGTAATCAAAAAAATTATCATGTTCTTCTTAGGGCAAGCATATGTACATATTTCAAACAAAAATAATAAAAATATCATATAATAAAATTATACAGGAAAATAGCAAATGAAAGCGCCATGAGAAGAATATAATAACCAAATGTACAAAAAAAATCATAACAAACAATAAGCATCCCTGTTTTAGCATAATAATAACAATAAGAGGCAATGGTACAGCTTTAAGAAAATAAAAAACATGAACTTAACTAAACAGAAAGACTCTTGCTTGCAACTTCTCCCACTCTTGGTATACGCCTTTCTCTCACAATTGCTTGCAGAACTCGCGCTCTCACACTTCAAAAAAAAATTCCCGATGTTCGTCGCTTTGGTTTCTCACACTTGCACAAGATTCTCACTCTTAGCCATACGTCTCGCAACCCAAATGTCAAATAGTTGTATTAGACCAAGCGGCCTTATTAGAAAAAGTCACAGTATTAAATAGATATCAGATATATAACTACAATACAACCTAATCAATAGTAATATTTATATAACCTTATCAAGATGGTACCTCAAACCATGAAGCACACACCCTGAGACACACGCCTCGAAGAGCATGCCTCAAAAAAAAAAAAAAAAAAGACATAAGCCTCAATAATGAGAAAAGGTGCAAGCCTCAAGGCATTTTTTGTGTGCCTCGAATTGAGTCACATCTAAGCATACGCCTCACACAAGTTTTAAATGATGGACCATGCTTTGCACTAATATCAAATCAAAGGCAATCCCTCTCCATTCGACAATTTTATGTGGCATCATGATAGATTCAGAAAAGGGCTAAATTGGAGGGTGTCCTGGATGCTCGAGGCTGAGGCTAATCAAGCAAGGTTAAAAGATATAGGAGGCGATAAGGAAGCCATTGCAAAACCAATGATTGGAGGAGAACAAAAATTCAAAGAGGATTCAGCTCATGCAAGTGTTTGAGGTGATAGCCAAGAGATTCTATTTCAAGTACATGCAGGTGGTGACATCAACGGTGTGGAGCTTGGAGACAACATTGTGCCGATCTTTGAAAATTTCACTAGAGTTTGATAATTCACTATTGTTAAGTTTCTTGTTCAAGACAAATCTCAATGAGAAGCAAAAAAATCTATTTTGAAGGAAAAAAAAATACACACACACAAACATACATACATACAAAAATACACAAAGCTATTTTAATGATTTTGAAAATAAATTAGTTTATTTTAAAAAACATAAACACTTACAAAGATAATAATCACACATGTTTTTTTCTAAATTAAACAAATAAAAAATGACACCAACTAGACCCAAAATCATGAATATATATATATATATATATATATATATATATATATATATATATATTAATTTTTTGCTTGCAGCAAACACCACACAAGCCCTAGCATGCTTGTGGGGAAAATAAATCAAATAAAAGGGAGATCTAATTTGTCTCCATCCAAAAGAAAAAAAAGATAAGGATCCACACTGGTAGCAACTATGGGAACTTGGAGATGCAACCCAGATTTTGCTGAGCATTTTGCAGGTCTGTTGGCCTCTCTCGGGATATAGGAGATCCTATGGATCATAGGGGAGAGTAAGAGCAAGATAATATGAATCCAGAATAGTAGAGACCAAGGACAGTCCACTTCCTTGTTGAGGATGTTCACCAAAATAAGAGAATCAAATTCCAACCATAGATTAGAACAAGAAATTTTGTTGGCAAAGAGGGCTGCCCAAAAAATAGCAATACATTCAGCCTCCAAAGCATCTTTAGCAGTAATGGGAGAATGAAAACATAAAATGCAGTTTCCTTTGTAGTCTCTAAATATTCCTCCAATGTCAGCTTCGCATTTTACAAAGCTCTCATCTGTATTTACTTTCACCCAACCAGGGGGGTTTCTTCCAATAAGTTAGCAATTCCAACGGTCCTCTTGCTTTACATTCAGATGCATTCCTTCTTAGGATTAGCAGGCCTTTATATTTTTGAAGTCTATTTATATAAGCTAAACAGTTGGCAGCCACAACAGAAGGCGATAAACAAATGTCCTCAAATACACACACACACACACACACACACACACACACACACACACACACACACACACACACACACACACACACGAAGCATTGGCATTACCTTTCCAAAGCTTATCACTTAAGGCCAAACAATCGCAAATAATGAGTCAGTTGTTAGGTTTTATAAGACAAACAATCGCAAATAATGAGTCAGTTGTTAGATTTTATAAGACAAAATATCCTCTCAATTAAATCTCTACAAAATTTGATAAAAAATTCCTTTATCGCAAATATTTGATTGGGATTTACAACGATATAATTGATACTTCTATGACACAAAAAATCTTATAATCTTCTTTAGGACTGCAAAATAAATCAAGCATCCAATAGAGTAATTGTGACAAAGCTCAATTAGAGCCCATTCATAAGCTTTTGATTAAATAGTCACTCCAAAAAATTTTAACACTTTTATAAATACTTGACTGCTAAATGAACAATTTATTCATTTATAACCATGAATGGTATACTTTAAAACTCGTCAACACTTTGTTAAGAAACTTAACTAAAGCTCAACATAAAACTCATTTAAGACGATGCTCAAGAAGACAAACACCAGAGAGATGATAGGTGGCTAGTTTATTAAGTGTATTCAATTAAAATTTAATTTACTACAATAAGCAAGAACCACTTATCCCATGTGATACAAAATTGTGTGCAATATCATGTTGCCTGTCAGGTATGTAATGAAACACAATACATTTACACAGTATTTTAATTTAAATATGTTCATGAGTGTTAACTTGAAAGTACTCCTAAAAAACAGGAATACTTGACACCACAGTCAAGACAAACATACACTGACATGTTGATGCATTCCCACTAACTCTCTGTAGCAAACATAATCTTCGTTAGCATCATCAATCTCAAAATCTATAATTACTTCTGAGCAGTTTTGAATTATTTATGTATTATTAAATGTAATCCAGTGTTATTTACAATTACTTATTCGCGGTGATACTAGAATATGCAGTGTATTATTTTCTTCTGCGCGGTGTTATTGGAATACAAATTTATCTGCACAATATTATGGCAATGTAATCATATTTATTTTCTCAATAATATTGGAATAATCGGCGAGCTTATTCAGCTATTTTAGCAATTTTATCAGATTAATTTTCAGTCTGAATGTCTTGATTTTAGGGTAGTGCATATTATAATTTCTCTTGGACAAAAATTGAGAGGGCTTAAGATTTCGAATGTTGAAGATTTTTCAGCCCCACATTAAATTTAATCTTTTATATTGAAAATGCTCAAACGGCTCAAACATTTTGTCAGGACTGTAAGATAAAATTGATTTGGTTCGAACAATTTTATCATTCTTAATGATATAAATTTATATATTTGTTGTAAAAGAAAATGTTTGATATTAGCTCAATGTTCTTATATATATCACGCTTACTAATATAAAATGTTCCACGGTAATATTAGAATACAACGCGTTATTTCGCAGCCTTATTTAACACTCGGCAGTGATATTGGAATATTTTGTGGGGTTGTTCAAACATACTGCGGTCTTATTAAAATATTGTGTGATGTTATTAGAATATTCTTCAGTTTTATTAGAGCAATATTACGATATTATTTGAGAGAGTAAAAAACGTCGTGGTCTTATTAGAATATTCCACGGTGTTATTAAAATATTCCCCTGTTTTATTGTGACATTATTACAGTATTATTTGAGAGAGTAAATAACGCCACGGTTTTATTATAATATTCTACGGTGTTATTAGAATATTTTTAGATTTTACTGGGGCATTATTACGGTATTATTTGATAAAGAGTAAATAACATCAAGGTCTAATAAGAATATTCCGCAGTATTATTAGAATATTCCCCGATTTTATTGGGGCAGTATTACAGTATTATTTGAGAGAGTAAATAACGTCGCGGTGTTATTAGAATATTTTGCGGTGTTATTAGAATATTTCCTAGTTTTATTAGGGCAGTATTACAGTATTATTTCAGATAGAGTAAATAGAGTTGCGGTTGTATTCAAATATTTCGCGCGTTATTATAAGATTCCCCTGTTATATTGGGGCATCACTATGATATTATTTCGGACAACAAATAAAGCCGTGGTGGTATCAGAATATTACGCGACATTATTAGAATATTCCCAAGTTATATCGGGGCATTATGATGGAATTATTTCTTTCGGAGTAAATTAGGTCGTGGTTTTAATAGAATAATTAAGTATTATTGAGGTAATAGTTTGTTAATTTCATATGATAATGCACTCCTACGAAAAAGTAGGACAAATGGCACTTCACATTAACTTTTTTTCTCATTGTCAACACATGGAATTACTCATTGCCAACACATTATTAGTTCACAAAAAATAACAGTATCATTTCCAACAAGATAAGTCAAGCTAATCGGATCAAGAGCAATCAATCAAACAAACTCTGTTTGAAATTAATATCGTTCACTTAAGAGACATAGTCCATGTACAAAGATCATAGGCAAACTATGCCCTAATTTTCAACATATCCACCTGACAATATTATTCTTCACTCTGGTCATCCCGGTGGACTTGAACTAATTAGTTCATGTATTTGCAGACAAACATGACACAACAACTCTGTTATTTTATACAGAGACTCATTTTACCAATGATAGTGATCATTTCTCCAGTTTGGCCCTGAAAGTGTTTCTAGCATCTTTTCCAAACAGTTTGATCTAGCAATTTCTGATGTGTAACTGATTAGTGCATTGACAATGTTGAATAGCATTGAGATATTTTGTCGAGAATACTTACAACGTCATAGCATACGGCTTTGTGCATCTGGTTCGGTAATTAATCGTACAACTTCCATTTTCTTTCTTTCAACTTCGCGACCAGCAATACCCAGTGTCCATTGTTATTAATAGGAAATAATATAATGTCAGAATTTGTTACCTCCTTTTTTGTGATAATGTCTAACAAACGTAGAGGTTTGACCATGTATTTGCATCTCCATGACATCATACAAATGTGTTATTGGACGAAGTATATAACAAACATTTTTGTTCCGACTGCATAATTAACTAGAATTTTTATACTTACCAAGTATAAAGGCGTAACATAAAAATATGGTATGTAAAAATTGGGAGAGTTATCCCTCCTCTTCAAAAGGGTAGCAAATGCATCTACATGTTCATTTACAATCTAACCGGCCTGTCGTATATTTATTAGTCCGCCGTAGTCTACGACAACGCCACCGTCGTTAATCATAATATCATGTCTGCAGTATTCGGACAAAATCTTAGCGACAAATGAATGTAAATCAGTTATACATTGACATGCATTCATTGATTGTAAATCAATTGCATAACATCTAAAGACAATGTGTACTCACTTCTCATCGTACATGGACATACATTCATCGATGACTGCTTGCATTTCAAGGGATATAAATACTTTGTCTGGATAATCGATATTTGGCACCTCGAGATGTGACTGCAAAACAATAGTACTTATGATATATATATATAATGTCAAATTAGCAAATACACAACACTGTATAGAGAGTCATTTCATCATACCACTAGCGTGTATTCCTCTGAATGGACAATTTCTTGCTGATCTCCTAAAGTGGTTAATGTCATGGCTAAAGATTGAATAATATCCTTTATTGTCTAATTCACTCTCTCAAAATGTTCTTAAACTCGGTCATCTCCAATGGATGAAGTGGCAACAAATTTTGTTAATGGATGAACTTCCCCAGTGAATATGGATTGTACAACAGGGGCTATAATTATTTGGAGGCCCTTTTCGACCTGAATATCTACAGCAGCAGTTATTATTCTTTCCTCACCATGTATTTTTATTGGTTCTTCTGCAATGACTGAACTTGCTACAACGGGGTCGGTATGTACAAGCAACTCAATCCTTATGGTGAGAGTATTCAGATGAACTTTTGAGGACTCAACAACATATTTTATTGATTTTCTTTTTTTATACTAGAAACCAATATAAGGGGAAATCAACTTCCTCGTTCTTCTGCTTCATCTACCCTTCACCCTTTCGATTAAGCTGCTAACTGAATGCTTATAGGTTCTTTGTTCCGGCAACTCAATGTATTCATCAGCAAGGGATGATTGATAGGTTCCCTCTTCATTGAACTCATCGACTCCTTCAGCAGAGGATAGTTGTCGGGTTCCATATTCATTGAATCCAATGTCTTCGGCAATAGAAGATGATTGTTGGGTATACTTTTCCTTCAACTCACTGACTTTGTCAACTTTTATTTGACATATTTTTTCGATAGTACTCTGTAGACTTGACATTATTTCTTGTATATTTGAGACTCCTGTATTTATTATATTGAGTGCTCCTTGGAATTCCCTAAACCATTTCTCCTGAGCTCTAAGTAGATTGATGATTACTTTAAGGCTTTTATTGATTCCAGCTTTTCCTGGCTCAGGGTGATGTCGCTCGAGACGAATGTTCCCACATCATATGCCACGGGTGATTGTGGTTTGCCTTGAGCTTCTTGGTGTGGGAATGGCCTTACCGGACTGGGTAATCCTTTGTGAGGATTGGCCACAAATGATGTTCATCCTCTTTCAAATCCAAAAAAATTATCATGAACCTACAATTTAATTAAGAATTACAGCACATTAGCATGTTGAACTTCAATTATAAGAAGTGAATAAATTATTAAAATAATACATGAATACAACAAAAGTTAAACAAGAATAAATCTCCAAACAATGACAATGTTACTCATTGATTTAAATCACTGTGTTGGATTGAGCCTCTTGAAGGCTATATCAATTTAAGACGAATTTTAGCTTACATCGGTTGACCAACTTATCATTTTGGGTCTGGCCTCAGGATCGGTAGGAGTGAACAAAGTTGTATACTCTTAAATCAGAGCTGTGTAAAATTGATGTCATATTATGTTTTCATAAAAAGGTGTAGAACACTCCCCGCTTGAAACATTTAATATGTCATTCTTAATTTGTCGTGCATCCACATCAGAAGAGGGAAGTTTTTTCCACTTTGCAGCTTTCCTCTAATCGGCATGCCTATCATAAGAGCAATTTCATCAGGGCTCATTCTAAGATTTTTCCCACCAATTCTGAATACCATACATTGATATTGTCAACAATTTAATATTTGCAGTATTATAACATTGTCTTAAGGATACGGAGAGAGATCAAAAAATTGATCTACATTCAATAGTCTCAAGCTATTCCTTGTCTCCTCTGATAGGTCGGACTTGACCTTATCAGGAACGTCTCTTACAACAGCTGGACGACATTTACAATTGAAGGACCTTGGGTTCACAAACCTACAAAAAAGTTAATGCAAAAAATATAGCCAAGTAGCTATCTATAAATCAAGAACACGAATACATCAACAAAAAATTAAACCTCAACAACATCAAAACAAATTGACGTGTTATTCAGATTTTATTAAGATGTTTTTTGAGTGTTATTGAAATGTTATTGTAGCATTATAATGGTTTTATCATGATGTTATTATGATATTATTAGAGTGTTAATATGGTATTATTACAGTGTTCGTCTTATTACAATGTTATTATGGTATTATTATAGTGTTATTATCGATTTAGTGTTATTATGATATTAGTTTGGTGTTATTTTGGTGTTATTTCAGTATTATTATGGTTTTATTACAGTGTTATTTTAGTATTACTCATGTGTTACAGAGGCATTAATTTGTATTCATTATGGTGTTATTTTGGTTATCTGTAGGTCTTATTGCAGTGTTGTGTAATTTTCAGCGATAAATGGATGGTTTAAAATATGCACAAAAACACTATACCATGCTAGATTTTGAGTGTAACCACAACAAGAAAAGATATTACATCAATGCCCTTTCATGACTCTTGAGCTCTTTGTTCTCCTTCATCTTCATCTATTTTCCTTCATTCTGCTATGTAGTTTTCTTCTTCGGGACTTCAGTCTCTTTGGTGGCCTAGTTTGCTTCCATTTTTGTGTGAAGAGGAGACTCGAACGCTTGACAGTGATGGAGCTCAATGGTGTTAGTCCGGTAGTGGTTGGAGGAAGAACAAATACTCAGGCGTGCATATGACGGTTTCTCTTACCAATGTATCCTGCCATTTTATTTTCGGTGGTTTAAATTTCGACCGCTTTGACGGGGCTAAGCCGCGTGTGTTTAAATAGGCGGGAAAGTGACCAAAAATAACTTTTTTAGTCGAAAAAAAAATGGGTTGGGTTGGGCCGCATGATTAAATTTGCTGACGCCGACACAAACACGTGTCGTTATTTAATTGGAGTCCGAACGCGGCTCTGAGTTCAGACTCTGGACTGAATAATTTTTCCCAGAAGAGTGGTGGGCAAAGACTTACTGTAAGCATTTTTTACACGTCCCCAAATTTAGTCAGTTTCATTTTGTTTTTAAATTGAAGTGTATGTTATGAATTTGTAGGTGATGTCCGCTGCAAAGAAATTTCAAATTTCTAAAGTTGAGCCCGAGTTGGAGAAGAAATTGGGTTGAATGTTTGCATGTGTCGTTGATGCGAGCAACTATGCATCTATCCTCAGTGAGACAGGGTTTGGTGGCACCCCCGAGAACTTGGGAGCTCAGCGATCAGGTGATTCAACTGAAGTCCTCAGCCCAGAGCACCATGAACTTGAGTTCAGCTACCGTTCTAAGCGTCCGCGGGTCGAGAATAAAAAATAGGTTGAGCTATTTTTCTCATAAGCCAAATATCACAGCTCGTGTACTCTTAGATCGTTGAACCCCACACATCTCATGCAAATCCCATCGAGCAAGTCCTGAAAATTCTGAATGCATCTAGAGAAATTTTTTAGGATGAACCACTCTACTTGTTTGCGATAGAGTTGCTTGAATATCTGACCTGTAGATATTTTTTTGTCAAGATGTCTAATGCATGCAGGGTTGCATATCAACAAAACTTTTTATGATCAGATGAACATTTAAGAGAATCTTTTTTATTTACAATCGCTTGGGGTATCTATATTTGTGTATTTTTTCATTGTGATTTGGATATTTCAACTGCTTAGAACTTCGCTTATTCAGTGCATCTTTTTTTTTTTTTGTAATCTCGTAGTTGTAATTAATTCATCGATGCTTCTGCGTTAGACAACATGATATTGATCTACATTGACACAACTGAAAGAAGGCATGGAAGAAGAGTTGCAACTGATGTATGCTTGATCTACGAGTATTACAACTCATACATTAATTGGTCTACATGCATGGCATTCTCATATGTTGGGGACAAATGAGTTGAGGAGTTGTTTGTGGACCACCCAACAAGATTTAACAATATGTTCTGCATGAGACACAGAATTCATTGATCTATTGGAGGGACTACATGAATCGCACAGTCTTCATGGCTCTACCAGGACAACTTCGTGAGAAGTGTTAGCGATAACTTTCTACATATTATCGCAAAATGAATCAATACAATGAGAGCGATTTCAGCACTACTCTGAAACAATTTGTAGGTACTTCTCACTGGGGTTGAAGACACTTGTGAGCTTTTCTTCACAAGTCATAAAACCTACTGATTCTACGTTCGAACGGACCATTACAGAGATTTCACACAATACACGACACATGTCGTTCTTTAAGATAACGTCTCAAATTCATTACAATCAAATTTGAAAAAAGGGTCATTATTATGAACTCAACTTTATTTTATCAGGATTATTTTGAAGCAATTGATGGAACACACGTTAACACACATTTTACAAATAATGAGAAGATTGCATTCATCGGCCGTTGTGGGAGCCCGTAGAATGTCATGGTCGTTTGCGACTTCAACATCTATTTTACTTCTGTTCAGGCCGGCTGGGAGGACAGTGCACATGACAGTAGAATTTTCAAAATTGCGATGCGAAATACCACTTACAATTTCTCACATCCTCCTGCAAGTACGCTTGAGACTCGGTTAATGTTGTAATTAAGTTTTAACTCATATTAATTATATAATTCATATCAAGTAAATTCTACTTAGTTGATGCTGGATATCCGTTACAACGAGGATAGAGCTTGAGATATCACATACCGGACTTTGAGCAAGCAAGCAATAAAACACGAGACATAAAATAAATAATTAATAAAAGACATTCCTCCTTACGCGATGTGATTGAGAGGACCATTGTTGTTTGAAAGAAGAAATTGACTATACTCCATGATATGTCATCCTATTTGTTTCCTAAAAAGGTGCAGATTGTGATTGTCACAATGACTCTCCACAATTACATTCAGCGGAATCCTTCCCACAATGACATCGACTTCGTAGGGCGGACGAGAATCATGAGCATATACCTGCGGAGGAATTTGAGTACCATCTTGAACATTCTTTGTCACAGCTTGAGAATGATGCTTCCATCACCTATACTAAAGATGGGGAAGGCGTGTGCGAGATGGCAGACTTGAAGGAACAAATTACAGATGCGACAGCAGAGGAGTGATTGAAGCATTTCTTATTTATTCAATAATAGTTGTAGTGTATTTCTTTTTTTTAAAATCATTTATACTTTATATTTTATATTAATTATTTGAATTTTTTACACTATTTGTAAGTGTATTTTAATTTTATTTGCATTTTACTTTTTTTATTGTGAGTTTGAGAAGTTAATGATGAGACGTTTGATCTTTATAGGTTATTCTAGATGGTCTTTTAGTCGTTGTTGGTTGGTATCACATGTGAAATCCTAATAAAGGCAAACAAGTTCCTCTATTCTTTTTGGCGATATGGTTTTTGAAGATCTTCTTGATGACATTTTTTGGTGATATGCATATGTGACACACATAAGTTTGGTTTTACGTGGGTTAAAGGCGACCAAGAACCCTTTTTTAACAAATTATGTTGTCTTCTTATAGTGACAGATTCGTAGTGACAGACTCATTGGTTGGCATACTGATTTCTCTGAAACCTCACGCATATTCTAAACTATAATTATTTTCTTCTTTTATAAATTTCTATTTCTTTATTTTGTATAATTCTTGTTTATTTTGTGTTTTGTATATTTGATAGACTTTTTCGGGTTTTTTACACTATTTGTAAGTGTATTTTCTTTTTATTTGCATTTCACTCATTTTTCTTTTGGTGAGTTTAAGAGGTCTTTGGATGGTATGTTAGTCTTTATTTGTTGGTGTCACATTTGAAATCCTAATAAAGTCAAGTTCCTCTCTTTTTCTCGACGATATGGTTTATGAGGATCTTCTGGGTGGTTTTCTTTGGTGATATGCATTTGTGACACACACGAGCTTGAGTTTACGTAGATTAAAGGAAACTAAGAACCCTTATTTACAAGGTCTGCTATGTTCTTTTAGTGACAGATTGGTTAGTATACTGAGTTCTTTGAGGCCTCACGCCTGAAAAAAAAACTGTAATTAATTAATAACTTTAGCAATTTTAACTTGTCATGGCTAATGAATTGTCTTTTGTAACATTCAGTAAAGATGATTTCAGCATTTTAGGGACCTCCCGATGATTGCTCTGGTACTGACGATTGCTCTGGTTAGACAACATGATATTGATCTACATTAACACAATTGAAAGAAGACACAGAAGGAGAGTTGCAGCTGATGTATGCTTGATCTACGAGTATTACAACTCGTACATTAATCGGTCTACATGCATGACATTCTCATATGTTGGGGATAAATGAGTTGAGGAGTTGTTTGTAGGCCACCCAACAAGATTTAGCAATATGTTCCGCATAAGACACAGAGAATTTTTTGATCTATTGGAGGGACTACATGAATCGCACAGTCTTCATGGCTCTACCAGGATAACTTCGTGAGAAGTGTTGGTGACAACTCTCTACATATTATCACAAAATGAATCAATACAATGAGAGCGATTTCAATACTACTCTGAAACAATTTGTAGGTACTTCTCACTGGGGTTGAAGACACTTGTGAGCTTTTCTTCACAAGTCATAAAACCTACTGATTCCACGTTCGAACGGACCATTACAGTGATTTCACACAATGCACGGCACATGTCGTTCTTTAGGATAACGTCTCAAATTCATTACAATCAAATTTGAAAAAAGGGTCATTATTACGAACTCAACTTTATTTTACCAGGATTATATTGAAGCAATTGATGAAACACACGTTAACACACATTTTACAAATAATGAGAAGATTGCATTCATCGGCCGTTGTGGGAGCCCGTAGAATGTCATGGTCGTTTGCGACTTCAACATCTATTTTACTTGCAGGAGGACGATGTAGCATGATGATAGAATTTTCAAACCACGACGCGAAATACCACTTACAATTTCTCACATCCTCCTGCAAATACGCTTGAGACTCAGTTAATTTTGTAATTAAGTTTTAACTCATATTAATTATATAATTCATATCAGGTAAATTCTACTTAGTTGATGCTGGATATCCGTTACAACGAGGTTATCGCAAGCTCTATCCTGATACGAGATATCACATACCGGACTTTGAGCAAGCAAGCAATAAAACACGAGACGTAAAAATAAATATTTAATAAAAGACATTCCTCCTTACGCGATGTGATTGAGAGGACCTTTGTTGTTTGAAAGAAGAAATTGACTATACTCCATGATATGTCATCCTATTTGTTTCCTAAAAAGGTGCAGATTGTGATTGTCACAATGACTCTCCACAATTACATTCAGCGGAATCCTTCCCGCAATGACATCGACTTCGTAGGGCGGACGAGAATCATGAGCATATACCTGCGGAGGAATTTGAGTACATCTTGAACATTCTTTGTCACAGCTTGAGAATGATGTTTCTATTACCTATACTAAAGATGGGGAAGGCGTGTGCGAGATGGCGATATCAAGGAACAAATTACAGATGCGACAGTAGAGGAGTGATTGAAGCATTTCTTATTTATTCAATAATAGTTGTACTGTATTTCTTTTATTTAAAATCATTTATACTTTATATTTTATATTAATTATTTGAATTTTTTACACTATTTGTAAGTGCATTTTAATTTTATTTGCATTTTACTTTTTTTATTGTGGGTTTGAGAAGTTAATGATGAGACGTTTGATATTTATAGGTTATTCTGGATGGTCTTTTAGTCGTTGTTGGTTGGTATCACATGTGAAATCCTAATAAAGGCAAACAAGTTCCTCTATTCTTTTTGGCGATATGGTTTTTTAGGATCTTCTTGATGACCTTTTTTGGTGATATGCATATGTGACACACACAAGTTTGGTTTTACGTGGGTTAAAGACGACCAAGAACCCTTTTTTAACAAATTATGTTGTCTTCTTATAGTGACAGATTCGTAGTGACAGACTCATTGGTTGACATACTGATTTCTCTGAGACCTCACGCGTACACTAAGCTGTAATTATTTTCTTCTTTTATAAATTTCTATTTCTTTATTTTGCATAATTCGTGTTTATTTTGTGCTTTGTATATTTGATAGACTTTTTCGGGTTTTTTACGCTATTTGTAAGTGTATTTTCTTTTTATTTGCATTTCACTCGTTTTTCTTTTGGTGGGTTTAAGAGGTCTCTGGATGGTATGTTAGTCTTTATTTGTTGGTGTCACATTTGAAATCCTAATGAAGTCAACTAAGTTCCTCTATTTTTCTCGGCGATATGGTTTATGAGGATCTTCTGGATGGTTTTCTTTGGTGATATGCATTTGTGACACACACGAGCTTGAGTTTGCGTAGGTTAAAGGAAACCAAGACCCTTATTTACAAGGTCTGCTATGTTCTTTTAGTGACAGATTGGTTAGTATACTGAGTTCTTTGAGGCCTCACGCCTGAAAAAAAAACTGTAATTAATTAATAATTTTAGCAATTTCAACTTGTCATGGCTAATGAATTGTCTTTTGTAACATTTAGGAAAGATGATTTCAGGATTTCAGGGACCTCCCGACGATTGCTCTGGTACTGCGGACTTCAGAATTCTCTGCTTACGCTACGACAGGCGTACAACTATAGGAGATAGTTCTACATGTGCCCGCAAAGAATCATGGAGAAGTGTTACTTCTTCCGGTGGGCAGACAATCCGGTAGATTCCACTGTCGACAGTGATCGGAAATTGATAACATCTCTAGAGGACAGTGTAGCTCGTGACATAATCTGTCTGCATGTTAAAAACGATATTATCATTTTATTAATTGCAATTTTAATTTTTTTTTTCTTTTTTAGCACTTTTGATACTCGTTGTTAAGTGATGTATATATCTGTATTTTTTTACTATTATAAAGTAGTTATTTGCTTCTGAAGATCAAATATATGACTATAATAGCTTTGTTACAAACAACATTATTACACAGGTAAAATGTATATTTGTCCAAAAACAGCTGTCACATAGTTGTTTTCAAACCGAAAAAAACGATTGTTAAGCTTATCCGCAAGAAACTTTCCAGGATAGTTAAGGTTCGTTATGGCATTATTGCCTCTAGGAAATTGCTACGCGTAGACTGACTGATTGTTTGTTGCAGCTGTGTGAAAACAGTTGTAGGGCAGTTGTTTCTGAAAAAATGACCATTCTACTCTTGTTTAGTTAAATTGTTTGGAATAGAACAATGACAACTTTAATGATACATCAGAAGCAGAAATTCACTTTACAAACTAAACATGTAAAAGATAGACTTCTATAATTTTTAGTCAATCCCAGAAGCCATAAGTTTGATACTTTTAAGGCAAAACTACAATTTTAAAAAATACAGAATTAACATCTTTGTATTTTCAACACTTCCAGATTTTCCGTTTTAACAAATAAGTGTCGAACATTTTTTGGAATTTTAAAAGATAAAACATTATCTCCCACAAATCGAAAAATTCCTCTACAGAAATAGATTGTGTCAAATCATGTCATAAATCATGCATCTTATAATATATTTTCTCTTCCTGAAACTCATCAAAAAAAAGTTTTTCTGACAAAACATTAAAATACTTTCCTCCAGTATCTTCCAAAGTCTCTTGTTCAATTAAAGATTCTTGAATGAAACCCAATGCAAATTTTAGGTGATGTGTAAATCATAAAAATCAACAAATTTTAAAAATTAGAGCCCTCATCTTTCTCCACCAGGTCCTCATCCGAAAAGTACCAGACACCCTCAATAATAAATAGCATCAGTTAGAGCAAGAAAGTGTAAAAAATAAGAGCAAATGAAAATTGTTTGACTCGAGTGAAATCCAAAAGATTTAAGGTGAAATGGAGTGAAGAAACTAGATTTAAGATTCTATGGAATTTAAGGTTGTCATTTTGGCTGTTTGGCATGATGCAGATCAAATCCTACTTAAATACTGCTCACATCCTGTTACCACAAAAATCCAGAGGCCTCTTTCAGCAGCCTAAAGAAATAAAGAGGTGCAGAAAGAAAATTTAAAACTGGAGGCTGATTCAGCACTGATCAATTTACAAACAGAATCAACTATCATTTCTCTGATAATAGCAAAGATCTCTGAAAGACAATATAATAAAGAATCCGGCTGAACATTAGGGTGCACAAAGATCTTTCAGTTTGGGTTCAGCAACCATATTAAATATTGATAATTTTTAAATTAAAACACCATCTTTTTTGTCAAAATCTGAAACCCCATAATTTAAAAAAACTCTTGGCAACAAAAGTGCGGATATTAGGGAAAGCAAAGACTTGATCACCACTGTGTTAAAAATAGCGCATCAGACTAGCAGATTGGAGATACGTCCATCAAAACCAGAAATAATCAAGTATGCATTAAAGGTAAAAATTGGAGAAACCAGACTTAGTACTTTGTTGGATTTAAAGCCTTATCACACCCTTTTTGTCTAGCTTCCCATGGCCTCCAATATCTGCATTTCCTCTCTCTTCCAGAGCTTCTCGTTCGTAAACTTTCTCGACCTTCCCAGGAGAGTTTGTATTCCCTTCACTACCTCCTTTTCCATTCAAAAAGAACCATGTCTGCTAGCTTAGGGATTATTCCTCAATGGTTTCCGGCAGGAGCAGAGCGGAAAGAGGAAACGGAGAACAATGGGAGTTTTGAAGATCATCGCATGCCGCGATGCTGTGATCCAGTTGTGGCCATTCCAGTAGAAGTTGAAGGGCACGAGAGTAAAAAATCGAGCGGTAACGCGGGCCGCGGGGTCTCACCTGCGGCCCGTGTTTCGCTCAGATTCGTGGCAGCGGCGAAAGAAACGCCGCTCCAAATGACTCTTTTTTGCAGCCTCCCACCTCACCGTGAAGAAAAAGCTGTGCCAAACGAACCCTAAGTTGCAGCAGCTTATTGATAAGCTACAGCTGCCCCAAACATATCCTTAGTCGACGCTGGATATCCCTTACAAAGGGAGTATCTAAACCCATTTTCGACTACCAAATTTATATTCCCGACTTCGAAATATCCAACAATATTGTTCATGACAAAAAAGAAATTTTTAACAAGAAACACTCATCCTTACACGGTGTAATCGAAAGAACATTTGGAATGTGAAAAACAAAATTGATCATACTGCGTGATATGCCAACATATCTATTTCCGAAGCAGATGCAGATTGTAATGGCCACAATAGCTTTTCACAACCATATTCGATGGCATCAATTGTGAACTGGCGTAGAATTCAGCATGACTGATGATAATTGTTTACACATCCCGCCTAAAGCATTCGAACATCACATAGGATAATCTATACCACAGCAATAAGGAGAATCATAAAAAGGTTGCACCCACGATGGCGAACGGCTGGGGAAATGGTTGAATCACAAGCGCGGCTTAAGGACGTCAGTGTTGGATGCTAAATGGATCGATTCTTGTTTATTTTATACAGATCATGTTTATTTTCGTTCATTGTATATTTAATATTGATTTTTTGAGTTTTTTATGCAGTTTGAAAGTGTTTTTTTTTTCTTTTTCCATTTCATTTCTTTTTCTTTTGGTGGGTTTGAGAGGTCCATAATGAGATATTTGATATTATGGGTTCTTCTGGATGGTCTGTTAGTTGTTGTTTGTTGGTGTCAAATGTGAAACCCTGATGAAGGTAATCAAGTTTCTCTCTACTTTTCTATGCTACAGTTTTTTGAGATTCTTCTGGATAGTCTTTTTTGGTGATATGTACACACACGAATTTGGTATTACGTGGGTTAAAAACAACCAAGAACTCTTTTTGACGAAGTCTACTTTCTACTTGTAGTAACAAATTCGTTAGTTAGTATACTGAGTTTTCTGAAACCTCATACCTACACAAAACTGCAATTAATTATTTTTTTATCAGCTTCTACTTGTTAATTTTATAATGTTTATGTTTATTTTTGTTCTTTGTATGTCTGATTATGATTGAGTATTTTACAATGTTTGAAAGTGTTTTTTTTGTTTCATTTCTTCTGTTTTTCTTTTAGTAGGTTTGAGATATCCATGAAGAGATATTAGACCTTATGGGTTTTCTGGATGGTCTAATTCTCGGTATTAGTTGGTGTCACATGTGAAATCCTATTAAAAAAAACCAAGTTATTCTTTTGTTTTGGCGATACTGTTTATAAGGTTCTTTTAGATGACTTTTTTTTGTGATATGCATATGTGACACACGAGTTTGGTATTACGTGGGTTAAAGGCAACCAAGAATAATTTTTTGACAATGTCTATTGTTTTCTTGTAGAAATAGATATGTTGGTTGATATACTGAGTTTTCTGAGACCTCACGCCTACAAAAAGCTGTAATTAATTACTTCTTTTATCAATTTTTACTTGTTTATTTTATACAGTTCATGTTTATTTTCATTCTTTTTATATTTGATTATGATTGTTCGGGTTTTTTATGATGGTTGAGAGGGTTTTTTTTCTTATTTTATTTCTTCTATTTTTCTTTTGGTAGGTTTGAGAGGTCCATGACGAGACATTAGATCTTATGAGTTCTTCTGGATGATTTGATTATTAGTATTGGTTGGTTTCACGTGTGAATCCTATTGAAAGCAAACAAGTTCTACTTTTTTTCGGTGATAGGGTTTATGAGGTTCATTTAGATAGTCTTTTTTGGTGATATGCATATGTGACACACATAAGTTTGGTATTACGTGGGTTAAAGGTAATCAATAAATCTTTTTTGATAAGGTCTATTGTCTTCTTGTAGTGATAGATTCGTTGGTTAGTATACTATGTTCTCTGAGACATCACACCTACTTTATTAATTATTTCTGAAGAAAATTCTACATATGTTATGATTAATAGATTGTCTTTTAAAGTATTCAGAAAGTATAAGCTCGAAGATTTCTGGAACCTCCTAAGGATTGTTGTCACTGGACTTTAGAGTTTTATGTTGACGTTATTTCAACCACATAGCTATGAGAGACAGTTCTACAGGTGCCCGCAGAAAAGCACGTAGAAGTGTAATTTATTCGGGTGGACAGACAGACAAGCAGATTACACCGTCGAGAGAGATCAGGAATGGATAGGATCCCTGAAGTATGATCTGCCTCGTGATATATGCGGTCTCAATTTTAAAAATAATAATATCATATTATTAAATGTTATTTTAATAGTATTTTTTCTTTATTTTAGTAATTATGAGACTCAGTGTTCAGTGAGATGTATATCTTATTTTTTGCATTGTTCTGAAGTAGAATTTTACTTCTAAAATACCAAATATATTGCTTTGACAGTTTTGTTGCAAACAATATTACTACACGGGCAAAATATTCATTTATCCAGAAATAATTGTCTTTGTATTCGTTTTCAAACAACGAATAAACAAACAATCGAACATATCCACGCAGAACTTACACGTAGCAGTTTTCAGGATAGCAAGCATTGCAAGAACAACCTAAATAAAGTAAATTAAAGTGGTACAATTAAATTTACCTTATTAATGGTTGTCTGTCTTTTATATAAAATTTCACTTATATAGTTCTTTTAATCAAATAATTTAAACCTGAAATGATATTTTAAATAGGCTAAACAAAATTAGTGAATACTTAAACTCATAAACTACAATAACGTGACAAAAGGAACGTTGTGCAAGCTAGTCAGAGATATTATAAATCAATATAAAAAACAGTAGACAATTTATTTTTTTAGATATGATTTTTCACAATAGTTCATAACATTCAATGTATTTTTCTGTATCAATAATATGTTTATATCATTTTATATGTACAACCGTTACAAAAGCATCAACTAAAATTTCTATCAATTAAGAGAAATCAATATCAATCAAAATTTTCATTTATGTGCACGGCTATCTTAGCATTTCCCACTAGTACTATAAAGAGATGAGCTTTATCATAAACAAACATGCACATGCAAGCATATTATGAAAATAAATATCTAATTAATAATAATTATTTCACTCTCATTTATATAACAGCCAATATACTTGTATAAATTCAGTATTTATTACAATTTAAACAATATTTTGTACAGAACATTCCTACAATATGATCATAAAAGATGAGTTGACAGTAATTTCAATATAACTAGTAATAATAACAGTAAATATATTTAGTTTAAAAGAAACAAAAATATTACTATAGCATAAGAATATAAGTATTCACCTTTAATATCGCACTTTTATTTCTTTACCTCCAAATTGAACTTCTACAGCCTAAATCATCTTTAACTAAACATCCTTTTAATATTTTACTACACAATATGTATATTAGATACATTAATTAAAATTAATAAACCTTGACATTTTCCTTAATTTTCTAAATCTCAAAACTAAATCTCCATAGCTTCAATTTCTTCCGGTTTCAAATGAACTTATTATTAATGTTTAAATAATATATATATTTATATAAAATTCAATTAAAATATAATTATACCTAACTTACCCAAATTTCCTTCAGTCGACTGACCTTGTTTCTTTCGTTTGAGTAGACCTAAAGCAAAATACATGGAATGTAACTTTAGTAGTAATAGCTCTAGTGACAGAGTTGTAACTATGGATGATCAAATCATTAAATGGTGTAAACATTTTAGATTTCTCGGGTCTATTGTTCAAAGTAATGATGATATCGATGGGCATGTTATTAGCATAATTCAAGTTGATTGGTTGGTTGAAATGGAGGAATAAATCAGGCCTATTGTGTAATAGAAAAGTTCCGCTTAAACTTAAGGAAACGTTTTATAAGATGGTGGTGAGACTGCAATGTTTTACGGCGCAGAATGTAGGCCTTTAAAAGAGAAACATAAAACAAAGTTAAATGTTGTTGAGATGAGAATGCTTAGGTGGATGAGTGGCTTGACATTTAGACAAAATATGAAACGACTCTATACGTGAAAGGGTTGGTGTGGCTCCAGCGGCAGACGAGATTAGAAAGACTCGTCTCAGATGGTTTGGTCACATTACACGTTGACCAGTTGATGATCTGATTAGGAAAGTTGATGTTACATATTCGATTAATGTTAAGAAAGATAGAGACAGGCCTAAAAACACTATCATATTGTATAAAAAATGGTTTTAATCTATTAGAATTAAATAAAAATATGACACTCAGTAAGCCAAAATGGAGAAAAAATATTAATGTGGTTGGCCCCACGTAGTGGTATAAAGGCTTTTTGTTGTCGTTGTGGCTGCCCTTCTCGCATGCACACACGAGCTTCTTCCTTGGATATGGATTGAGCTCTTCTTCCTCTACTCATAAGGGGGCTCAACTTCAATGCTAATGGTAGTTGATCTCCCCCCTCTTCCACTGCTTGTGGCCGATTGAGTGCAGTAGTTCACATGATAGGGAAAAACCGCACGAACCTTCCTCCTCCTTAAGCTTCTTCTCATTCAACACCTGATGCGGGATCGTCCAAGCAGCAAGTTTGACACAGTTGCTACTTCTACCTTTAGCTTCGTGCCTCATAGGTGAGCATTCCACTTCCTTCTTCTCTTGCACGGTATGACTACTTTGGTGAGCCATAAGTTGCTTTTCTGACTTTTCTCTTCCTTCTTCTCTTCTCACGCTTATGTCTTTCCCGCTTCTCCTCTGGTTTGAACGGAGGCCTCTTCTAATAATGAAATTATCGTGACGGAAACGAAACCTTGCCATCGTTTCAATTTTTATTTATTTTATTTTATCTAAGATTTTTTTTACTTTTATTTTAGTTATTACAATCTCTCCTTATAAAAATTTGTTCGTCGAAATTTGCAAAATCTTCTCCAAGCCTCAAATCACTTCTCATTAAGCAAGTATCTATAAATTTTCATGAAAAAAATTAAATCTCGTTCAATAAGATAAAACATAAATATAATAAAATAACTGATATAACATAAATTAACTAAACTTCCCCCAATAACTGAAACAGAGTAACAACACACTTAAAGCAAGGTAACATAACAACACAACACATATTCTCGGAAAAGAAAAATATTAGAATGAAACTCTTATAACATATGATGAAATAACACTCAGCAATCTCTAGCAACATCAACATCAATAGCAGGTTCTTCAGGATCTCTACTAGTAAGAGAATAAATTTGAAGTCGAGCAGTTTATCTTGGTTGAACTTGAGTAGGAGTTGATGTTGTGGGCACTATCATTTTGCCCACCTGCAATCTTCTGTGCAGAAACTCCAACTGATTTATGTTCTTCTGATGTTTATTGGCCAAGTGAAGTTCAATATCCAGCAATGTGTTTAGGCTGACAACACTAGTAACATGTATGAGAGCCCATCAAACATTCATTTTTATGTTATTTTCCATGTTTAACACAAGTGAATACGGTACTATGAGAAGTGCTACCACTGAATCAATCAAAACTTAATTTAAAATTTTTAACACTAAATCCCTCTGATTGATCCACATGCTCTCCTTCATTAATACTCCTTTTGTGTTTCCTTACGCTTTTAAATAAACTGATAATCAATCCCCACTCGTTTAGCCTGCTTCACTAACACTGAGTAATCATCAATCCTCAACGGTACAAAGGTTGCCTGATCGATCCTTCACTCCTGAAAGGAATCTATAACATTTCACGTTTGTAGTAGCTATCAGCTGTGAGGCATACCTTGACAGTGCATTAAACTCTGCTTCATGCTACATGATTGTCTTCTCTCCTTACACCAACCTAATGAATTTGTCTTACATTTGTTTTCAAGCAGACAGGTACAAACCACTCTTCTACATTAACTCCTCCCAACTTACCATCATATTGGGTATGCCTCCTAGTTTGTCATGGAATAGTCCACGCCACCATCTTTCAGCTTCTCCATCCAGCACAAATATAACTAAAGATGCTCTTATTTCATCCTAATATGTCATACTATCTAATATTTCTTAATTCACATCAACCAGTTTTCCACTTTAATTGGATCTTCATTTCCTTTAAACAAAGATGGATGTCGATCTTGAAATACCTTCAAGTACTTATCCACAACAATAATCTCACCCCCACTAGACTGGAGTCTGGACTCATAAAACAATTGAGTCATACGTCACCATCATTCGTGTCAGGACATTTGAGTTCACATTTACATTACGCACTACATCTTTATTTCTATCATATTCCCCCTCTTTCTGAATCTCAAATGCATCAATTTGTTAGAATTTAAAATAATTACTTAATTAATGTTAGCTTAAATTTATAATATTTTATTATAAAATTTTCTCATAATTATCATATTAGCTCCTTCATTAATTTTGCATTAATATTGCATTAATTAATTTTTAAACTTTTCTCTGATATCACTTTTATCATGACTAGTTTTGAAACAAAGAATTAACATTAGTGGATACAAACAATCAAACGATGGAAATTAAAATTTTCTATAATAATTTTCTATAACCAACATTTAACAAATGAAAGTCACTAAAATAAGTAAATTAAATTAGTACAATTAAATTTACCTCATTACCAGTTATCTGCGTATTTCATAAAAATTTTATCTTCTATTGTTCATCTTTTAGTCAAATAATTTAAACCTGAAATGATAATTTAAAATAACAGTAAACTTAATAAAACTAGTTGAATACTCAACTCATAAACTACATTAACGTAACAAAAAGAAAACGATATACATGTTTGTCAGCAATATAATAGAACAATTTAAAAGCATTAGACAATTTACTTTTTAAGATATGTATATTCACGAAGTTCAGAAGATTCAATGTGTTTTATTATATTAGTAATACGTTTATATCGTGTTATATATGTAAAACCATTATAGGAACATCGTCTAAAATTTATGTTTAAGACACATCAATATCAATAATCTTTTTTATTTACGTGCACGGATATCTTTGCGTTCCTATGCTATCACATAAAGTGGTGAACTTCATCATAATCAAACATGCACATGCAAGCATACTATGAAAATCACTATATAATAATGATTATTTCATTCTCATTTGCATAGCAATCAATATATTTGTATAACATTTAATATCTATAATATTTTCATTAATGTTGAGTATACATTATTCCTATAATATGATCATAGGATAATAAATCGTGAGCTTATAATAATTTCAATATAATTAGTGATAGTAAAAGTAAATGAATTTAGTCTAAAATAAGCAAAAATATTGCAATAGCATAAGAACATGATTACTCACATTTAATTTCATAATTTTCTTTTTTTGCCTCCAAACTGAACTTTTATGGCTTAAATCATACAACAACAACAAAGTCTTAATCCCACTAAGTGGGGTTGGCTACATGAATCCTTTTTCTCCATTATAGCTTAAATCATGTTTAATTCAAAATTTTTTTTAATATTCTAGTACACAATATATATATATTAGATTCATTAATTAAAAATAAATAAATCTTAACATTTACCTCAGTTATCTCAATCTTAAAACTGAATATCTTTTTTCTTTAATTTCTTCTTCATTTCAAATGCTCTTATTATTAATAATTAATGAATAAACTTAAATAGATATATATATAATTCATTAAAATTAAAATATAATTATACCTTAACTTACCTAGATTTCCTTCGGTTGTTTGCTCTTCCCGCAAGCACACACAAGGTTCTTCTCCTCTGATAGGGATCGAGCTCATCTTTCTCCCCTTGGCATGGGGGCTCGACTTCAATACTATTGACAAGTTGATCTCCTCCCTCTTCTACCTCTCGTGGCAGATCGAGCGTGGTAGTTCACACGACAGGGAAAAACCGCACGAACTTTCCTCCTTCGGCTTCTCCTTCTCCTTCGACTCCTTCTACGAGATCGTCCAAGCAACAAGTTTGACACTCTCACTAGCAGCGCCTTCTTCCTACGCACTCTCTGGCATGGAGAAGCACAAGCTTGCACACGTCGTCAATCTTCTAGCCTTTGTATGCGTCAATCGGCTCCCCGGGTAAGTCGTTCACGATCGAAGTCAACATCTACTACCTTCAGTTTCATCCCTTATAGGCAAGCATTCTTCTTTCTTCTTCTCTCGCACGACACGACTCCTTCGATGAGCCCTAGGTAGCCGCCCTGACTTACAAATTGAACTATTTACAAATATCTGAGCAAGACACAACATACCATATAAAATGTATTGCATAGTAAGATATGTTATAAACATTTAATATGATTACCAATATCATGCAATATGATCAGTAATAAACGTTTGATATGATTAACATTGTACAGTAAGATTAGTTTTAATTTTGAAAACTTTCTTAATTAATAAAAATTGAACTATCTACAAATATACGAGTACGATATAGCGTGCAATATAATATGCATCGTATAGTACAATCAAATATGATAAAATTGGGTTTAATATTTTAATAAATTTTATTTGTCATTTAAGCTCACATGTGTGTTGATTGTCGCAACAATCTGTATACCCTAAATTGAATATAAGGACTCAAAAAATAAAAATATATTTTAGATGTTGCGTCTATAGCCTTTTCAAATTTTCTGCTACCATGATCAATTTAATTTCTATGTACAAGACCAAGCCTTACAGACTTTCAGCTAAATCCTTCAACAAAGTTTGTGTAACATTTGACTTATCATATTAACAATATTAAATGCAATATTTTTACTCAAATCTGCCTAGAAATATGTCAGTAAAATTAGCTCCATTAAATTATGTTGATGATCATCAAAATACTTAAGAGTATTATTACAATCTTATGGGGTCAACATCCTATCAAAGGTGACAACTAACTAATTATGTACGAAATGTAATAATAATAAATGGTTGAAGATATATTTCTGGATGTATGAACATGGCATGCATGAAAAGGATGATTTAGTATTTGAATGCAGTGACTATCATTTTACACACATTTCTTATAAAATTTGTGAACAATCAATGGTTTTCACGCGTGATAAAATTTAACATACGAGTGCAGACTATTTTTCCATGCTTGTTATGATTTTATGAAAGAATATTATATTATTACTCGTGCTTTTTAATTGAGCATATTTATACCCTATAAATTTGTTTATTCCTTAGGAGTAGATTTCACCAATTGATTTTATTTTCTTTCCAACTCACATATTTTTCTTTTCCATGATTTTTATTTTGGTTTTGTATCATTGAAATAATTGTTTCTAGATTTATGTTTCAAGTATCTAAGGAAGATGATTAAAATTATGTTATTAAATTAACTTTATAATAGCTTAACTTTTGGATTAGTTTTTATTATAATTAAGCTTTTATAGCATGACATGGGTTTGTTGATGTTCTAATCATATTTTTTATGAATAATTATCATTGTGGATAAATTTAGACTTATTTATTAACTCTAGTTTCATCAACTTACCACTAATTGATACAATAGCTAACCCAAGCCATAATATGAAAAGTAAATATTATTATTCTAAAGCAAATAGGGTTGCAAGCAATAACACTTGAAAAAGGAAAAAAACGACGCAAACACAAATATCTCCTAGGGTGAGGCTTGAAGTGGTGGGTTGCGGGTCAAGGTGGTGAGAATTGAGAGCAGTAGATGGTTGGGTGGCCCTAAGACAGCTAAGAGAAGGTTGTCTGGCAACTCGATAACAATTGAAAGAGGGTTGGAATGAGTGGCAACAAGTAGGCAAGTGGCTGAAAGGGACGGCAACAAACAGGGAAGTGGGCCAGGAGGTGCGGCAGCAGGCAGCAAGCGGTCAGGAAGGTAGGAATGGCGACAGAAAAGAGTTACAGTAGAAGCACCTTCTCATCGTCGGATGCAACCCTAGAAGGGGAAAACAATACGTCAGAGGCTATCGTGACAAAAATCTCAAAACAAAACTAATTCTAGAACACACAAAACACCAATAAGTACAATTAGGTTACTAAGGAGGGTTCCGATTATGCTAGGAGGAAATTTTCGACCCCCACGAGGCTAGTCAAACTTCTGCTCCACTTCTGGACTGGTCTAATTGGTCGGTTTCGATTTCCCGCTCCCGCCTCCTATCTTCACGCCTTCATCACTGACTATGAGATTACAATTGATTTTCATCTAGTCATGGCGGACAAGTTATGAAAAAAGCAATTATCCAATATTAAGCAAAATAGATTAAAAAAAGAATGGTTTTTTTTTAATCAAAATATCTTACAATGAAGACAATATTTTGGGACTTAATTCTAAAAAATCAATAATCTAGCATACTACCATGTGACTCAATGAAAAAATTCATGTGCATAATACTTTGCACTACAGAAAAATGGTTCAAAAATTAATAATGAACAACACAGATGAAGGGCAAACAACTCACCCTATTAAAGCCAGCTATCAAGGATATGGGAACCCAGCCTTGTTCATCCATATTCTGCCTCAAGTATAAATCTTTGCACAAATTTTCTGGGCTGATAAGGAAACAGAAAAGATATGTAACTTTATTTGGGAGAAGTTGAGCCTTAATGACAACTAAATTAAAATTAGTTATTAGAGTGTGCTGCGAACTTGGGTCTCCTGGTTGGAGAGAAGTCTCTCTACCAACTCCTCCACAAGCCTTGCACAAAAGATGTGAAGCTTCACAGCAATATCTATACACAAGAGTACTGAAACAAACTTCTATGCATACCTAAAATAATATTCTATTTGTTTTAGCAACATAGCACGCTGAGGATCAACTGCAGGAAAATACATTAGTTGTGGAGTAGGAGCAGGGTGAGAAGCAAATGGAACACCTTTCAGGGACTCAGGATACGGAGGTGCAGCAACATAGTAAATGGGAGACTGAAAATCTGATAACATTGTCAAGCCAATCAGTTCATCAAATAGGATGATACAAACTAAGCGGGTAATGTCGCCAACACAGGATGATTTGTGATTTACCTGGAAATCCCATGTGATTAGAGAAAGGTCTAACATGTGGAGGAGGTGCAATGAAGGGCGCTGCTGCTGCAGATGGGGCCCTTGGGTATGAACCAACACCTCGCTGTTGATGCAGCTGCTGCATGTGGAGACCTCTACCAATAGTTCGATGACTCCATTCATAACCTCCACGATCCCCATCGGGCCTGTTACCATAATTTCCATGGTGACCAGTGCTTGCCCTTCTGCCTCCGGCATAATTCCGCTGGTGATCATTGCCCCGATGGAAATGAGGAGAAAATCCACCGGTCTTAGTGTAATGATCACTTTCAGTATCATTGCTGCTGTTGTTCTGGTTTGGGAGGCCTCTAGGAAAATTTTCTGAAGAGGGCTGTTTGCCAGGCAGTGTCTGGCTTGCCTCTTTTAAGACTGACAAGGAAGATGACATGGCCTCTCCAACATTAGATAACCCAGAGTTGCTACTACCAACGACAGTAACAGCTTCGTGCTTCATGTTCTTATCGCGGAAAGACGGGGAACCCTGAGTTGAATTAAGGTCTTGATTATTCGAAGGTTGCTTCGTGGAGGGACATGACGCCAAGGAAACCTAGCACAAGACAAAACGACAACAACGTATAAATTATATGAACTACTAATTCTCTACGTCGTCGTTGAAATTGGTTTAAATTAAACCAATTCTCAAGGATCTCACCGACAGAGCGGAGATTGATCCATTGGGGAGGGTCCTGAGGGAGTCAGAAGACGACGATTTTGGCGAAACCCTTGCAGATTCAGACAGCGCAGGCCAAGACGCAGTGTCCATGACAGATGCCACCTCGATCGCACTATTCGATGGAACGTTCCAAGCTGGCTTCTTCCTCGGGATGATGGGCGCAACGTCAGCAGCATTGCCACTTCCGCCATGATCCAAGCCGGCAGACGAGCGTGGCGACTGTGTTCCAACAAATGTCTTCCGCGGAGATTGCTCTGATATCACCGACGCAGCCACCAAGGCGTCGTCGCCTTTCGTAGAAGCTGATGAAACATTGGTGATTTCCAGTGCGGCGGTAGGGGAAGTGGCAGTATCAGCAGAGGATGCCATCGGCGGAAAGAAGTTGTTAATTGTTAGGCTTCAGATCGGAGAAGCACGAAGAGATGGAGGGAAGAGGCGTATGTTCTGCAAAAATGAAACGATAGCGAGTGAAAGCTTAGTGATGGAGAATGGGAGGATCCGATTACGGATTACAGCACGAGTAAGGGAGGGTTAGACTCTCTCGCTCTGTCCCTGAGCTCCCTGCTTCCTCGTCTCCTCTGTCGGCTTCGTCTTTCCAAAGTTGGGGGAGTAGAGGACTCCTTGGTCTGCAAAATGGGAGAGCGTCGGTTTCCTAATGAAAACTATAAAAAACAAAACACGCTTCGTTTTTTTCTTCATGCTTCCTTCTAATTCCTACATTGCGTTTTCCACTTTTCCTATTCGAACAGCTAATTTGGACCGAAATAATTAACCTATGAAATTATTAAAAGATTTGTGCTTTTGTTAAGCGGATAAAAAATGATTGGGTACAAAATAATATTATCAGATTATGTCATTGTTTTGGTAAAAAAGTTTTATTAGAGTTGATATGTTCTTAAAAAATAATTTAAAAATAAATAATTTTATCATATTGGTTATGCATTGATCAATCTTAATTTTGATTTTCGCAACTTTATAGCATCACAATTGGAAGTGGAGAATTCATGAGCTTCGTTCATCCACCGCCATGAAATTGCCACTAGTTAGTCGCTTTCACTACCAAACCACCATGATCTAGTTGTTGTTATTAAATTAGCATTTTTATTATCGAATGGCGAAGCCGATGTTGTTGTTGGACCACCACTGATACTCGACTTTGTTGACATAATTGGATGGTTATTATCATTGAATCATTTTTGGCTTACTTTCATCAATGTCGTTGCAAATTTTCATCCCCCGGCCACCTTAGTTAGACCACTATTGAATTATGTATGTTCTATCTTCATCAAGTTGTTATCACTTGTCCATCATTATCGAGCAATCATACCCATTCTCGAAGTTAAACCACCATTGTTTGTCAACTATTTATCATCCAACTATCGTTGACATACACTATCACCCTATCAACACCATTGAAATATTTGTTTGTCCTCTATAGTTAAACCACTATCATCTGAACATTGATGTTGAATTATTGTCACGCAAACTAACAATATCATATTATTAATGGCCAACCACTATTGTCAAACCACGGCCACCAATCTACACGAGTAAAATTTTGTTATTAAACTACCACCATTAGACACTCATTGCTTGTCTGCCATTATCAGAACATTAATGTATGATCATGATCGTCAGGGTCAAAATAGCCTAACCATAATTGTCGAACCATCATCACCCATATATCGCCTAGCAGAAACATTCAACCTTTGTCACCCTGACCAAAGTCATTGTACTAAAACTATATGACATTTATTTTTTGATTATTCTCATCCGACTATAATTGCTCATCTATGAACCCCCAACCTCCATCACTGAACTATGATCACCCTACTACAACGATACAACATTCATCATATGGCTAAAACAGCTCGACGCCTATCACTTTGTGCTTTAATCACCATCACCTAAATATAGTTTTAAAATCTGTCACCCAACTATTGACCCTTGATCACCGTTATTAAACCATGATTATTCGACCACCATTTCCCATCAACACCAAAGCTAATGCTCACCAATATTATTATGTATCTTTACCTATAAGGTTGATGCATGTCAGTGCTCACAAGGCTGATGCATGCTATCAATGCATGGCATTGCATCTACGATTGATGCATATTGTTTTGTTGCATCACTTAATTAAGCTGATGTAAGCTATTAACACTTATCATTATTTATAAGATTGATGTGTGCTAGAAAATTCATAGCAGTAGATAAATAGACTATCGTCTTAGCGTTGCACGAGATTTTAGCACATACTTAAATAAAAGAAAACAACAAGTAGTGACACCAAAAGTTTTTACGTGGAAAACCCTTTAAGGGAAACAATCACGAGGTCTGACCCAGTTGTAAAAATTCACTATAAGTTGATGATTACAGAGACCCCTTGTCTCACAAGCGGAAAAGAGTTACAAAGTCTTCTGAATTACGATGCAAAATGTGAACGAACATGTTGTAAGAAGTGGGCAGTAGACAATGACGATCGCTGGAGGCCGATAGATGTTATTCGACGGCGGTTGGCGGTGATCAATGACTGTCGGCGATGATTGATGGTGGCCAGCGGTGATCATTAGTGATCAACGGCGATTGATATGAATGGTGTTGGACTTCACCGCATTCTCAAAGTTTTAAGTTATTTCTCCAACGTCGAGCTCACCATCTCCTCGTGAGAGGGGTGAGGCTCTATTATAGCGTTGTAGGTGCAATTAATGTATGAATATGAACCGCTTTGATAGGACAGTCCGGAGAGCTTCCTTTGATCATACGACATTTTATGGACATTTGAGTGCCTTAACAATGTCGGAATTGAGTAATCTTGAGCTTGTTGGATTCGTCTTGTCGAGACGCTCGATTTGACTATGAAATCACTACATTCAACATTCATTTGACCTTCCAAATGAGTCCTAAAACATTCAAACATAACTTAATATCTTGATTGAGGTTGATTTGACTCGAATTAGACAAATTTTGACATCATTGGGCCTATCTCGTCAAACCTGACAGTTTGACTGTAATTTTGTTGTAATCAGAACTCTTGATGACTCTTAATTGAAGCTTAAATTTTTCTTGCTTAAAAATTCAAATGAAGATTTGTATCCAATCTCGAGATTAATGTCAAATGTTGGAAATTTTTTGGTGACGTATCAAATATGAAGCACCCTATTTACAAATGGCATCACATATCACATTGATATGTGCATAAGAAGACCATGCAATCTTCAAGCAAAATCTTATATATAACTTTTCCTTCAGGCTCCTTGAACTTCCGTCATTGGATTCATTTTGCTCAAGTCATGTCAACCGCAATGTATTAATGACTCCACCAAATATAGGGAAAGAAATCAATTGTAATTTGTGGCAAGTATTAGTTAAATGGCAAAATTAATATATAAAAAAATTTTAATAAATAAATTAATAAATAAATTAATAAACTAAAAAAAACTAAACTTTTAAACAATTGACTAAATGACAAAATTTATCACTTTATTTTTTATTTATAATGAAGGATTAAATTAATTATAAAATTCATAAATATAAATATATTTATACTATTCAAATGACCTTGCGTTACTATAAGCATAATTGCACAAATGAAAAATTTTTCATTACAAAAATAACCTTAAAATATATTTTATGTAAAATTAGACTATGGTAAAGATATTTAAATATTATTCAAGTATAGAGGAAATAAATAAATAATAAGTATTAGAGAAAAATATGGAGATGTTTGAGAATTTTATAAAGCTTGTTAGTTCTTATTTTTTTATGGATTTATGGAGATACAAAAAAAGATGATTATTACGCCCTCAAAAATTTACTATCTTAAAGTGAGAATTTTAGTCTTAGTTTTGCATGCACTTATATAATATAAAATAACACATGAGACACCAGGGATTTATAATAAAGACCCAAGAGTGAAAAGAAGCACAGGGATCGATATAGACGACATAACATTATGTTGAAAAAATTAGAAAATTTACTTTCAGTGGTTAAGCGGTTGTCCTCGAACAATGAAACTCTTTGTCAAGAGAAAGTTAGAGGGTAATGATGATGGTCATGCAACAATAATGGGTGAATAGTTGGATAACGATTGTTGAACAATGCTAATCTAATGGCATAGATTGGAAAATGATTGTCAAATGGACAACGATAATTGGACGGTGATGGCCAATAAAAGATAAAGTTAAAGAATTCGTCAAATCTTCATGCCATTTCTTATATAAATCCATATTTATAGCTTTTGAGAGTGCATTTCGGGTAATACAAGTCAAAATCTTGTTGTATTCAGTCAAGTAACATTTGTTTTTTTTGTGTTTTTTATTTTTATCACATACTATTATTTCAGTATTTAAACATCTCAATATCTTTAGAATTGAGTGTGGTTGGGCTCAACTTTGAATAAAAACAAGTAAGATTCAGAGATTATTTGATCATTCAACTAATATCTTGAAGCTTTTAGTCATGACTTAAATGTTTGATTTGTGTTAGTTAGACTTGAATCAAAAGTTTGTGGATATTTGTTCTTAACTTTAATTATAAAAATTGCATTAAAATTTGTGTATGATTGAAGGGATTTTTTGAAAGTCATATCAATAGTGAGATTAAAATATTGAAGAAATTTAATTGGTGAATCGCCAAATTAGAGCTATTATTGAAAGATTTTTTTTTTGTCAAACATCTAATGGCTTCATTAAATGTCAATGAACTTAGAAAATCTAAAAAATAAGCTAATTTAGTGATATTTAATGATGGAGATAGAGAATATATCAATCTCATATAAATAAAGATAAATTTATCATGTATTATTCTTATGTAAATATGAAATATTTTGTTTTCTCGCACAATCTTTGGATGTCGGCTTATCTTTTCTTTCACATGTAAGTATAGTTAAAGTTTTATCATGATAGAGACAAGGTGGTTTGATCTTTTAATTTTAACTAGGCTCTTTGTTCATGCTAAGGAGGGTCATTAACAATATGTTCTTAAGTGATTGTCATTCTTAGGGCATTGCTAATCTGTTGCAAATAATATAAAAAGAAATCTATCATGGATCTTTAACTTATCTAATGTTACTTGTTAGAATTGCATTAACTCACTAGAAGAGTTCAATACAATTCCACAATGGATTTTTGACTTATCATAGATGTATACTATAGTGTTATTTGATTATTTTAAAATCTTGGAAGAGTTGAGAGGAAGCTATCATAGATTCTTTGTCATTGTAAGAGTGTTTGATGAAGTGTTTAATGAAGTGTCACTAAAAAGTTTTAACTAAGATGAAAGAGTTTGAGACAAATTCGCCAAAGAATTTTGACCTATCTAATATTATTTTTTATAATATTACTCGATAATTTTAACAATTGTGGATGGGTTTAAGAGTGATTCACCTAATTTTTTTTTAAATATCCAAGATTATTTGGAAGTGTTTTATTCTTCGGAATTAAAAAGTGTGAAAGAAACGAGCAAAATTTATTGTGATATTTTGACTTATACATAATTATTTATCACAATGTTACTCGATAATATTAATCTCTGTGAGATGGACTGAAAAAAATCCATCGATTATTTATTAACATATGTAAGGTGTTCTATTTGAGAATTACTTGGCAAAAATAACCTGCATGAAAAATGTTAAGAGAAATCTAATAAGAGTTTTTTGACCATTTCAAGAATATTTTAGAAAATATTGCACAACAACATCAACTTATGTAGAGGAGATTAAGAGAAATCTACTAATAACTTTTACCCATTTATCAAATTATTACTCAATGAGAGAAATCCATCCGTTCAATATTTTTTGTTGGGTTCTATTTAAAGACATTTTGTGTGGAAAATATTGAGAAAAGATTTTCTGAAAAATTGTGGCAATTCTAAGCCTGCTTCTTAAAGTGTTACTCGATTATGCTAATCTGTATAGGAGAGGCAATAATGAATGATAAAAATATTGATATGTATTTTAGAAAATTACGATGTTTCTTAAGTCACGGTTGTGAAATAGCACAAGTGTAAAAATCAAACTAACATTATATATAACTATTGAAATTCGCTGAAAACTCTTTTGTAAAATTTTTCACATTTATAAGAACTGTTAAAAAGATAGTTATGATCAATGTTACTGTAGATACATAGAATGATGTTAATCAGAATGACTCAAGTACAACCATGTTTAAGGATTTAATATAACTATGCCATTTAGCATGCAACCAATGTTGCTCCTCACTTTCTATTTGTTTTATATACAATGGATGCAATAATGGATGATAGAAGAGTGATTTTCTCTAGCAACCCTACCAAAATCATAGTCAAAGTTTTCTTCATATTTTAAATTGTTTCTTTTAAAATTATTAATCCAATGAATGTCAAAGGAATTGCCCCACTAAAATCTTTCTCATTACATTAAATGAATGAGAAATTGTATTTCTTGCTCATTACATACAATGGATGCAACAATGAATGTCAAAGAGCATCAACCATTAAGCTTTTTCAAAGTTTATAAAATCTTTCTCATTACATTTAAATTGTATTTCGTATGTTATACATGATACCATTTTCATAATCGAAGAATTTGTTGATACATTATAACATACTTGAATTACATTAAATGAATTTAATATTGAAATCTAAAGAATTTTTAAGCATTAAAATCATTTTAAAGAGATCATTTACAACATATTCATTCAATTGTTGTTTGAGAGAGGAGCTAAGACATCCAAATATAAAGTATGATTTTGTTATGAATATCATGTATTGGCATTATTGATGATTATAGGTGCCAACGATGTGCATTAATCTATATGCAATGACCTACAATGAAGTCACAAAACATTAATATTAGTGTCAAAAATATGCATTAGCTTTATAAGTGATGGGATGCATTGATCTTATAGATAATAACATGCATCAATTTTACTGGTGAATAAAGCTGGTGGGTGTTGATATTGGACTCGATAATCTGCATTGGTCTTATAAGCAATGTCGCATATCAATTATTTGCATCAAGTTTATAGGTGATGGTTGACAGTGTCAACAAATGATGGTGCTATGAAAACTATAATAATAAGAAAGTGGTAGAAAGATTATACACATATTACAAATTTGCAAGCATTGATGATCAAAACAGTCAAGTGATAGTGATCAAGACATCATAACTAAGAGATGATGGTTTAGGAATTAAAGTCAAAATATGATAGTTAAACAATTATAATATAGTGACAATAATTAGGTGGTCATAATTGGGTGATGATGATCAAACAACTATAATCAGAAGATTATGTTTGTGCAATCATATTTGGGTAATCGTATGACTCCCAAAATTATGTAATTCAAATATGCATCAAAATCTATGCTTGAAAAAGTAAGTGTTATTATGAATAATTATATGACAAAGTAAGTGTTAATGTCATTGAATAATTATATGACAAAGTAAAAAAAATTAAATTACAGTTTTTTATTTTTAAAATAATTTAAAAGGAAAATTTATGGACGAAATAACAATGAAAAAAATTAAACATAAGGGAAGCCAAACAGAATGTCCATGTTAATATGTGGAGCTTTATTATATTAATTAATTGTTTGCTAAGAGCCCTTAATTTCGTAGATCGTACTTGACAATGAGCTTGTCATGGAATATAAGGGGGTTATGCCCTACAGACTGGCAACGAAATTTTTTCCTTTTATACATAATTGTTTCAGATCTTTTTGTAACTTGGAATAGTCAGCCTATAGTCATTGCCTTAGGATTCCCTTTTCCAATGTGCCATCTTACTTGAATCATATGAACGATTCGGAGTAGAAGGATAGGAAAATAAGGGGATAAGCCAGATATTAGGCAGACAAATTTGACAAAGAACATGGAGAGCTTATGTGAGGTAATCCTTGTGCGATAGGTCAAGGGTGTACATCCAAACAAGATCGGATCGAAACACCTTGAATCAATACCAACATAAGCTACTCACTCCCAAAGGAATGTATCTCTTTGGTTAACTACGTCTTGGTGAGCGTCCAAAAATACTCTCGATTAGAGAAGTCATGCTTATATTTAAGTGATGACTAGTACATGGGGTCAAAAGGGAGGGTTATCTCACAGAAATATCTCACGGCTTTCAAAGCTTTCACTAAGTCACAGGGCATAAAATTTATCTCTCACATCCCAAATGGGTAGCAGCTCATCGACACATGAGGTCCGTGAAATAACCCAATCGACTCATAAGGTCTGCATTATGCTTCCAAAGCATATCTGGGTCATAAGGATAGATAGTGAATCACCGTATACCAAATAGGCGGTGGTATATCTGCAATTGGGGCCTATTAGAAGACGTCAACGAAGCATCAAAAGGACGACATTGCTCAAAGGGGGTAGCAAATAAAGAGTTGAGTGAATCTAATCAGGTAGAGATATTCAGCTCAGATTACCACAAATTCATCATTACAAGCTATTATAACCCCAAGTTTACGTGGTCGTAAAGCCAATCGACTCAACACAATATGAATTGCATCATCCAAGGGGACCTTGGCAGTCCTAAGACAATAGAAGGAAAATTTAGATCCTATGACCCTTTTTAGGTAGAACAGATTGAGGCAGGATTTATACTTGCCAAAGTGGTGAGGATATCGCTGGTGTAAAAAGAAAGTAGAGGTCTGGCTACAATGCTGAAAGGGCTCCCACAAAGGACTTACCCACACCCCGACCCCCCCCCCATCCTTCCTCGTCTGGATCAGGGAAGCCACTAACAACCTAGGCACACCAAAAACCACCTAAATAGAAATCTATGCTAAGTTAGTCAGGTTAGAGAAGTATGGGGACTTCTCCTCATGACATGCAAGTATGATGCAGTTGGCTAATAACACTTAAGGGTTGACGCCCTATTAATATTATTTGGGGTAAGTCCATGCTATGCAATCCATTTAAAATCTGGCCCGAAGGACATGCAAAAAATAAAGTGCAGATTTTGAAAATCTCGAATGTCTAAATTTTAATTTGTCTTAAATTTTTATAGAGATTTTGTAGAAAATTTTGAAAATTAGGTCCTAAAGAGCCTATGTGTTTCACACGAATCCTAGAGAAACTATAAGATAATAAAAGGTGAAACTGGTAATCACATGCAAGAAACAGAAAAGTAAAGCAAGCCAAATATGAAAGAATAAAAGGTTTGGTGCTGCTAAGTCTACAACATATCCCAAAAACAGAAAAAGAGGACCAGGCCCCACATAAGTGCATACCTGGTCTAATTCTGCACATCAATAAAATTTAGAAATAAGGTACATGACACAATTAAGCAGCTCTTGGTCCCCGCCATGTGGTTCCATCAGCCTGGCATCTCGAAATAAGTGTTTGTACTTTATTTCTAATACAAGAATCTCCTAAGGACTGTACAAAAATTCAAGAGGAAAGCATAAAAAGACTCGGCCTATATGAAAAAAATGTTAATATAAAGCTACCTACTGTTGACCTCACTTTTGTTGAGGTATAGTCTTTCTTTAGAATAGCCTAGAATCTAGCCATAAGACTTCCCTGGTGACTATCTTAGAAGACTAGCAAATGAACCCTGATTCTATAGAAATTCGAAACACCTCTTTAATTCACTTCGAATTTCTAAATGCTTAAAGTCTAACCTTTAAGTACTTGAGAGGATGAGACCAAGCATTAGGAAGCTCAAGAGGAGTTTCCTATAGGATGGTCAAGCCTTAGGATTTACCCTTGGAGGTCTGGTCTGGGTGAGGCTCACACCCACTTTACACTTACACTCACTACCTCAAACCTTAAACGAAACATACCAAATTCCCCCACACTTGATCCCCTATTCTTTTGGAAACTCATGTGGGTGGTTCTTTAAGCCCTTGGCTCTAGGCTAGGGTTTGAGTTATAACCAACACATGGTGGATCCAAGGTGGGATTTTTCTTAGTCCATGACTCAAATTGGTTATCATTCTCATTCAACCCCAATTTTACCCAAATTCCAACCTTTGACACATTACCCCTAAACTCCACCAAATTACCAAAATTACCCCTAAGCCCTAATTTTAACCAAAAATCCCAAAATTACCCAAATTCCTAAATTCTTAACAAAAAACATCCCAAAATGTTCTCCACCACTCAAATTGACCAAAATTACCCAAACACACCTAAAATTTCCAAAATAGCCTCAAAACCCTCACAATTACCAAAATACCCCTCCAAATTCCAAAAATTCCAAAAATTTCAAAATCATCCCAAATATCTCCAAAATCAATTTAAAGCACTTCACTTGACCCAATTTGACCAAATTGACCCATTATGATTAAAAGCCACAAATTTCCCTTTAACGCCCAAAATGCCCAAATCACCCCTAATGAATACTCAATTGACCTCATTCTCCCCCAATTTCAATTCTAAACTCAAATTCACCATCTCTAATCTCATTCTAAACCAAATTCAAGTCCAATTACAGGCCCAATTTCAATCCAAACCAAAAGCCCCAACTTTTGCCATATGACATAAATCCCCCAAATTGAACCCCTTAGCCAAGGCATTTTCTCTAAATTTGAATCCTAAATTCTTCATAACAATCCTACACATCAAATGGATGCACCCATTGACCCACATTTGAGCCCAAACCTCACCCAAATCCAACCTTAGCCAAAATCCCCAAATTTTTTCCAAATGTGTCACATACCCAAATTCGACCAAATTGAATGCCTCAACCCTAAAATTTGCACCTAATTTTTGTTGAAAACACCTCATGAAATTCCTCTACACCATTTTGACTAATCAATTGAGACATAACTCCACTCTAACCTAACCTGGCAAATGACCAAATCAAGCCAAAATGATCTCCCAAACCAACTTAAAACAACTATAATCCTTTTCTAAAACCTTTGTGATAATTATTTACACCAAGATGCTCAATCACTTGGGTCCAACCCAAGCTTAAACCCAAGTTAGCCCAACCTAACCCAAATTGAACCCATGGCCAAATGTGATCTAACCTAGCCCAATGAGATCAAACTAAACCTCCCACAGTCGCGAAATTGACCATAGGGACTAAGCTAGACCCATCTAGCCCAACCTAGTGGAGCCATGGACCAAGGCTTCCCTAATTATAGGGATTTCTTCCCATTTTAAGGTAAGTCGAGGGGATCTTTGCCAAAAGTTTTCCCTAAATCAATCTAATGCCTTAAGAGACTCCTCAATAGCTCACCTGACTACTGGTCACCTCCCCCTGGCCTGGCCGGCCGGCCTAGTAGCTTGAGGAGCCAAAATCGAGAGCTACCTCTCATAGACAAAACCCAAATTCACCCATCCAAGCTGGCCAACCCTAATTTTTAAATGGTGCCTTTCTGCCCTATTAGCGCATTTTAGGTTTTAATTTTAAATTTAAGTATATATGTAGTTTTAAATAGTTTAGAAAATATTATTTGATTTTTTTTTTAAAATATGAAACCAAACCGATCTTATATCTTTAGTAGTTAAGTAATTGAACACCGCATCATAAGCTATGCATTTATCCCGAGGAATAAACACATTACTTAATAATGGGGCTCGATTAAATAAACCATTAAATTTATGACATCTGTTTGGTTTATGAACCTTTTTTTTCCGACAAATTCTCTTATTTAATATGAAAGAATTAAATAGGGTTTATATTAAGTTGGGTTCTAAAATTCCCTATAAGAGCAAGTCCCTATAGTTAATTACATTCTAAGTGACAGGAATCACTTATAAAACTCTTGAAAAAGATCAGTAGTTTTGCTTTCAAGAATTTCAAAGTTTAGGGTTTTCAAAGAATTGAATTTTGGAAATTAAATAGGGAATGGATCAAATTTAGAACATTTTATTTTGAGAATCCAACAGAAGAAAGGTAGGGGATGTTACAGATTCAAAGAAAACTTCGATAACTTCCCAACTATCCTATTGTTTGGCTTTGATTTAGAAAGAATTATTTAATGTTTCAATCTTGCCAATTTTAGTTAATTAGGACTTATACTTGTATGATATAATCATACAAATAGCCTGGAAGATGTGAGGGTTTATGTCGTACCAAAAGGCTACCTCGGAGTCCTAAAACGAGTTTAGGGCTTAAATTGCATAACATAATTATGCAAATACCTAAAGGGAAGTTGAGGATTTATGTTGCACTAGGCAAACTACCTTGAAATCCTATGACTTGGTTATTTAATTGCTAATGAAAGGAAAGGTAACGAAGTCGACTGTGTTGTCTACCGCACTTGCTCTGAGCTCCTTGTTGTTGCAGAGGGTTTAGTTTAAGAATGTGACAATCAAGAGATGAAAGAAGTGTCATGGTTTAGAGGTTTATTTTCAAGTCAATGTCTTAAGTTTTATTAGGGGAAGTCTTAAAGTTGATTAAACAGAACCTGTTAAGATCTCACAGCTCCATCATCCCGGCACCACTATTTTCATCGGATTCACTTAGTCTAAATAAATTTGCTAAACTCAACTGAACGAGTTCCACACTTTCATTTAGACTGTGGGAAATCTTGTTAGCAACACGTGGGTTATATCATCCAAGGGATTCTCGATCATCCAACGAGACGATTAATTTAGTTGTAATTGTAGTTTTGTTGTTTTGTTTGTGATTAAATTTTGAGTTGTTTTATATTTTGAATGTTGTGGTGGTGAATTTTATTTTGTTTTGATTTTAATTTAGTTTTGATTCAGTTTTGCGGCTATCCTAAAGATTTCAGTTTTCATGCAGGATGACATTGTTGTTTAACATGCAAGCTTGCAAGGAAGAAAATATAGCTCATGTAAATAAATTGCAATGAAATAAAAGCATACCTGGCGGGTCTTCTCATTATTTCCAACTACACTTAAAACACATGTTAAAGAATTTATATATTTAAAAGAAAACACCTAGGTAAAGTTAAAGGAAAGTTCTGGTTGTCTACCAAATCCTAATTCTATCACTAGTCAATTCCTGAGGTGTATTTTTTGTGGATGATTTTCTTCATTAAAGAAAATGAAGTTCAATTTTTATTCTAAAACATCCCATCAGGTTGAGAAAGTGCTTAGGACGAGTCCTGAACATCTTTCTGACGCTTTTGGGATTATTTTGAGTCCAAGTGAATTTCATTATATGGATGAAATGATCATCGGGGTTTAATTAAATTTTGACTCTTGCTCAGTGAACTAGGATGTTTGATTATCCCATGAGTAAAGTGACATTTCATTTGATACTTCATTTAAGGATTATAAAGGTGAAAGCCTTTAAGGGCAAATTAGTTTATTAAAATACTTAACCATTCTTAATTGAAGTTAAATTGATGATTTAAAAGTGATTCATTTTAGTTATAAATTTTTCAGATTGATTTTCAAATGTTTTAAATCATTTAAGTTAAAAAGGTGTTTTGAATTATTTGATTTAGTTAAGTTTTAATGATTTAAGTTCGTTTTAACTTAATTATAATATTTTGGGTTGATTTTAATTAGTTTAGTTTTAATGTTTTGATTATGAATTATTTTTAAATTAACCTTAATATTTCAATTTTGTTTTAATTTTAGTTCAAAGTGATTTTAAATTAGTTTTAATATTTTAAGTTATCTTAATTTGATTTTAAATCATTTCACATTAACTTAAGTATTTTAAGCTTTTAATTTAATTATAAGGTTTCAAGATTATTTCCCTTTTTAATTATTAGTCTCAAAACATCATTTTTTATGGTTTTATTAACAAAAATTAAGTGATGTTTGATCAATTCATTAATTAGGGATTCAATTCAAAGAATTAGGATCTTTTTATGTTAAAATCCCTTAGCCTTAATAATTCATCCCATAATTATCTTCCAAAGTTTAAGGATTTAATTAATTAAGATTTCCTTTTTTTAATGTTTAAGGTGCTTAATGGGTTTCTACCCCTTAAATTCCTTAGTTTCTATCATCCAAAAGGAAAATTAAGATTAAATGTTTACCATTCCCTTTGGTTAATCCTATATATTAATTAAAGTTAAAGCCCCTTAATTACTTTTATGCTCTCTTAAGCTTATTCATCTCATAATTTATTAAATCAAGCTCAATTGAACTTAAACTTTTTATATCACCTCACACACATGTCAATTAAGACATTAGAGGAAAAAATATGGTTTTTCTTTTTTAATTTAATTTATATAATTATATTAGTGAAAAATAGGGATTTTCAATGAAAATTCAACAATATGACTAAGATGAAATTTCTGTCCTTAAGAAAATTATGGGAGATTCCTACTAACTAGAGGACCATTTGGACCAATCTTGGTGATTTTTTGAATTTTATTTTATTTGTTATAATTATTTTAAGTTTTGGGGTATTAATTATTTATAAAATAAAATTGAGGTGGAAAATTAAGTTTTACATTTTTATTAAATCTCTCTGAGGTCAGAGAACTCAGAGAAACAAAGTTTATATTTTTCTATTTTTTATTTGAATTTTTAGAATTATTTTAATGAAAGGATTGAAAAATCCATTTTTTAATATTAAAAATTACCCTAAGCCTTTAAAATTCAATATCTTTACTTAGAGACTTAGGAAAAATGTTTAGTTGGTTCCTAAGTGATTAGGGGACCAAATATGACATTTTTATGAATTTTAATATTTTTATGATTTTTATAATTTTTTAATTATTAAAATATCCAAAAATGGGTTAAAATGAAAATTTTAGGAAAATTCCAATTTTAATTTTGTTAAACTTCTCTGATATCAGAGAGGCCTCAAAATTGATGTGGTGAATTTTTAAATTATATTTTGGGTTTTATGAATTTATTAATTTCAAATATAGTCATGTAACTTAAATAATCAATTTAATGGGCTAATCATTTTCAATTGGCTTGAAATTTTTATGTGGGATTCCCCTGACCCTAAAGACTAGTGGAGAATTGATTTCGTGTCATTTTGTTGTTTGGTTATTCCAAATTAAATTAATTTTAGTTCTAGGGTTTTAGCCAAATTAAGGTTATTTTTAATGAATTAGATTAAACCATAATTTTTCTAAGGTGCTTTGGTCTAAAGATATTTCCCCTAATTTTTCTAAATTTTTATAATTAACATGCTAATTTTCATAGATAATTTTAAAAAAAAAATGAATCTGAACTTAGAAAATAGATAACTTCCTGATCACAGGAAAATATATTAAGAAATTCATACCCATTTTTTATGAAATTGCACTTTAAAGAAAGGTATTTTCTTTATTTTATTGCAGGAATGAAGATTTATAAATTATGGAAGAAAAAAATATTAAATGGAGCGAATTTGGATCAAAAAAGGAAGAAATTCATGCAAAATGAACTAAGTAGCCGACGACGAGATCATGAGGAGAATTTTTGAAGGATTTGCAACTACCTCACCGACAGCGAGCCCGAGCCCGCCGGCGAGATCGTGCTGTTTGAAGACCTTCTAGAAGCCCCGCCGACGGTGAGGTCGTTTCTTGCCGACAGTGAGACTGTTCAAAATGCCATATAAATTGAACCTGGATGCTTTTTGAAGAGGTGTTTAAGCACCCCTTGGACCTTTGTCTACCTCTATAAATAGAGGCCAATTTCTAGTGTCTAATAGAGAGTCTTAGTGTCTACTTGGTGTCTATTATAAGAATTTTAGAGTGTAATTAGTGAGTTTTTGAGTCGAAGTTGAAGTTTTAGTTTCAGTAAGTGTAATTAGTGAGTTTAGAAGTGTGCTATACTAGAATGAAAAGTTAAAGGAACTTCAAGGAGTCTGCTTGGGGAGGAAATCGAGATAAGTATCTTTGTTTATTGTTGTTAACTTTAAATGAAATCCATGCTTTGTTTAATTTCCATGCATTCTGAGTAGTTTTCTTAGTCTTTCTCCTTGTTTATGAAGTTATGTGAATTGATAAAATTAAATAGAAGTGTCTAATATATTAAAATAAATTGTGATAATTTTTACTTAAAACTTAATTTACTTTTCAATCCGGCCTATCGATTTGTTAAAATATGTTGAATTATCAACTATAGTAAAGATTACATCCAATATTCAGGGAAGTCAAAAGCCTTGGAAGGACGGTGCAAATAAATAGGGAAATATTATTTATCAGACGTAGAATTGGACATTTTAGTGTGACAGACTAAAATATTCTATTTGGTCCTATTGTTTGAGTCTTTAGTGTAGATGTTAGCCCTCAGGTGAGGGGAACGTGGGAGCTCTGAAGTGGCAGACAGTATCCTCCCAGCCTAGCCGCAGATTCAGTAATCAAGCATAGGATTAGTCAAAGTTCTTTGCACGTGGACCAAAGGGCAAAGAATAGGAATGCTCCTATTTGCCACAATATAATAAAAATTCTATTTGAATTCATCATTCACTTAATTTTCTAAAAACAAGGAGAAGAATACTTTTTCTGAAATCTTTAAATCAACTTTATTTAAAGCATTAGTTTACTTTAGTTCGCTTTAGTTAAGTATTCCAAATTTCTGTATACTATATTAGTAAGTAAAAACTTTTAAATTTAGCTGTTACAAATCTTTTAAAACTTCCCTGTGGGACCGATAACCAGGACTCCACTAGAGCCATGTATTACTTGATATGATACGTATACTTGCGTAGAATCCACATTATACATTCCATCATAAAATCAAATATATATTAAAGCGGGATCAAGTTTTTGGTGCCGTTGCTATTAACATAATTTGCAAACATAAAAAAAAGTGGGTCACTTCCCATAGACAAAGCCTCTGGCCTTGAAAAATTCAGGGAATGTTCTCAAGATCAGACGCTACAAAAGCCATGTGGTCTCATGCTATGGTGAATTATGCATGCTAATGGAGAATTAAAATACTCAGAATAGTTTTTAATTAATTAAAAATTAAAGACTCAACAAAATGACTCAATTCTTTTTCCACATTACTCTCCTTTGTTCACCGAGCAAGTGGGTATTTTTCTTTTAATTTTTGGATTTTTCTATGCAAAGATATGCATTTTCAAAGTTTTTGGTATTTAAATAAATAGAAAATCCCTAATTTCCTACTTACCTAACGCGGCGTTGACTGGATACTGCGGCGAATCGAAAACACACGAGGAGCGGTTTGATTCGGCACCGCCATCTGAGTCAGCGCACACTTTTTGTTCCGCGATTCTGTCCGGCTCCATCTCCACTATCCATTGGATACACGCTTGATCCAACGGTGGCTGGTCATCGTCTCCGTCTGGTTCAACCCGACAGTCGTCCACACTAAAACCTTAAGATCTCGAGCTATACTCAACCAAATCGATTGAGGTTTATTTCTACATGCTCATCTAGCTTAAACAAAGCTATCCATATGGCTAACATGCATTGAAATCAAGCCAAATGAAATGGAGAATTGTTGGAAGCTCAGGAGGAAGGAAAGTTCAATACCTTTGCTCTGAGAGGTGAGGCCTTGATCAGAGATGCTCGACACATTCGTTAGAGTTCCAGAAGCCTACAGATTGAGCCTCTGGTCATGGTGAATTGCCTAGGTATGAAAGTGACCATACCCGATTTGGAGCTCTGATCGATAAAATGATTGGGTGGCCTGGTGAGGGGGCTTTCACTGGGGAACTCTTCTCTTGGTGTAGAGATGGTATGGGTGCAGTTAATTTGGTTTTGGTGGAGTTTCTGGGGACGTCCTGTTTCTGGCCTGAATTTCGACTGAGAAATTGAGCTCAGCTAGGGGGATTCAGGGCAGGAGGACAATGGGGATCTTCTCCTCTAGGGTAAGAAGAGGTTTGGGAGAAATTTGAGAGAGTTTGGTGAGGAAAAATTTAGCACTTAAAACATGGCCGAGAGGAGGTGATTTTATAGAACTTGCTAGAGAGGGGAGCTCAAGGCCTGACAATGAGTGCCTTGGGCTGCTTGGGGTGAGGGCTGAGGAGACCAGGTGGCTGGTGAGGGGATTGCTCACTGCCATGGCTCAATTTTTGAATTTTGAGCCCACGAAAGGGTGCTCAGACTTGCCTGTTCCAGCAGCTGGGCAGCTGGCAAGGACGGGCAGGCCTGAGGTAGAGTGGAGAAGGAGTTCAGAGCAATTAATTTTGACAGGGAGCTTGCTTAAGGGGAGTTTAATGGACGGGACTTAGCCTTAGCAAATGGCTAAACCCATTGGTCCCAAGTGGTGGACCATTGGTCCCAAGTGGTGGACCATTGGTCCCAAGTGGTGGACCATTGGTCCATGGCTCAAGGGCATGGGTTGGGTCAGGTCAATCCCACCCTAGTAGACCTAGGGTTGGCTGCCATGGAGTTGGTTTGATTTGGTTCAATTTGGATCACATGTTCATATGGGTTAGTTTGGATTTGAATTGGGCTATCTTGAGTTTGGATTTGATTTGGATCAAATTAATTGATCAAAATGGATTAAGTGATTTTCACAAAGTTTATGGAAAAGGTTTGGAGTGAAATTGAATTGATTTGGGAAGTGAATTTGATGGATTTTGGTGATTTGATTAATTTGGGTCACCATGGGTTAAGCTTGGGTTAAGGTTAGGTTAGAGTTTGGCTAGGGCTCAATTGATGGCTCAAAATGATGTAGGTTATTGTTATGAAAGGTTTAGGATAGAATTTGGGTGAAAATTTTTGGTTTACGGGATTCAATTTGGAGAATTTAGGTCATGTGACAACTTTAGGGTAAATTTGGGATTTTGGTTCCAAATGTTTTTCATGGGGTTTCAATCAAAATTTTGGCTAAAAGAATGTTTTATTTTGTATAGTAATGTGTTAGGAAGAGTTTGGAACAATTTTGAAGAGAATTTGAGTTGAATTGGATTGTATTTGGGCATGTTTGGGTTCATGTGTAATTTAGGGCAAAAATTGGGTATTTTGGATTTAAGGTTGAAATTGAATTCAAATGTGGACCAAATTGGGCTTGGTTTTGATTAAAATTAGTATTGGGGATGATTAATTGAACTTTGGAATTGGATTTGATTAAAATTGGGGTCAATTGGGTTGATTTGGTTTGACATTGGGTCCATTTGGGCTAAGTGAGCCAAATTGGGATTTTGGGTTGAAAGTGGGTTAATTTGGCAAAATTGGGTCATTGTGTAGTTGAACAACATGAAATTGGGAATTTTTGGGATATTTGGGATTTTTTTTGTAATTTTTGAAATTTTTGGATTTTGGGGCAAAAAAGGGTATTTAGGGTATATGAAGGTTATTTGGAGTGTATTGGGGTATTTTGGTGGATTTAATAGGTGGGAATTGTTTTAAAATGATTCTTAGGAATTTTGGGTAATTTTTTGGAAATTTTAGATGATTTTTGTTGATTTGGTGGTTGTAGGGACAATTTATGTATAATTGGGGGTTTGAAGGACCTGGGTTCAAAATTTGAAATTTTGGAAAAATGAAGGGGGTTTCAAATAGGGGGGAATGGGACCATTTTAGTGGGTTAAAGATTGATTAAAAAGTGACTTGAAATGAAATTAGGGTTTAGGAGCATGAGCCATGGACTTAGCCAAGTCCAACCACTTTGGGACCAAGTATAGCCAAAAGGTAACCACTTTATGACCCTTCACATATTGACCCTAGCCATCTTAATTAAAGACTAGTGGCTTTGGTTCAATCATGTGAGTTTTTTAAAGGGTAGAAGGTAAGGGTTCAAGGTTTTGGCCAAGTGGCTTAGGGGTGTGTGTGTGTGCAAGAGAAGCTCAAGTCACCCAAGGTTTCCCTAAGTTCAAGCATTCCTATGGGAACTAACTATTGGTTTTCCATATGGTGTTTTAACCTTCCAATGTGATTTAGAGGTTTGCAACCATCCAAGTGGGATCCCAAGAGGAGTCAGGAAGTGGCTGAAAATTTCTAAATGGTGGGTACCAACTTTAGTCTTCTAGGATAGTCAATGAGAAATCCTATGGCTAGATCCTAAGCACTAAGAGGAAGATCAGACCTCACCAAAAATGAGGTCAACATGCCCTCCACCCAAGCAGTTGATTCCACCCACTAGCAGGCCCAGAGCTTCACCCCAGCCATGTCTATTTAAACCCCACCTCTTCACGGCCAAAACAGAAGATGCACATTCACCTTGGAGAAACTCTGTCAAATGGCTTCCAGAGCTTCCTCCAACCCTCCTAAGCTCAATCAACCAACTCCCAACCCTAGCCCCCACTGCCAGAGCTCATATTCGAGCTCAAACTTTAGCTAAAACAAGACACAATCTATCATAGCTCCACATTGCACCAAAGTCCAACTGCACCCACACCATCCTTACTGAGAAAAGAAGATCCCCATAAAAGCCCCATCACAGACCCCCTCAAACCTTGACTTTGATCAACACCTGAAATCGGGTCTGGTCGAACTTGGGTCTAGGCATTTCACCAGAGTAAGGGACTTCATCTGTAAGCTCGTTGGACCTCCCTGAAGCTTCTGCAACCTTCTGATTGAGGCCTCCCCTCTTAGACCAAGGTTTTGAACTTCACCTTCTTCTCAAGCCTATTTCGATTCTCCATGCACATTGAGTTGATTTCGGGCTAGGTTAGTTGTATAGATAGGTTCTTCTAGGTCAAATGATTCCATAGGAACAAACCCAAAGTGATTTGGCTTAGTCTAGGTCGAGATCTTAGGGTTAGAAGGTGGACAATTACGGGTTAGGTCAGCTAGGGACGCTGATCAGGAGCTGTTGGGTCACGTGTGCAATAGCTGAACAGCTAGGATCATGTCGTACGGATGATCTAAACATAAAGCACAGACGCGTGACAGCTGACTCAGAAGGCGTCGCAGAATGGCGGAGTGATCCATGGGAATTCAGAGCTATCGAGGATCCAGTCAACGCCGCGTCGTTAAATAGAAAAATCTTAGTTTTTCGTATTTATTTAAATCAGCCTAACTTTAAAAATTCATAACTTGGTGTAAAAAAATTCATAAAAATAAAATAAAACTATCCTCTTACTCAGTAAATATAGGAGAACAATGTGGAATTTGTTCATGTCTTTTTGATGTATATTTGATTTTTAATTAATTAAACACTGTATTTAGTCTTTTGATTCTCCATGAGCATACATATTCACCATGACATGATATTTAGGGCTTTTTTCTCTCTGTCAAGAGGGATCTTCCCTGATTTTTCCAATGTCAGGGGAGATCTCTATGAGGAGATCCCTATTTTTCAAGTTTATTGTGTCTGTTTTGATTTAAAAGTTATAAAAATTACAATATTCATCAGAAAAATATAAAAGATATTTTGGTAGGTTTTCTGTGACCAAAGAACCATAGGAAAAATGTTAATTTGATTTAACTCATTAAAATTCACTTTAAACTCACTAAACCTAACAAAAATTAAATTGGACAAAATATAAATGTGAATGGCATAAAAATCATTCTCCATTGTATTTTAAGGTTTAGGGAACTCCACATAAAAATTTAAGGTCAGCTGGAGTTAATTTGGCCACTAAATCGAATTTCTTAAGCAAAATGAAATTTTTAATATTAAAATAATTATAATAATTAAAATATAATTCAAAAAATCACCAAATTAATTTTGGGGGTTCCCTATGATCAGAGGAACATAATAAAAATATAATTGAAATTAAAATAAAATTTTCACTACCTAAGCTATTTTGAATTTTATTAATTAAAAAATCATAAAATTATTAAAAAATAATAAAAACCATAAAAATATTAAAATACAACCTGAAATGGTTACATTTGGTCTCCTGATCATTTAGGAGCCATTAAAATAAATTTCCTATTTTCTAAGTGAAAATATTAATTTTAAAAGAGTTAATAATAATTTTTAGGCTTAAAAATGGAATTTTCTTAATTTCTCTCTAAAATAATTAAAATAATTAAAATATAAATTATAAAAATATAAAATTTGTTTCTTTGGGTCCCCTGACTTTAATGAGGTTTAACAAAAATATAAAACTTAATTTTACACTAATTGATATTTTATATTTAATTAATACTCCAAAACTTAAATAAATTTATAATAATTAAATTAAAATTCAGAAAATCAAGAATTTGGTATAAGTGGTCCACTGGTCTAGGTGAACCTCCAGTAAATTTCTTAAGAATAAATAATTTGTTTTGATTAAGTTATTGAATTATCTTTGAAAGTTCTATTTTTGCATTAAAATAATTATATAAATTAAAAAATTGGAAAAATCACATTTTCTCCTCTGATCTCTTAATTGACTTATGGATAAGGTACCATAAAAATTTGAAAGTCATTTGCATTAAATTTGATAAATTATGAAGTGTTAGGTCCTTAGGTGCAAAATTGTAATTTTTAAGATCTGGCCTTAATCAATATTTAGGCTTAAAGTAGGAAACGGGCAATGAATGATCTTAATTAATATGATTAATTGATTGAAACATAAAAGGGGTAAATGTTAGAAACTCATCCCACCTTTGTCACATTAAAAGATAAATTGATAATTTCCGATGAATTACTGTAATTCGGAAAACAATAACAATTAAATGATCCTTAAGGTTAGGGGTTGAGCTTAGAAATCAATAATCAACTATTTCAATACCCATAAGTGGTGTTCAAATGATAAATTGATACTTTTATAAGAATCGCATTCGTATATTTAACTTTTCTTAAAATTGCAAACATACCTACTAAAGTCTTAAGAGCTTTGTAGTGAGTTAGGCTTCATAAATTATGATTAATGCGGTTTAGAAACAAAATCTTAATTAATTTCATACACTTTTCAAACATAAAAGTCCAGTCCTAAATCAAAATAGCCTATGTCTTATAATGAACAAACTTGCCCCTTAAGGGACCTTCATTTCTATAATTTACCAAATGAAATGTGATAATTACCCTATTCTTAGGGATAATTGAAACATCAATATTCATTAAGCTTAAGGGTATGATGGGGATGAGTCGTCAAGCAACATAATAAGTTTGAATGAACACGAGACTTTTCAAGAGATGGTGAAATGTTCGGGGCCTTGTCCCTGGACCTTTCTCCTAACCTTTTAGATACCTTTAAGGATTATTAAACTTGTTATGCTTTGCTTGAGAAATCATGTATACACCAAGTCATGACATAGGATTTGGTAGGCTTGTGACAAACCTATCTATAGGATTTACTTTCATACAAATTATAAATGTTTACTGCAAAAGATACTAATGTCTCAGGTGGAGGAACGAGAAGACTCGATGGGTACACTTTCATAGTTTACAGTATCTTCTTTTCCTGCACTTTCTTTAATGTACTTTTCCTGCTTATAAGCTTACATATTAAATAATAATGTCACCCTGCCTGTCAAAACCAAAACCTTTAGGATAATCACAAAACTTAAACCAAAATCAAAATTAAAACAAAACAAAGATAAAAATTTACTGTCACAACAATTAAAATATACGACAACTCAAAATTTAATCAGAAACAGAACAAAATTCACAAGTAAAACTAAATTAAAATGTTTTTATCGGATGAATGGGAATCCCTCGGAGGAGGCAACCTTAGACTGCTAACGAGATTTCTCACGGTCTGAATGAAAGTACTGAATTCAATTAATTGAATTTGGTAAATTCATTTGGACTAAGTGGATTTGAAGAAAATAGTGGTGCTGGAATGAGGGAACCATGGGTTCATAATCAGTATCGTTTAATGATCACAGAAAAATGTGTTAAGAAATTCATACCTATTTTTTATAAAATTGCACTTTAAAGAAAGACATTTTCTTTATTTTATTGCAGGAATGAAGATTTATAAGTGATAAAAGCAAAAAACAGGAAATGGAGCAAATTTGGATCAAAAAAAGGAAGAAATTAATGCAAAATGAACTAAGCCGCCGACGGCGAGATCGAGCCCGCCGGCGGCGAGATTATGAGGAGAATTTTTGAAAGATTTATAACTACTTCGCCGACAGCGAGCCCGAGCCCGCCGACGGCGAGATCGCGCGATTTGGAGACCTTCTAGAAGCCCCGCAGACGGCGAGCTCGTTTCTCGCCGACGACGAGATTGGTTAAAATGCCAGATACATTGAACCTGGACGCTTTTTGAAGAGGTGCTTAAGTACCCCTTGGACCTTTGTCTACCTCTATAAATAGAGGACGAATTTTATTCTTTTGTGTGTCTATTTGTTTGTCTATTTTAGGAGTCTTAGAGTATTCTATTAGTGTGCTTTTGAGTCTAAGTTGAAGTTTAGTGTGAGTAAGTGTAAGTAGTGAGTTAAGAAGTGTGCTGTACTAGAAGGAAAAGTCAAAGGAACTTCGAGGAGTCTGCTTGGGGAGGAAATTGAGATAAGTATCTTTGTTTATTGTTGTTAACTTTAAATGAAATCTATGCTTTGTTTAATTCTCCTTGTTTATGAAATTATGTGAATTGATGAAATTAAATAGAAATGCCTAAAATATTAAAATAAATTGTGATAATTTTTACTTAAAACTTAATTTACTTTTCAATCTGGCCCATTGATTTGTTAAAATATGTTGAATTATCAACTATAATAAAGATTACATCCAATATTCAGGGAAGTCAAAAGCCTTGGAAGGAGGGTGCAAATAAATAGGGAAATATTATTTATCGGACGTAGAATTGGACATTTTAGTGTGACATACTAAAATATTCAATTCGTTCCTATTGATTGAGAGCTGAAGTGTAGATGTTAGCCCTTAGGTGAGGGGAACGTGGGAGCTCTGAAGTGGCAGCCAGTATCCTCCCGGACCTAGCCATGCAGATTCGATAATCAAACATAGGATTAGTCAATGTTCTTTGCACCTGGACCAAAAGGGATAGAATAGGAATGCTCCTATTTGTCACAATACAAAAAAAATCTATTTGAATTCATCATTCACTTAATTTTATAAAAACAAGGAGAATGATACCTTTTTCTGAAATCTTTAAATCAACTTTATTTTAAAGCATTAGTTTACTTTAGTTCGCTTTAGTTAAGTATTCTAAATTTTCGTATACTATATTAGTAAGTAAAAACTTTTAAATTTAGCTATTACAAATTTAGTAAAACTTCCCTGTGGGATCGATAACCAGAACTCCACTAGAGCCCTGTATTACTTGATACGATACGTATACTTGCGTAGAATCCACATTATACATTCCATCATAAAATCAAATATATATATTAAAGCGGGATCAAGTTTTTGGTGTCGTTGCTATTAACACAATTTGCAAACATAAAAAAGTGGGTCAAGTTTTTGGCGCCGTTGCCGGGGAAGTAAATAAATTATTTACTGAGAGTAATGTATTATTTTAAAATTTATTTTGCAAAATTGTATGCGTAAATTTGGAAACGAAAATTTAATACCTTACGATTCAGAATTAGAGCGTACAATTAAAAGAATTAGAAAACAAAAAAGAGAAATTATAAATTTAACACAAATGGCGAATATTCCTGAAAATGAAAATATCAATCAACGAGAGACCATTAAGAGATTATGCCAACCCTACATTAGATGAAATTCATTTAACTATTCAAAACCCCGATGTAGTCTGCTAATTCATTTGAACCGAAACCCGCAATTATCCAAATGGTACAAAATAATTAATTTAGTGGTTCACCTACTGAAGATCCTAATTTACATCTTGCTAGTTTTTTAGAACTATGTGCTACTTTCAAATATGAAGGAGTATTTAACGATGTTATTAGACTTAGACTTTTTCCTTTTTCTTTAAGGGATAAGGCTAAAATGTGGTTGAATTCGTTAGCACCTCGATCTATTAAAATTTGGGGAGAATTATCACAAAAATTTCTATCCAAATATTTTTCACCATCTAAAACTACTAAGCTTAGAAATGATATAACTTCTTTTAGTCAGTTTGATGGAGAGTCAATATATGAAGCTTGGGAGAGATTTAAAGAACTTCTTAGGAAATGCCCACATCATGCGTTACCAGATTGGTTAATTATTCAAACTTTCTATAATGGATTAGTAGGATCTCTTAGATCAATCATCGATGCTGCTGCTGGAGGATCATTAATGTCAAAACCATTTGATGAAGCATATGCACTAATCGAAGAAATGGCTACCAATAATTTTCAATGGCATGCTGATAGAATGAATCCGAAAAAGATAGCTAGTATTCATGAAAATGATGCAATATCTATGTTAGCTTCGCAAATCGCTGCTATATCTAAAAAATTAGATCATTTTGGAATGAATTACTCTCTAACTATATTAGAAGAAACCTCATATGGACAACTTATAGAATCCCAATCTCATTATGAAAGTATAAATGCTATTAATAATAGACCCAACAATCCTTATGCAAATTATTATAATCCTGGATGGAAAAATCATCCTAATTTTAATTGGAATAATAATACAACTAATCAACCATAGATGAACAACATAACACAACCATAAGGAAATCCCTCTAACCAAGGAAATTCTAATTATAAACCTAGTTATTCACCTAGATTTAATAATAATAACCCTCAATTTAAAGATAAGAAATTATCTATAGAAGAATTAATATCAAATATGGGTCAACATTTACAAAATCAAGGAAATCAATTACAAAATCAAGGAAATCAATTACAAATACAAGGAAACCAATTACAAAATCAAGGAACAATTATTAAAAATATTGAAACTCAACTTGGACATATCGCTACCGCGCTTAATAATAGAATACCTGGAACATTTCCTAGTAACGTGGAAATAAATCTCAAAGACAAAGGAAATGAACAAATTAAAGCGATACAATTACGAAGTGGAAAAGAATTAGAACCTCGAATTCAGAAAGAACTGGAAAGTCAAAAAGAGGAAGTGGAAATCGAAAAGGAAAAGAATCAACAAGATCTAAACTTAGAAAATCCTTTAATACCAATGAAAATTTCTGTTGAAAAACCTCCACCACCATTTCCTCAACGACTAAATCAACATAAAAAAGATAAACGGTTCATAAATTCCTGAAATTCCGAAGAAATTAATAATAAATATTCCTTTTGTAGAAGCTTTAGAACAGATGCCAAATTATGTAAAATTCATGAAAGATATTTTAAATAAAAAAATTTACCGATAATGAAACGGTCGCACTTAATGAAGAGTGTAGTGCTATTATTCAGAAAAAGCTTTCTGAAAAATTAAAAGATCCTGGTAGTTTCACTATACCCGCGCTATTGGAGAAAAATTCTATGGAAAAGCTTTGTGTGACTTAGGAGCAAGCATCAATCTAATGCCTCTATCAATTTTTAAGAGATTAGCATTGGGAGAAATTTCACCTACTTCGGTAACCCTTCGATTAGTCGATCGTTGCATTACATATCCTAAGGGAGTTATTGAAGATGTTTTAGTAAAAGTGGATAAATTTATCTTCCCTGTAGATTTTATTGTTTTAGATATGGAAGAAGATAAAGAAATTCCTATCATCTTAGGAAGACCATTTTTAGCCACTGGGAAAGCTATGATTGATGTTTAGAAAGGAGAATTAACTATGAGAGTAAATGACCAAAAAGTAACTTTTAATATTACTAAATCAATGAAATATCCTGCGCTAGAAAAAGAGGATGAGTGTTTTCGAATGGAAGTACTTGATCATTTACAAAAAGAACATTTTAAGGAATATTATGAAGAAAAATTAGAAAAATAAAATACTGAATTAATTGAAGAAGCCGATATAAATGAAGAATTAGATTATATTCAAGAGAAGTTTGAATTTTTGGATAATACAGAAAACACTGAAAAAAATATAGTTCCATCAATTACTAAACCTCCTGAACTTGAGTTAAAAATGTTACCTAATCATTTGAAATATGCTTACTTAGGTAATTCTTCAACTCTGCCAGTTATTATTTCATCTGAATTAAATGAATCTCAAGAACAAAAACTTTTAGATACCTTAAAAAAATATAAGAAAATTTTTTGTTGGACTTTAGCAGATATTAAAGGAATTAGTCCTTCAATCTGTATGCATAGAATTATTTTAGATAATGAACATAAGCTTAGAGTAGATCCCCAAAGGAGATTAAACCTGATAATGAAAGAAGTAGTCAAGAAAGAAATTTTTAAAATGGTTAGATAATGGTATTATATATCCTATTTCGACGGTGCTTAGGTAAGCCAAATTCACTGTGTGCCTAAGAAAGGAGGAGTGACCGTAAAAGCTAATGAAAATAATGATCTTATCCCTATAAGACAAGTTATTGGATGGCGAATATGTATTGATTATAGAAAATTAAACGCAACCACCAGGAAATATCACTTCCCTTTACCATTTCTAGACCAGATGTTAGATAGATTAGCCGGACATAAGTATTTTTGTTTCTTAGATGGATATACCGGTTATCATCAAATACAAATTGCTCCTGAGGATCAAGAAAAAACTGCATTTACTAGTCATTATGGAACTTTTGCTTTTCGAAGGATGCCTTTTGGATTATGTAATGCACCTGCAACATTCTAGAGATGTAAGATGTCTATATTTAGTAAATTAATAGATAATGGAATAGAAGTATTTATGGATGATTTCTCTGTATTTGGAACATCATTTGACATATGCTTAAATCATCTTGAAAAAGTATTTGAAGTATGTGAGAAAACTAATTTAGTTCTTAATTGGGAGAAATGTCGATTTATGGTTGCAGCGGCATTGTATTAGAAGCATAAAATTTCGGAAAAAGGCATGGAAGTAGACCACCGCAAAAATTCAAGTTATAGCTAAATTACCACCTCCAACTACGGTGAAAGGGGTAAGAAGTTTTCTTGGACATGTTGGATTCTACAGACGTTATATAAAAGATTTTTCAAAAATTACTAAACCTCTATGCCAACTTCTTGAAAAGGACAAGAAATTTGAATTTACAACTTAATGTCTGAATGCTTTCGAATTATTAAAAGATAAATTAATTACAACACTTATAATAGTTTCACCTAATTGGGAGAAACCATTTGAGCTTATGTGTGATGCTAGTGATTATGCTATAGGAGCAGCTTATTGAGCAAAGATATGATAAGATTTTCAAAGTTATATATTATGCTTAGTAAAACTCTAAATGATGCTTGAAATAAATTATACGATTCATTGAAAAAGAATTATTAGCAGTTGTATATGCTTTTAATAAATTTCGACATTATCTAATAGGAATTAAATGTATTGTGCATACTGATCACTCCGCTATTAAGTATTTAATGCAAAAGAAAGATTCTAAACCAAGATTAATTAGATGGATGTTATTAATGCAAGAATTTGATTTTGAGATTGTTAACAAAAAGGGAACTGATAATCAAATTGCTGATCATTTATCAAGATTAGAATATCATGAATTATCTGATACTGATAATAAAATTATAGACAGTTTTCCTGATAAACAACTTTATAATCTAAATGAGTGGAAAATATCTTAGTATGCTGATATAGTAAATTATATTGTAAGTGACATTTTACCACCTATGTTAACTTTGCAACAACAAAAAAATTCATGCATGATACTGAAACATACTTTTGGGATGAACCATACTTATATAAGTAATGTAAGGATTTAATTATTAGAAGATACGTGCCTTATGAAGAAACTGAACCAATTATTCAAAAATGTCATGATTCTGATTTTGGAGGACATTTTGGGACTGATAAAACTGTGTATAAAATTCTACAATTTGGATTCTACTGGCCTACTCTATTTAGAGATGCATACATATATATAAAAACCTGCGATAAATGCCAAACAATAGAAAATATATCAAGAAAAAATGAAATGCCTCTGAATTTTATATTAGAAGTTGAAAATTTTGATGTTTGGGGATTAGATTTCATGGGACCTTTTATTCCTTCATTTGAAAACTCATATATATTAGTAGTTGTTGATTATGTTTCCAAATGGATTGAAGCACAAGCTTTACCTAGGTGTGATGCTAAAAGTGTTTCAAAATTTTTAATGAAAAATATTTTTACTAGATTTGGAATGCCGAGAGTGATTAGCACTGACGGAGGAACTCATTTTAGAAATAAATATATTCACAAAATAGTAGAAAAATATAATATTACTCATAAGATATCAATTGTTTATCATCCACAAACTAGTGGATTTGCTGAAGTTTCTAATCGAGAGATTAAGCGTATTTTAGAAAAGTTTGTAAACCCTAATAGATTGGACTGTTCTATAAGATTAGACACTACATTATGGGCATACAGGACTGCTTATAAAACTCCAATTGGAATGACTCCTTACAGGCTTATATATGGAAAAACTTGCCACTTACCAGTTGAATTAGAACATAAAGCATATTGGGCAATTAAAGAATTTAATTATAATATGAAACAAGCTGGTGAGAAGAGATTGTTGCAATTAAATGAATTAGAAGAATTAAGGAATGAATCATATGATAATGATAGGATTTATAAATAAAGAATGAAATTATGGCATGATAGGAAAATTAATCAGAGAAATTTTGAACCAGGACAAGAAGTTTTTCTATATAATACTAGATTGAAATTATTTCCTGAGAAATTGAAATCTCAATGGTTAGGACCTTTCACCATAACTCAAATATTTTTGTATGGAACTATAGAAATTGAAGATCCAAAAACAGGACATAGATTTAAGATAAACGGACATAGATTAAAACCATATTTCGAAGGTAGAAGACCAAATTTTAAAGAGTTTTTAATGCTTAGTCGACCTGATTACTAACCTAAACTAGGTCGGGCTGACGTCGTTAAACCAAACGCTTTATGGGAGGCAACCCATAGTAGTCTTTTATATTAATTATATACAAAATTAGAGAGTCTGTATTATTAAAACAAATCTTACTTCTCAAATTTTTAATTAGAATCATCACAAATTTGAACCTATTTTATAAGATCAGAAAATATTCGGACCAGAGCAAAATTGGGCAATTTTACGAAATCTCGCCGACGGCGGGAAACTGCCCGCCGACAGCTAGATCGCGTGCCATATTTTAAATCAAATTTATAACCAGCTCGCCGACGGCGAGAAACTTCCCGCCGACGGTGAGGCAGTTGAAAAATAGTTCTTTTAAGTTTTAGGTGCAGTTTTGGACAATTCTAAAGCCATTTCTTTGTAGAAAACCATCCCACATTCATTTTTACACTGTTTTCTTCCTAAGAAACGACTAGAGACCATTCCTTTCAATCCGAAATGGCCACCAAACTCTTAGAAACCACAAAAACTGGAGTTCTCAACCGAAGAAAATTCGTCAGTTCGGAGGCGCAATGTATTTTCAACAAAGTCTTGATGAAGAAGCGACTTATTAAAGAAAGGGGATTTGTAAACAGATGAGTAGAAAATTCCACAACAAAAATTGAAGAAATGATCGTGCAGCGGCATTGGGAGGTATTTTGCTATACGACATCCGCTGTAGTTATTCCTGTAGTTAAAAAGTTTTACTCTAATCTACATGCGATCAACAATGGAAGTGTCTACGTCAGAGGAAGATGGGTAACATTTACTCTTTCAAGGGTAAATGAATTATTTTCTATAGAAAATACCCCTGTCTGTCATTATTCAAACTTTGCTCCTTCAAGATACAATATGAACAAGATTTATAGATACCCGACCGACGAACCTGATGATTGGGAGTTGCGCGAAGACGGGTATGTCAGTTTTTCTGCATCACTTCTTAAACCTGTCTCGAAGCATTGACATTTCTTTATCTCATCAAAATTATTACCCATTATGAGGGTAAATAAGGTTTCAAAGGAATGCACTATATTAAATTATTGTATTCAAATTGGACTACCTATCGATGTTGGATCAATTATAGTAAAATCTGCATTGGGATTCATTGTGCATGGGTCAGTTCATGGACTTGGACACCCATCGACTATATTTGCTTTATGCGATCGGTACCAAGTTTCTTATGAGGCTCGGGAAAAGGTACTTTTGCCATGGAAACCACTCGATCCCACAGATATGTTTCCAACTTTGGATAAAAATGATGAGATTACCATTATTTCTGATAGAGCATCACAGAACAATCCTTTAGCAAAGCCCCTTACAGATAAAAAAAATTTCATTCTAAAAAAGATTGAAGGATTAGAGAAAGAGTTGCAGAACGTGATGAATTCCATCGATAATATCTCCGATATGTTTGATCGGATTGATCTGGAGGATGAAGGAGCACTTTGATCATACCTGGACATCCGGAGTCCAGCTTTTATTCATTTATCGAGACGAAAGGGTGGATCGATGAAGAATCTACCTGCGAATTCCCTTTCAGGCCTTTCTACATTCTATTTGTGCACCTGCGTCACATCGGGAATATCAGAGAGGATGATAGTTCAGACACTGAGGAGTAGTAAAGATTTCTATCTTATGTTATATTTGTGTGTGTTGATTTGGATTTAGGTTTTATTATGATTTGAATTTTAGATTTAATGAAATTATATGTATTTGTTATGTCTCAGCATTTAGTGTATAGTGGTTTGAATTGCGATGCTGAGTATTATGGATTTGGACATTTAAGTTAAGTATGTTGTTAGTTGTTAGTGTGAAGTTTGTAAGTCTCATGGATTTCATATATAAAGTTATATTGTTTGTGTTGTGTGAACTTTTTGTGAGTATAAGTATTTAATCTTCATACTAATTATTAAATTAAGTGATCGGAAGATTGATTAAGGGCAAAACGAGGTTGAAAATGATTGATGAATTTCAAAAATTTAAAATTTTGGGATCATGCCGAAGGCGAGAATTATCCCGCCGAAAGCGAGGGAAATTCCGCTGACAGCGAGAACGATCTCGCTGACGGCGGATTTTTCCCGAAACTTTTTCCTTTGTCAAATTAATTAGCTTGCCGACGACGAGAAAAATCTCGCTGACAGCGAGATCGAGAAAAGTCTTATATTTGACCAGTCAACCGACACTATTCATCATCCCCTTCCTCAAAACTTCAAAAAAACCGACCTAGGGCTTGTGAGATCTTGGATTTGAGGCGATTTCAACATTTTTTGATACCGGATTTCATCTTCCCTTGGTAAGAGCTTCACTCCTATGCAAAAAATTTTGATTTTCACCATGGATTTCTTCTACATTGGGAAATTTTGAAAAAATTCGAAATGTGGAGAAAATACTTGGAAGAAATTCATGGAGATCGATTTAAATGGATTTTAGATGTTATAGGAAGCTTTTTTGGTAATATTTGGGAGTTTAGTTAAGATTTTTGCAAATTTCACAGATCGAAAATGGCTCCACGACAAAAGCGACAGTTGGATTACGACGAAACCCGATTTGTGAATGCAAAAACACAATCAAGATATTTTCACAACATTCAATCAAGAAAATGCATTCAAGATCGAGTTTTCAAGAATCCAGGAGGAGAGGTGGAGCGAGTAATAAAGGAACGAGGATGGGATAATTTTTGCTATATTTGATACAGAGCAGCTGTGGAGGTAGTTAAGGAGTTCTATGCTAATTTGACTTTAGCTGAAGATGCACCAGTAAAGGTTAGAGGATGTTTTGTGGAATTCAGCGCTGCAAGGATAAATGCTTATTACGAGGTACGAGACACCTACACCAGTGAGTACGAGACTTTTGGGACGATGGAAGGACCACTGGAAGAGGTGATCGATTTTCTCACTGATGGGAAAGGCGTCTGGAAGATCAAGCAGCGGGAAAGGGTAAATTTTCCTCTTTCTATGTTAAATGCAACTTCAAAAGCCTGGCAATATTTTATTTGTTCTACTTTGTTACCTACTTACCACCATAGTGAGGTAACGAGAGATAGAACAGTTCTGAATTTCTGTATTCATAACCAAAAAAGTATTAATGTGGGAAATGTAATCTATAAGAATATATTAGCCACCTCAAGAAGTGAAAGTGGAGGAGGACTAGGACATCCTGGTCTTATCTATGCACTATGCCAATTATCTGGGGTAGAGGCAAGAGATGATAAGGAATATGTTGAGCCTATGAAACCCATTACTCTGGCTAATATTAAGAAATATGAATCCCACGAAGGATGGAGATCTGGGACAAGGGATTATGCGCCATCTTCAAGTAGAGATATTCCCTCTACTAGTTATGATCCACCTCAGTATACCACTCCTACCCTTCAAGATCTGATGAATGAGCTGACCCTGAGTAGAAAGAGTTTTGAACAATTTGGAGAGAATATGGAAAGAAAATTTGAGCATATGGACCACATGATTGATGGATTGGAAATAAGACATGATTATGATAGTGAATATCTCCAGCGGCATTCAGAGTACGAAATTGCATATTATGAGGCTGAACGTCAATATAGGAGTGGTGATTTAGATGTTGTCTTTCCTGAGTGTCCCCGCTACACACAGTATCAGCCTGCTCAGCCTGGAGATCAGGGAGATGATATAGCCTGGGATTTTGATGTGTAAGATTAGAAACTTTGTTTAGTTTGTTTAGATTAATGGTTCTTTTGAAAACTTTATTGTTTTGTATGTAATTATTCTGTTCTTTTTGTGGACTGTGGATTTGGTGTGTTTGTGTGTTTGCTTATACTGTAATGTTAGACCTTTTATGTGTGTTAAGTTAGTTTGCAATTTTTCTTTTAGATAGGATGATTAGTTTTTCTTTAATGTGTTGTCTAAGTTTTTATAAGTTATGAACTTTTAATATGTTTAGATTGTTTTAATATGTTTTAAAGTAGGTTAGTTGATTGTATGTGTAGTAATAGATTAAGTTTTCATTTTCTTGTGTTTTATACTTATTAAAAATTTCTTATCCCAGTATTTTCTTTTAAATATTATATATGTGGAAGAATACTAACAGTACATGTTCTTTAAATAATGAAAAAGCCTGTAAAAATTTCAAGGAAAAGAAATACCTAAAGCTCAAAGGTATGATTCATTGTATATTTTCCTTTTCACCATTTAGAAATAGATAGAAAAATTTAAGTTTGGGGAGGAAAAATACAAATTTAATTATTAAATACTTCTCAATTTCTATTTTCAAAAATTATTATCAAATCATTTTTCTATAGTAATTTTTCAGTTCAATAAACATGAATTACTTTATTTAATTATTATAGAAAGTTAAATAAAATGTTTTTAGTAATTCAATTATTTAATAGAATAAGATATTTGGTTAAAAGAAATAAGAATATAGTAAACTTTTTAAAGTAAGGGAAAACTATATTCTAAAATTGAAATTCTTAAGTATTTAGATGAAAAAGAAGAGATTGAAACTCAATGAAGTAAAGGCTATGAAATACATATAAGCAAAGAAATATTTTAAGTTTCAAATTTAGGAAGAGAAAGTTGAAGTTCAAAATTATTAACGAAGCTTATCCAGGATACGATAATCCTCACTTGAAAAAGAAAAAAAAAAGAAGAAGGATTGAAAATCAATCCAAAAAGAAGAAAAGAGAGAAAAGAAAAGAAAAATATAAGTGAGGAGAAGCTTGAGGAGATGCCTTATCAAAAATTGGCTTCAATGGAATCAACCTAAAGGATAAAACTCAAATATATTTCTAAACTTATATATATGGATTAGTATTTTTACTAAATAGTGTTTTCCTGAACTTCCTATAATCTAAATATCTTAAGTAAATTACTCTTTTAAATATAGTCTTTCCTGAAATAAATAGAAAGCTAGAAATCTTAGATCTGATAACTAAATAATCTTATATCTATAAAATTAATTTAATTACTTAAAAATATTTCTATTTTAACTTTACTATAATATTATTTGAATTAAATTCATAGTTGGTTTGAATGAAAAATTCTATTACAAAAATCATTATTTTTATTTAGTATAAAAATTACTTGAGGACAAGTAAGAATTAAGTTTGAGGGATTTTGATCACAGAAAAATATGTTAAGAAATTCATAACTATTTTTTATGAAATTGCACTTTAAAGAAAGGCATTTTCTTTATTTTATTGCAGGAATGAAGATTTATAAGTGATAAAAGCAAAAATTATGAAATGGAGCGAATTTGGATAAAAAAAAGGAAGAAATTCATGCAAAATGAACTAAGCCGCCGAGGGCGAGATCGAGCCCGCCGACGGCGAGATCATGAGGAGAATTTTTGAAGGATTTATAACTACTTCGCCGACACCGAGCCCAAGCCCGCCGATGGCGAGATCGCGCGGTTTGGAGACCTTCTAGAAGCCCCGTCGACGGCGAGGTCGTTTCTCGCCGACGGCGACATTGGTCAAAATGTCAGATACATTGAACCTGGACGCTTTTTGAAGAGGTGCTTAAGTACCCCTTGGACCTTTGTCTACCTCTATAAATAGAGGATGAATTTTATTCTTTTGTGTGTCTATTTTAGGAGTCTTAGAGTATCCTATTAGTGTGCTTTTGAGTCTAAGTTGAAGTTTAGTGTGAGTAAGTGTAAGTAGTGAGTTAAGAAGTGTGTTGTACTAGAAGGAAAAGTCAAAGGAACTTCAAGGAGTCCGCTAGGGAGGAAATTGAGATAAGTATCTTTGTTTATTGTTGTTAACTTTAAATGAAATCCATGCTTTGTTTAATTCCCATGCATTCTGAGTAGTTTTCTTAGTCTTTCTCCTTGTTTATGAAATTATGTGAATTGATGAAATTAAATAGAAATGCCTAAAATATAAAAATAAATTGTGATAATTTTTTCTTAAAACTTAATTTACTTTTCAATCTGGCCCATTGATTTGTTAAAATATGTTGAATTATCAATTATAGTAAAGATTACATCCAATATTCAGGGAAGTCAAAAGCCTTGGAAGGAGGGTGCAAATAAATAGGAAAATATTATTTATCGGACGTAGAATTGGACATTTTAGTGTGACAGACTAAAATATTCAATTTGTTCCTATTGATTGAGAGCTGAAGTGTAGATGTTAGCCCTCAGGTGAGAGGAACGTGGGAGCTCTGAAGTGGCAGCCAATATCCTCCCAGCCTAGCCGCAGATTCAGTAATCAAACATAGGATTAGTCAATGTTCTTTGCATCTGGACCGAAGGGTAAAGAATAGGAATGCTCCTATTTGTCACAATACAAAAAAAAAATCTATTTGAATTCATCATTCACTTAATTTTATAAAAACAAGGAGAAGGATACCTTTTTCTGAAATCTTTAAATCAACTTTATTTTAAAGCATTAGTTTACATTAGTTCGTTTTAGTTAAGTATTCTAAATTTTCGTATAATATATTAGTAAGTAAAAACTTTTAAATTTAGCTATTACAAATTTAGTAAAACTTCCCTGTGGGATCGATAACCAAGACTCCACTAGAGCCCTGTATTACTTGATACGATACGTATACTTGCGTAGAATCCACATTATACATTCCATCGTAAAATCAAATATATATATATTAAAGCGGGATCAAGTTTTTGGTGCCGTTGCTATTAACACAGTTTGCAAACATAAAAAAGTGGGTCACTTAATCAACTTTAACATTTTTCCCTAATAAAAATTAAGACATTATACTTGACACACTAGAAAACTTGACCTCTGAACCACGACACTTTTCTTATCTCTTCAATTTAACACCTCTAAAACTAAACCTGCTACGACAAAAAGTTTGGAGCATGCATAGTGGGTAGCACGACCATCTTCAACAACAAAACTCTTTAGAAATAAACAACAAGCTATAAAACTTCAAGGTAGCTTGCCTAGTGCAACATAAATCCTCACTTTCTTTTTGTAAGCCTTTGCACCCTATGCAATAGAAGTCCTAACTTGTCTTAGGATTCGTGGTTGTCATCGGGTATCACATAAATCATCCTATCTTCCAGACTATCCATATGATCGGTATCAAGTGAATGTAAGCCCTAAACAATATAATTGACTAGATGAAACACTAAATAGTTATATCAAATTGGAGCCAAACCATAAGATAGTTTGGAAAGTCACCGAGATTTTTCTTGGATTTGTGCCTTCCCCTAGCTTTCATTCCTTTGAAATCCTACAATAACTATCCTGAAACTTGAGTCACTCACCTATTGGATTTCCTATTACCACATTTTCTTGAAGATCTTACCTTTTGGAAGCCATGAATACAATATTTCCTGATCTCAATCAAGAGTTTTTTTAGGTGAATTTGGTTATATAAGATGTAGTTTACTATAGGGGCTTTCCTTATATGAAACTTAAAGATCCCGGATTAATATAAACCCTATCTAATTCTTTCATATTATATAGGCGAAGTTGTCGGTCAACATAAATGGTTTGTAGACTAAACAAATATCATAAGTCTTTAGTTTATTTGATCAAGTCTCACCACCAAGCAATGTATCCATTCTTCGGGATAGATACATGACTTGTAGTTAAGTGCTTGATTATTTAAATTAATACATATATGAGATCAGTTTGATTTTATATTTTTAAATTAAAAATGATATTTCCTAAAACCTATATCTATATTTACATAAATTAAAACCCCAACCGATTTGGCGACCGACACCTACATGCAACCTCGTGAGTCATGCTCGGTGGGAGGAGAGCTAACAAAACCTACAGAAATTGTGATAAGATAAATCATTATAGCTCCTCCATGTTAGACATGACTCCCTGCAAGAAGACTGCCCCTATCATACTAGTGTGCATGTCTCGCATACATTAAACACACAAAACAATACAAAGCGATTTCTGGTTAGGGCAACCAAACCAATAGAGAACTATAGCCAAGACATCAAAAAAATACTACCTAGCACCCTAATTATTAGCCTAGTAGACCATCTAGTGCAGTGTCCTATCACAACATCAAAGTGAGTGCATGGTTAAGTCATAAGGCTAGCATATGTTTTGATGTGGTCGCCATCTTCGGCTTCATCTTAATGATCCAAGGATTCTAAGAGATGTCACTAGATGCAAGTTCTGTAAAACTTAAGTTTTAAAAAAATTGACCTTACAGATGGTCTAAGGTAGGAATGCAAGTAATTTTAAAGTAGATTTTGAAAATATAATGCACATAAGTAATAAAAACATAAAATTTTTATACTTCAAAACAGGTCCTAAGAAAGAAAAAGCTAAAGTGACACCTATTAGACTCTGCATAACATATAAATGCTAGCCACGGTGTGGTAGCAAGTATTGCCCACCAAGGCATCCTCGTGGGCAATACTCGCTACCATGTTGTGACCAACAATGGGTCACTCAGCTAACAAAGCAATATTTATCATCAAGATAATAAAAAATGCACATGCAAATGCAAAGTGATTCAATGCAATGTGATCGCTCTAGCAGGGTAGGAGCGATCACAATATATCAAACATTTGTTATGATTATAGGATGACATATACCCACGACGAATGTACCGACAATGTAGAAATTCAAAGGCATAACTCAAGACATATGACATACATATAACATACCGAGGTGGTGTCATGAGCATCGTAGCTTGTACACCAAATGTAATTAGATAGTTTTGGAGCATGCTTTGTACTAGGTGGTAGCTACATGCCCACGTGAACACACATCACAAACTTAGAGGAGTCAAAGGCCTTTGGAGCATGATCAATGCCAAGCGATGCAACACGACATACTTATGGTAAATGTAAGTGATGCCATAAGAAAAGAGGTGATATGCATGCAAGATGCACAATGAGAGTGAAGTGATATATTTTCTCACTATAGAGAAACGCACGCCAGGTGGACTTGATGTGCAAGCCATCCCCAAAGATGACACATTAGCATCCATAATGACTACGCGAGAGCGATGGCTCAGGAATGAGTGTTCTAAGGAGCAGTGACTTGGGAATGAGTGTTGAGGAGGCAGTGACTCAAGGATGAGCATACAACAATCCGGAGTGGTGTCGTAGGGGGATAAGGTAATTTAGTTCTCATTGTAGATAGATACACACTAAATGGGCTTGGAGGCAAGTCGTCCACTCACATGATGTATGAATGTGTGAGATAGGTGTGTGAAGACATGAGTCCAAATGCAAAGAGTTCATGCATGCAAGTCACAAACACAAAATTATATGCAAGTAAGCATGCAAAGGTGGAGATTGCAAGTGAAAACCACATGTGACGTGGTGCAAAATGACATAAGGTTGTCACAAAGCAAATATGTAGATCGATGTGTTACTAAGAAACACCAGTACTCGTCATGAACATATGAGGGCATATGCTTGTGAGTGAACAATAGATAGTGTGTTAGTGTGGATGTGTTAAAGCAAACAAAGTGAAAAACATGCATTGAATGCAACATAACAAATGCAAATGATCGATCGAGTGGCAATGCTGATTGATCACGTTGACATATAGTGGTCAATAGACCGATCGGGCCAATGGAGGCACATATCGATCATATGGACCGAGAAGGATTGATCGAGCTGGAATGTGAGTTGATCGATGAAGGACAGTTGATGTCCCTAAAAATTAACTATTTTTTATATACATTTCATACCAATTTTTAATGATATTTCAATTTAAATGAAGGTATTTTGCATGTTTTTGGCTTCATGTACAAGAAATTGACTTTTGAAGAAAATGAAGTAAAAATGGTACTTGATGAAACATTTAAATGCCTTAACATGCGTTTTAAGTGCAGCTTGGGATGACGGGAAGACCCTCCAGGTACACTTTTATTTTGTTGTAATTTACTTACATGCACTGTTACTTTACTTTTCTTGCATGATAAACAACTGTTGCATGAAAACCAAAACCTTTAGGATAGTCCCTGAATTGAAACTAAAACTAAATTAAAAGTCACTGCAAGATAAAAATCACCGCCACAACATTTCAAAATATAAAAACAACTCAAAATTTAATCACAAACAGAACACAAAACTACAATTGCAACTAATTTAAAACATCTCGTTGAATGATCGAGAATACCTCAGATGATGTAACCCACGTGTTGCTAACGGGATTTCCCACGGTCTAAATGAAAGTGTGGAACTCATTCAGTTGAGTTTAGAAAATTCATCTGGACTAAGTGAATTCAATGAAAATAACGGTGCCGAGATGACGGAACCGTGGGATCTTAATCGGTTCTGTTCTAATAACTTTATGATTTGTTTAAACTAAAACACTAAAAACACTCAGACTTTAAGATTCCTAAAATCAAAATCTTCTCTTCTCTTTTGATTACAATCTTCTAAAACTAAACCTCTGCAACAACAAGGAGCTCGGAGCATGGTGGGCAGCACGACCATCGTCATTAGCAAAACCTGAATCTACTTCAGCAAAACTTTCTTAGAATTAAATAACCAAGCCATAAGATTTCGAGGTAGTTTGCCTAGTGCAACATAAATCCTCAACTCTCCGTTAGGCATATGCATGATCGTGTCATGTAAATTAAGCCCTAACCGGTCTTAGGACTCCGAGGTAGTCGTTTGGTACGACATAAACCCTCACATCTTAGAGGCTATTCGTATGATTTTATCATACAAATATAAGTCCAAATTAATTAAAACTGGCAAGATTGAAATCTCAGATAATATTAGGATTTTCTTAAATCCGAGCCAAACAATAGGATATTTTGGGAAGTTGTCAAGATCCTTCTTGGATCCTCAGCTTCTCCTACTCCTCTTCCTTTGGACTCCTAACATAAATTGTTCTAAATTTGATTCATTCCCTTTTGAAAATTCCAAAATCCAATTCTTTGAAAATCTTAAACTTTGAAATTCATGAAAGCAAAGTCACTGATCATTATCGGGAGTTTTCTTAAGTGATTCCCGTCACTTAAGATGTAATTAACTATAGGGGCTTGCCCTTATAGGGAACTTTAAGAACCCAGGTAATATAAACCCCGCTTAATTCATTTATATTAAGCAGGGGAACTTGTCAGCTTATAAAATTGGTTCGCTGACCAAACAGATGTCACAAATCTTCTAGTTTATTTAATCGAACCCCATCATCAAGTAGTGTGTCTATTCTTCGGGATAGATACACGGTTTGTGGTGTGGTGCTCGTTTATATAAACCATTTGGGATGTGAGACCGGTTTGATTTCATATCGTAAAACTTTTAAACTTAAAATTACTTTCAAAATCAAATGTTATCTTTTAAACTATATATATATTTAAATTAAATTTAAAATATGAAAATTTGCCGACAATTTCTGTAGGCGACCCCCTTTTCAAAACAAATAACCTAAAATATGCCGACAACAGACCTAAAATATATACACTTTTTGCTATATCATTTTATTCATTTTTAATGATATTACACTTTAAAGGAAGTTATTTTGTATATTTTTTGGTTTTAGGTACAATAAATGGTGATTGGAGAAAAAGGAAGCAAAAACGGTGCCATTTGGAGCAAAAACGAGCAAGAAATGAAATTCTGCCCTGACACCTTTCGATAAGTCTTTTGATACTTAATCTATTTTACACTTCTTACATATTTTTGAATGGGATTACACTTTAAAGAAATGTTGTTTGTATGCTTATTTTGTAGGGCTATCTGTTACGAACGCAACACAACTAAAATGGGGCGAAATAGAGTTGAAACGGATCCAAACGCAGTGAAACGGTGGAGCCGCGTGTTGACCTCATTTTTGATGAGATCTTCTCTTCTTCTTTTAGCACTTAGGATCTAGCCTTAGGCTTTTCCTTTGACTATCTTAGAGGACTAGAATTGGGACCCACCACTTAGAAACTCAAACCACTTCTTGACTCCTCGCAAACTCCACAAACTTGACTATAGACCCCTAATCACCTGTGAGGGTCGAAATCAAATGTGGAAGTTTAAAGGATGGGTTCCTATAGTGACTCTTCGGCCTTAGGACCGCCTCGGTGGCCTCGGTCCGGTGAGGGCTGACTTACACATACACTACATTTATACACTACACTTTCACACACCTATACCCAACTCGATCTCCTGACTCATGAAAGTGATTCACATGGATGATCCTTAACCCCTAAGCCCTTGGCTAAGAGGGTTAAGAACAACATAGTGAATGCCTCAAATGAGTCCTCTCATGGCTCATATAGGCTTAATATGGCTTCATGGCTTCATGGCTCAACCAAAATGATTTCATTTCACTTATATTCACATAATCTTCAATTTTCCAAATTTTCAATTTTTGACCCCCGGGACGCTACACCCGCCTAGCCTACCCAAAACCCTTGAAATCCTCCAAAAGTTCCAAATCACCCAAAATTCATCAAAACCAATCCCAAACATTTCCACATCACTCAAATTGATCATTCATAGCCAAAAATACAAAAAATTCCAAAAAATACCTCCCAATACCCTCCAAATACCCAAAATACCCTTCTTGACCCAAAAATCCAAAAATTCAGAAAATTCCCAGAAAATTTCAGAAAATCCCAAATATTCCCAATTTCATTTTGTTCAACTACACCATGGGCCAATTTTGTCAGTTTACCCTACTTTTATCAAAACCCCCAATTTGACCCATTTTAACCCTAAGTGAACTCAATTTCAAACCAAACCTACCCAATTGACCCAAATTCTGGTCCAATTCAATTCTAAACTTCAATTTAACATTCCCAACACCAATTTAGAACAAATTCAAGTCCAATTTGATTGACATTTGGATCCAATTTCACTTTTGGCCTTAAAGCCCAATTTGGACGCATAACCCAAACCTAACCCAAACTCACCCAATTCAACTCCAATTAACCCCAAGTCTTTTCTAAATATTCCTTAACATTCCCACAAGCAAAAACACTAGCATGATTTTCCCAAAATTTAGACCCAAACCCCACTCAAATTCAACCCAAAACTAAAAGGCCCAATTTTGACCTAAACCCAAACTTAACCCAAATAAGCCCAAACCCCAAAATCAAAACCCAACCAAGAACAAAACCTCTTTGAAACACTCCCATAAACATTTCCCAACACATATTTTACATCAATTTCAACCCTAGCCCAACATTGGCCCAAGTTAGCCCAATTTGACCTACATTGACCCATTCACCAAAGAAGTCCAAATCCAACCCAAACCTAGCCCAAACACTTCAAGTTTATTCCAAATCATTCATGAAACATTCTTAAACTAAATTCAACACTCATGGGATCCAATCCTTTGCAAAATTTACATCCACCAATTTGTTTTCAAACCTAAAGGCCCACTTTCCTAAACCATTCTAAAAGCCCATTTCCACCAAATACTAAAGCCCAAAATTGGCCCTAAAGCCCACATGGCAATTTCTTTTCATCATACCTTTAATTGATATCACCCCTAATTTCAAAATCATCATTAAACCATTCCAAATCAAGCTTCATACAAATTCCCATCAAATTACCAAAATTTCTAAAATCCATTTTCATGAAATTGACCAAGCTTTTCCCCAAGCCAAAGACAAGCCATGAAGCCATGCATGAGCCCCATAGGAGCCATGAGAGCCATGGAATCCACTTTACACCTCACCAAACCATTAATGGTAAGAGAGGGGATCTCTTTCTTAAACCCTTTTTAAGCCCTTTTACCTTAAACATGATACACTCTAAACCATACTTTGCCACCTAATCCTTGATGTGGACTTCACTACCTTTGGTAGGTTGACTCGCATGAGCCTCCCAGCCCAAAACCAGAGCTTGGAAGGGTCACCAAACCCAAAATGGTGGGTTGACCCATTTGGACCCAAAATGAGCCTCTCCCCATACCCTTTTGATTCAAACCCTTTACACATGTCCATGGCCAATTGATCGCACAAACCTCCAGCCCCGACCCACCCGGACCCGGAGGGTGACCCATGCTCGCACGGCCACCCGCCCGGGTCGCCTGAAAACACCATGGCCGAGACCTCGGGAGAAGCCAAACTTTGGAATTTCACCTTCGTCGAGCCGCCCCATGCCCAATGGCCACCATGGTTGTTCTTCCCATGCCCAGAGCAGCTGATCCCAAGCCCTAACTCTCCTTGGGAGGCCCTCCATCCACCTCTATTTAAACCCGACCCCCTCACGGCCATAAGAAGAGAGTTGCACAAACCTTGCCGAAACTCTGCCAAAATTGTTCCAAACCCTTCTCCATCCTTAGAGCGACTTGATCCTCGAAGGTCAATTTGCCCTAATCCTCACCAACGAACCCAATTTCTCAACCGAAATTTCACCCAAAACCAGGACACTTTGCCACAGCGAGCCAATCCTCAAATTGACTGGTCCTACACCTTCACTGGACCAAGAGGAGAAGTTCCCCACTGAAAGCCCCATCTCCGGGCCACCCAGTTGCTCCAGCCTCCAAGCTTTGTGATCGGTTGTGGTCGAAATCCTACCTAGACAATTCACTGTGCCAAGGGACTTCATCCGGAGCTTCGTCGGGATCCAATCGAAGGTGAAACAACCCTCGGATCGAAGCCACACTTCTCTGAGCAAAGGTATGGCCTCACTCTTCTTCCCGAGCTTCTGAACATTCTCCATTTTCATTGAGTTAATTTTATACCACATAAACCGTATGGATATGTTCGTCTTCTCGAGACGAATCCATAGAGTATAAGAACGTTAAATTTGGTTAAGTATCGAGTGAGATCTTAGGCCTAGAAGATGGACGGTTCTCTGGTAAGGACGCCTGGGGACCATGAACGGATGCCGTTCATTTAATACACGCACGGATGAACGACCAGGATAGCGCCGGATCAGGAGATGGAACGACACAGCGGGCCCCTGGAGGGCCGAGTCAGATGGCGGCGTCGAATCGGAGAGCGCCACGCGGCGTTTCGGAGCTGCCGAGGTTGACGTGGCGCCGCGTGGATAAATAGAAAATTAGGGTATTTTTCTTTTTATTTAATTCCCTAAACTTCAAAAATCCATAACTTTGTGTAGAAAAATCAGAAAAGTAAAATAAAAATACCCTCTTGCTCAGTGAATAGAGGAGAATAATGTGGAAAAGAAATCATTTAATTTAATCAAGTATTTTATTTTTAATGATTTATTTCCCTTCTGCATTGTTTTAATTCTCCATGCATATAGGAAATTCACCATGGCATGAGACCATAGGGCTTTTGAAGCCTCTGAATTTGGGAACATTCCCTGAATTTTCTAAAGTCAGAGGCCATCCCTATGAGAAGTTATTGATTTTTCAAATTCATGTTACTATTTTGAGTACTTTAATTCCAGTAATTAGCATGTTGTGAAATAAATTCTAGGAAAATTTGGTGATATTTCTTATGACCAGAGGACCCTAGGAAAAATAGGTTTTGAACTAGTTCATTTAAAATGACCCTAATTGGCTTAAACACCCAAAATAGCTCCTTAATTAATTAGAGCTGATCATACATCAAATTGACTTGAAATCAATTCTCCACTGATCTTTGGGATCAAAGGAACCCACCATAAAAATTTGAAGTCAATTGGACTTGTTTAGCCCTACTAAATGGGTTGATTAAGCCATTTAGCCAATTTAAACTTTAAAAATTCATAACTTTCAAAATACTTTTCAAAAATTCACCAAATTGGTTTTGAAGCCTCTCTGATATCAGGAGAATTTAAGAAAAATAAAATTGTAATTTTCTAAAAAAGTTGATTTTTTGTATTATTTTAATATTTTAATAATTAAAAAATAATAAAAATCACAAAAATAATAAAATTCACCAAAATGTTACATTTTGAATTTTAATCACTTAGAACAAATCCACATTTTTCTTAAGTCTATTTAATGAGATATTAAATTTTAAAGCCCTAGGGTAATTTTAAAATTAAAAAATGTATTTCCTAAGCATTTTCACTAAAATAATTATAATAAATCAAAGAAAAATCAGAAAATTGTAACAATTGATTCTCTGATTTCCTTGATATCAGAGAGAGTTTTTAAAAATATAAAATTAATTTTTCAACCTTTACTTTATTTTTAAATTAATTAATACTCCAAAACTTAAAATAATTATAATAAAAATAATATAATTCAAAAAAATCACCAAAATTGGTCCAAGTGGTCCTCTGGTCATTAGGAATGTCTCATAATTTTCTTAAGGACAGAAACTTTCCCTTGGTCATGTTATTAAATTTTCCTTGGAAATCTCTATTTTCTACCAAAATAATTATATAAATAAATTAAATACAGAAAAATCACATTTTCTCCTCTCATGTCTTTATTGACATATGAGTGAAGTCACATAAAAAATTTCAAGTCCATTTAAGCTCAATTTAGTGAGTTATGAAATTGTTAAGCTTGAAGGGCAAAAATGGTAATTAAAAATTTTAATCTTTAATTAAAACTTTAGGTTTTAATAAAAATTAACAAGTAAGATATTTGATCTTAATCTGATTTGGATGATTGAAATTTAAATAATTAAAGGGTAGAAACCTATTAAACAATTTAAAAATAAGTGAAATAAACCTTAATTAAATAATTGATTAAATTTGGAAGAATAATAAAGTTGGAATTATTAAATAGGGATATTATTATTAGGAAGAAATTTATTCTTTAATCTAAGGATCCCTAAATTAATCAATCTCAATAATATTTAATTCCTAATTAAAATGATAATTCAAATTTATGTTTTAAAATGTTAAAGGACTTAATCATTAAAATTAAAAATAAAATTAAATTAAAGATTAAATTAAATTAAATCAAAAAAATTAAATTAATTTAAATTAAATTAAATCAAATGAATTAAATTAAATTAAATTGAACAAATTAAATTAAATTGAATTGAAGTTAATTAAAATTAAAATTAATTTAATTAAATAAAATAAAAAATAATAATAATAATTAAATTAAATTAAATTAAATTAAAACATATTAAATTAAATTAAATTAAATTAAATTAAATTAAAAAATATATATAATAATAATAAATAATTAAACCAAATTAAATCAAACAAATTAAAGTAAATCATATTAATTTAAATTAAACCAAATTAAATTAAATTAAATTAAATTAAAAATAATAAAATCAAGTTAAATTTAAAATTAAATTAAATTAAATAAATCAAATTAAAACTAAACTAAATTAAATTACATTAAAGTTAGTTTAAATTGAATTAAATGACATCACCTAAGACATAAAGAATTTAAAGAAATTAAATATAAAGCAACTTGAACACTATTCCAAATTTAAATCCGATAACTGAAATTAAATTAAATCACAAATCATTTGAACATCAATTTGCCCTCGAAAGCTTTGGTTATCATAACTCCTAAATAGAACATTAAATGAAATGTTACCCCACTTATAGGATATTCAAATGTCCTAGTTCACTGAGCAAGATGACAAAACTCGAATTCTCGGACATTAATTCATTTGTATAATTAAATTCATTTGGACTTAAAACAATTCCAGTAATATTGAAAAGATGTTTGAGATTCTTCTTAAGCACTTCCTCAATATGATAGGATACTTATAAGAACAATTGAACTTAATTATTCTTTGATGAAGAAAATCGTCCTCAAACCAAAACACAAGAACCTAGACGTCATAGAAATGACTAGCTATAGGATTAGGAATTTGGTAGAAAACCATAACCCTTCCTTTAGCTTTACCTAGGAACTTGCTTAAATATTCTAATTGTGTTTTAAGTGCGACTTGGGATGACGGGAAGACCCTCCGAGTACGCTTTTATCTTATCGCGATTTACCTTATCGCAATTTATTTAATCGCATCGCACTTACTTTTCTTGCATGATAAACAACTCGTTGCATGAAAACCCACACCTTTAGGATAGTCCCTAAAGCCGAAACCAAAACTAAGTTAAAAGTCATTGCAAGATAAAATTCACCGCCACAACATTTCAAAATATAAAACAACTCAAAATTTAATCACAAACAGAACACAAAATTGCAATTACAACTAAATTAAAACGTCTTGTTGGATGATCGGGAATACCTCGGATGATGTAACCTACGTGTTGCTAACGGGATTTCCCACGGTCTAAATGAAAGTGTGGAACTCATTTAGTTGAGTTTAGCAAATTCATCTGGACTAAGTGAATTCGATAAAAATAACTATGCCGGAAGGATGGAACCGTGGGATCTTAACCGGTGTTGTTATAATCAACTTTAAGATTTATTTTAATTAAAACATAAAAACACTTGGGAATTAAGAATTTCTCTAAACCAAAACACTTTTCTCATCTCCTGATTTATGACTTCTAAAATTAAACCTCTGCAACAACAAGGAGCTTGGAGCGTGGTGGGCAGCACGACCATCGTCATCAGCAAAACCTGAATCTACTTCAACAAAACATTCCTAGAATTAAACAACAAAGCCATAGGACTTCGAGGTAGTTTGCCTAGTGCAACATAAATCCTCAACCTTTTGTTAGGCATTTGCATTGCAAATTAAGCCCTAACCGGTCTTAGGATTCCGAGGTAGCCGTCCGATACGACATAAACCCTCACATCTTCGAGGCTATTTGTATGATTTTATCATACAAATATAAGTCCTAATTAATTAAAATTGGCAAGATCAAAGCATTAAATAAACATTAGGACTTTCCTAAATTCAAGCCAAACAATAGGATAGTCGGGAAATTACCGAAGTTCGCTTTGAATCTGTGATTTCTCCTACCTCTCTTCCTTTGAATTCCCAAAATAAAATCTTCCAAATTTGATCCATTCCCTATTGAAATTCCAAAATCCAATCATTTGAAAATCTTAAACTTTGAAATTCTTGAGAGCAGAATTAATGATTATTATCGAGAGTTTTCTTAGGTGATTCTCATTACTTAAGATGTAATTAACTATGAGGGCTTGCCCTTATAGGAATTTTAAGAACCTGAGTAATATAAACCCCGTTTAATGCTTTCATATTAAGCGGGGAATTTGTCGACTTATAAAATTGGTTCGCAGACCAAACGTATGTCACAAATCTTCTAGTTTATTTAATCAAGCCCCATCGTCAAGCAGTGTGTCTATTCTTCATGATAGATACACGGTTTGTGGTGCGGTGCTTGTTTATGTAAACTATTCGGGATGTGAGATCAGTTTGATTTCATATCTTAAAATTTTTAAATTTAAAATTATTTTCAAAATCAAATGCTACTTTCCAAATTATATATATTTAAATTAAATTTAAAATTTAAAATTTAAAATTCGCCGACTATTTCTGTTAGGCGACCCCCTTTTCAAAATAAAACACACAACCTAAAAATATGCCGACACCGCGCAGCAGCCTGCTCGCCTATGGCGAGATTTTCCCGAGACCACCGAAAGGTGCCCAAAAAGGCCGCTGACAGCGACCTCGAACCCGCCAATAGTGGCCCGGACGACCATGAACCGAAATTTGGCGGTTTTGGGCCAATATTCGACGTATTTGGACGCTTTTTCAAAGGGGTGCTTAAGGAAACTCTTCGAAATTCGTCCATGCTCTTTAAAAATGGCAAATTTGTGTTAGAAATGTGTAGATTAGAGGAGAGAAACAATAGATTAAAGGAGAGAAAAACTTAGAGGAATGTTTAGGATTCTTAGATTAAAAGTAAAAATGTAGATTTCTACCCTTTTGGAGAGATTGGAGAGGAGATTTTGAGAGAATTTGTAAGAGATTTTGCTAGCATTGCATGGATCGTCAGGAGACTTTATGGGAGAGATCTTCGTCTTTGTTTCAAAAGGAAAAAAGCTAAGTATTGTTCTTCATTATCTTATAATTTTGTAAACATTTATTTAGTGAATTTGCTTTGGTTAAATGAAGTTTCCTTTGTGTTTTCTTCGCGCTTTGTGATGTATCTCTCTTACTTTTTCTTCTTCATTGAAAATAGTGGCATAAGAAGATTATGTCATTATTTTTCTTTTACTTTTCTTTTGCAATGAGTAGAAATCATGTTTAGGATTTTGTGATGCATGGTAGAAGTAAATTTAATTATAAATGTGATGGTTTTTATTTGCACTTCATTTACATTGCAATAAGGGCCCATTGTAGTGTTAAAATTCGTTGTAATTGCATTGTCCCAAATAGGCGGTGTAATTCTCAACAAAGTGGAACCACATTCAAATTCCATGGATGGTGAAGTTTATGAAAAAGAAGACGTCTATGGAAGAAGTGGTATTGCAAATAGGAAACTAGTTGCAAAGTCAAAATGCTGCGATTAGAAACATAGAGAATCAACTGGGACAAATTGCTAATTCACTTAGCAATAGACACCAATGAACACTTCCTAGAAACAATGAGATCAACCCTAAAGAGAACACTAATGAACACGTAGAAGCTGTCCAATTAAAAATTGGAAGAGAGATAGAGAATGTGGTTAGCAAAGAGAAAGATGTTGTGAGAGAAACAACAGAAACTAAAAGACCTGAAGAACATGTTTCTAAGGATCTGGAAGAATTAATATCTCCAACTAAAATCAGTTTGGAAGGACCACACCCTCCTTTTCCTCAAAGACTTAAACAGCATGAGTTAGATAAAAAATTCTCAAAATTTATGAAAGTACTAAAGAAGTTAACGATAAATATTCCTTTCACTGAAGCTTTGGAACATATGCCAAGTTATGCAAAGTTTATAAAAGAGATATTAAACAAGAAAATGAAATTTGGGGATTATGAGACAGTTGCACTAAGTGAGGAGTGCAGTGCCATACTTCAGAAAAATTTTCCTCGGAAACTTAAAGATCCTTGTAGCTTTACAATTCCTTATGCAATTAGAGAAAAATTATGTGGAAAAGCTTTATGTGATTTAGGAGTGAGCATTAATGTGATGCCTCTATCTATATTTATAAGGTTAGGTTTAGTCGATATTTCTCCCACTACTGTAACCCTTATGTTAGCTGATCGATCTATCATTTATCCAAAAGGAGTTATAGAAGACATGCTTGTTAAAGTGGATAAATTTATCTTTCCTTTAGACTTTATTATATTAGATATGGAGGAAGATAAAGAAATTCCAATTATTTTAGGGAGACCTTTCCTTATTACTGGACAAGCTATGATAGATGTGCAAAAAGGAGAGTTGACTATGAATATTAATGACCATGAAGTCACTTTTGATGTATTAAAGACTATAAAATATCCAGCTGAGAGAAAAGATGATGATTGTTTTTGGATAGATGAAATTGATTATCTAAGTAAAGACCATTTCCAAGAAAGTTTTGAGAGTAAGTTAGCAGATGAAATTGAAATGGATTTTCATGATGATTCGAAAAGGTTATTTAAAGAAGACTGTATGTATATTCAGGAGAGGTGTGAAATGATGGATGCTACTAAAAATAGTAAACTTTTAATTCCATTTGCTAAAAAATCTCATGAGCTTAAGATGAATGTACCCCATACAATTTTAAAGTCTATCTATTTAGCGAATTCATCTACACAACCAGTCTTTATATCTTTAGAATCGACTCAATCACAAGAGAAACCTGAATTAAATGATGAACAAGATAAAATTATTGAACTGAGACTTGGAAGAGAATTTGAGGATATATTTCAAAAGAGCTTTGAGTTGAGAAAAGAGGATAAGTATTTTGAAAGACTAATAGAAGATAACTTGAAACAGAAGAGTAACATAGAAAATATTGATCATGAATCTGAATTATCTAAAGAGAATCTGATCCAAAATTTGGGAGATATTGAGGTATCTTATAAAGATCCATTTCTTATAAATTTCAAGGATGATATTAATATGCGGATTAAAAAAATCAATAGAAGAGTATTGGATCTAGAAGGAAATATGAGGAACAATGATATAAATCCAACTGAAATTGAAGAGCTAAATGAAAAATTAAAATTTGAGGATTTTATAGGGATCCCTGGATCTGGAAATGATTGGGCTATTGATCGAGGATTACTTAAATGAAATTTTGATCTAGGTGGAATCATTTGTCGGGCTAATGACGTTAAACCAAGCGCTTTATGGGAGGCAACCCATAGTTATCAGTGTATTTTGATTTAGTGTTCTTGAGAGTCATGATTGTTAGTGATCTATTGTATTTGCTTTGTAGTGGATTGATCAGTTTGATTGATGATTGGTAGATGTTTGGATTATTAGTAGTTTGATTTGATCTTTGTGTGTCATGAGAGAGGTGATTCCTTAACTTCTTATTATGGCTAGAATTGATCTCTTGTAGTTGTTGGATTGATGAGTCCGCTATAACTTGGGTCTCACCCAGACTTAAGTTTTACAAGAGAAATGATGAATTTAAACATTGATAGTTCCATCTTAATTTGTTACTTCTTTTCTCTAACTTTATTTTCATTAGGTAGGAGTCGCGAACCTATTTGATGAACACCATATGGATGATTTTACACTATATTTGTAACTGTTAGAGGTGCGTAATTATAAGGATTAGGTGATGACTGAGATTGGTGCCTAGGAACCAATTTATCAGGGGTAATCTTATATTTGGAATTAAAATCTATAAAATCTTTTGAAGTGCCTAATTTACTAGTGTAGTGATTCCGTTAGAAATTGGAAGTAAATTAGTGAGATGTGATGAGTTAAAGGAAAAATTGACCTCATTTATCATTTGTGATTGTATTTGAATTGTGTGTTTATGTTTGTGTTACAACTTTATTTAGGTATTGAAGAACATTTTTATATTCCCTTGCTGATTCCTGCTATGCTAGTTAGACTTTGGTTTAGTTAATTTCATTATGGCATGATTAGTTTAGATTTACTTTCAGTTGCATATTGTTCTGTCCTAATGAATACTTGCAAATGATTTTGATAGACATTTGTGGTAGATAAAATTTCTAAATTATTTTCTTCCTGCTTATATTTTCTGTACTGAATGCTATATATGTTAAAAATTAAGTTTGGGGGTAGGAAGAAAAATAAAATTTTAATGTGAAAATACTTCCTTTTAGTGTAATTTTATTACAAGCATGTTTTAGGTTAGCTTAACTTTCTCCTAGAGTCTTTCTATCCTGATTATGCATGTATATGAATTTGATAGGAAGTTTTAGTAGTAAGTAGATTCAACCTTTACTTTTTCTTCCTGTAGAATTTTATGGAATTAATTGCAAAATATTTTAAAATTTAAGTTTGGGGGGAAAAAATATTAACTCTTATTTGTTCTCAATTATTATATTTTCAAAAATTATTAGCATAACTTCTGGCAGTTGAACCACACTTGAGATAACTAAAATTTTTTTTATTTCAGTTGAATATTATGGAAGGATTCGATGAAATTTTTTAGTAATAAATGTTAATTTTATAAGGATAAGATATTTAGTATGAAAGAATTTGATTATAATTAACTATTTAAAGTAAAGAAAACTATATTTTTGAAATATTAAGAGACTTAAAGTATTGTGTGTTAAGAAGAGATTGTGACTTTATGATGAATAATAAAGCTCATACTAAATTATAAAGTAAGGATGTGTTTCAAGTTTGAACTTTAGAAAGAGGAGAGTGAAGTTCAAAATCATTACATGCTCTCCAGATATAGTAATCCTCATTTAAAAAAAAGAAAAGTGAAAAAAGGAGGGATTGAAAATGATCCCGAAAGAAAAGAAAAAAAAAGAAAAAAATATTTATGAGGAGAAGCTTGAGGAGATGCCTAATCAAATATCGGCTTCACTTCAGTCACTCTAAATGGAAAACTTGATTTCATTTCTGATTTTATAATTAAAATATTAGCCTACATTCTGATGAAGTTTACATGAACTTCTTTTTCACATAATCTAATTTAAATTTTTAGATTAACTTAGGTCAAAAGAGGTGTTCAAATTATTTATTAAATTTTGATGATTTAATTTAGATTAATTAATTTAATTTTCGCATCATGTTTTAAGATAAGTTGTCTTAAAATTATTTAAAATTTATGATTTGATTTAAGTTTGTTTGGAAATGATTTTTTAAATTAGTTTCAAATATTTTAATTTACTTTTTAATTATTTAACATTTTAGGTTTTAATCAATTAATAAATTATTTAATGATGTAGGTTTTAATTAAGAATTATTTACTTTTAACCATTTAATTATTAATTCCACTTATCCTCTTAAGTTTAAGAGTTAAGTATTATTAAATGATTTATTTAGGGATTTTTAAATTAAGGAATCTATATCCTCTAAAATTATATCCTCATTTTTATAATCCAATTTCAATTAATCTTCCAAATTTTAAATTATTTAATTAATTAAAGCTTCATTTTTGGTTTATTACAGTGATTAATGGGTTCCTACCCTTTGATTTCCCAAAGTTTCAATCATCTAAGAGAAAAATAAAATCAGATATTTTACCCCCATGTTGATTAAACCTAAAGTTTTGATTAGGTGTTAAAATCTTCTAATTACCTTTATGCCCCTTTAAGCTTATTTATTCTATAACTCATTAAATTAAGCTTAAATGAACTTAAAATTTTTATGCCGCTTCACTCACATGTCAATTAAGACATTAGAGGAGAAAATATGAGTTTTTTTAATTTAATTTATTTATATAATTATTTTTAATGGAAAATAGAGATTTTCAAAGAAAATTCACTAACATGATCAAGGTAAAGTTTCTGTCCTTAAGAAAATTATGAAATATTCCTAATGACGAGAGAACCACTTGAACCAATTTTGGTGATTTTTATAGTTATATTTTATTTATTATAATTATTTTAAGTTTTGGAGTGTTAATTAATTATAAAATAAAATAAAAGTTAAAAAATGAATTTTATATTTTCAAAAATCTCTCTGACCTCAAGAAAGTTAGAGAAACAAATTTTACATTTTTATGATTTTTCTTTGATTTATTAGAATTAATTTAGTGGGAAAGGCTAGAAAATACATTATTTTAATTTAAAAATTGTTTTAAGGCTTTGAAATTGAATATCATAACCTAGAGACTTAGGAAAAATATTTGATTGGTTCTTTAAGTGATTAGGATCATCAAGCAGTGTGTCTATTCTTCGGGATAGATATGCGGTTTGCGATACGGTGCTCATTTATATAAACTATTTGGGATGTGAGATCGGTTTGATTTCATATCTTAAAATTTTCAAACTTAAAATTATTTTCAAAATCAAATGCTACTTTCCAAATTATATATAAATTTAAATTTAAAATTTAAAATTCTCCGACAACTTCTGTAGGCGACTCATTTTCAAAATACAACACACAAACCTAAAAGTATGCCGACATTAAGTAGGAAGTGCTCTCATTGATACAGGTAAATTTGTGAATGTACTATTCATGCAGGTATTCGACAACGAAGCCTTGTTGGTGATTAGATGACTGCGCTAGCCAATCGGCTATATTGATTCTCGAGCTGAAAGAATGAAGCATTAGGAGTGGTCGAGCCCCTAATAAGTTGTGGGAGAAAATGAGAAATAATTTACGCTCACGAAAGATTTTCTCATGGCCACCAACCTATAACACTATATTCAATCGACCGCTTCTGAACAAATTTAGAGAGTTAGTCTCTACTTACCATATTGCTCTCAGGCTTCCTGGAGATAGAGAAATTATCAAGTTAAGGCTGGCCTAGAGTAGTCTCAGGTCTGCTACTTGCTAGCCATAAGCAAATTAGAGCACGATCCTCTAGACATCTAAAATGCAAAGGAAGGAGGCCTCAGGACTAACTAGGCCACTCGTGAGGTTCTAATGATCAACAAAGATCAAGATAATTCTTTCTAATAAGTGAAGCCTTTGATGCAGGTCACAGGGAGCTACTGATCCAAACTCTCAGAGAAAATTAAGATATTTACGTGTGGACGGCCGCTGAGATGTCGAGCATGGTGACCGACGTTGTGTGGCACAGATTGAACATCGATCCATTAGCTTGACACATGAAGCAGAAGATCAGAAGCTTGACCATGACATTGGTGGGACCCATCAGAGAGAAAGTATGAAGGCTGGAGGAGGCGAGGTATATTCGGGAAGTATAAAACCCCACGTGGGTCTCCAAAGTGGTGATGGTGCATAAAGCTAAAAAAAATGGAGGATGTGTGTGTAATTCATCAACATGAACTCTGCTTTCCTAAAAGACCCTTACGCTATACCAAGGATTCGTGCTCTGGCGAATTTAGAGGTTGGCCACTCCGCTCTAATTTTCCTTGATGCACTCCGAGCACCATCAGATCAAGATGCACCCATTTGATGCAAAAAAAGACTACTTTTATTACTTGTGACAGATTTTTTGTTACAATGTAAAGCCCTATAGGCTAAAAAATACCGAGGCGGCTTACCGACGCCTCAAGCATGTAATTTTGCTAATAAAAAAGGAATGAACATTGTGATATATATCAATGATGTACTAGTTAAGAGTCGGTTGGCCGAACAACACATCGAGGATTTAAAAGAAATATTTTTAACACTTAAAAGTTTAACATGAAACTAAACTGACTAAAGGGCACCTTTGGGGTCACGACAAGCAAATTTCTAGGATATTTGCTAACACCTTAAGACATAAAGGCTAACCCAGGAAAGACTCAAGAGCTCCTTGATATATCCTCCCATAAAAATCCAAGGAAATCCAGAAACTAACCAGTTGGGTCGTATGTTTGAGCATGTTCATCTCCAAGTCAAGTGATAAGTGCTCCTCATTCTTCAAAGTAGTTAGGCAAGACAAATGATTCGAATGGACACCAGAATGCGAACAGGCCATAAGGAACCTTAAGCAGTTCCTCACCTCTCCTCCCCTCATTTAGATCCTAAATCTGAAGGACAAGTCATCCCTTAAGTTTTCTGTCTATACTTGGTGAGAGATGATCTCAGAAAGCATCACCCAGTGTACTACACCAGTCGAGTCCTCAAAGGCGCTGTATCTCGTAATGGAGAAATTAACCTTCACCAATGTCATTTCAGCACGAATGCTCTGACCATATTTTCTGGTACGCCCCATAAAAGTTATATATACCTCCCATTAACATCTATTCTCACCATGCCAGAGCATTCCGGTCGACTACTTAAATGGTTCATGAAACTCAGCGAGTTTGACATCTCCTACATCTCACAGACGATGACAAAGGCAAAAGTTGTTGCATATTTCCTTATAGATTTCAACGAACCGAGAGGGGCAAAATGGGGATCTGACGATCGATAGATTAACTTGGACCCTATTCACCGATGGGGCATCTGACCAATTAGGTGTTGTAATTGGAATTTTCTTCTACAGCCTCGCAGTGGAAAACGTCTACCACTCAATCGAGGTAATTTTTCTTTGACTAACAACTAAGTAGAATATGAAGCTTTGATTGAAGAATTCGCCTAGCTTTTGAGATGAGACTCCTCTACATAATGGTGAAGGCCGATTCACAAATCATAGTGAACAAAATCAATAGGATACTTGAAACCAATGATGAGATTATGGCGAAGTGCTTAGGGAAGGAGAAGACGTGGATCGATTGATTTACCTGCTTAAAGTCAAACATGTCCGAAGGGAGGAATATTAGTTTCCGGCCTTCTATCCCAAAGCCTTCATTTAGGAGAAGGACTACTTAAAAGACTCATTTGACCCTCAATCAAAGAACCAGTGATGGTGGAGATACATCAGGAGAAGAATGAAAGCTGGACGAGCTCACACATCCTAAGCATGCGAGAGATCGGTGAAGAATTCATTGCTCGCTGGAGATTCAAATATAAGGTTGTTCAATACCTACTAATTGAAGGAAAACTCTTTAGAAATTCAGACACATCCTAATACCTAAAGTGCATTGGGAGGACGACGTTGAAGACATACTCCGAGAAGTTCTTGGCGGGGAGTGTGGTAGCCATTCCAGGGTACAGACACTAGCTAATCGAATTCAACGATAAGGTTACTTCTGATCAAACTTACTCAAAGATGTCGTAGAATATTCTTGAAGGTGTACACAATGTTAAAAATATGGATCATTGCACCATCAAATGCGATTAGTCCTCGGTCATTCGTCATGTTGGTCTTCAAAATCTTAGGATTTTTTCCACCATCAAGAGGACAACATAAGTTTATATGAGTGGTCATCAATTAATTCTCCAAGTGGGTATAAGCAAAGCTTCTGACACATATAACAATGAAGGTAGTCCAGAACTTCATATGTACTGACCTGATTTGCCAATACGGGTTAACTCTCGTCATAGTTACAAATAATGTAACCCAATTTGCTTGCTAAAAAGTTCAAGACTTTTGAAAGAGTCAAGGGATTAACATCGAATTTATTTAAGTACATCACCATCAAACTCATGGATAGGCATGGATTGCAAAATAATAAAAATAATGATAATAATAAATAATAAATAATAAAAAAAATAAAAAATCATCCTAAATTTGTTAAGTAAAAGGGTAAGAGCAAAGAGCAAATGAGCATACTTAATATATTATGTACTATGGGCAATCCGAGCAACACTATCCATGTCTATTGGACAAACACCCTTTATGTTGTCCCAAGAATTATAGACAAGTTACCGATCGAATAAAACAATCACAGCTAGAGGGTACTCTGTACCTCAGGTCTCAACGAGGAAGATCTAGGAGAGTGGCTTGAGGTGAACGACGAAGGAGTTATAATCGCCCCAGATCTTGCTATGGTGAATCAAGCTAACTCAGCCATCAGCAAGTAGTTAAGCGAAAGACAACTAAATATTTTAAAGAACACGTACGATATTTCCCCGAGAGACCTGTTGCTGAAGAAGGCTGACCTCGTGATCCACAATTTTTTGTTATGATTTTTTAATTTGATTGCAACGAAGCCAAAAACTTGACCCCGCTATATTATATGTATAGAATTGTAATTGTTTATGTTGTGGATGCTACGCAAGTATACGTATCGTATCAAGTAATACAGGGCTCTAGTGGAGTCCCGGTTATCGATCCCACAGGGAAAGAGAAAATTAAATAACGACTAATTTTAAAATAATAATAATAATAATTTTAAAATAGTATACGAAAATTTGGAGTTCTAAATTTAAGCGCAATAAAGTAAACTAAGTATTCTAATCGAGTAACTTAACTAAGTAGAAAATTAATACTAATTGCAAGTGCGTGAAATAAAACTAATTGCTAAATAAGTCTTAACTATTCGAAAAAGTATCTTTCCCCTTGTTTAGAAATTTAAATGATTGATGAATTTAAATAGATAATGTTAAGGTATTATGACAAATAGGAGCATTCCTATTCTTTACCCTTTGGTCCGGTGTAAAGAATATCGACTAATCCTATGTTTGATTATCGAATCGCGGCTAGGTACGGAGGATACCGATCGCCACTTCGTAGCTCCCACGTTCCCTCGCCCGAGAGCAAACATCTACACTTCGACTCTCAAACAATGGGATCGAATTGAATATTTTAGTCCGTCACACTAAAATGCTCAATTCTACGCCCGATGATATTATTTCCCTATTTATTTGCACCCTCCTTCCAAGGCTTTTGAATTCCCGAATATCGGATGTAATTTTTACTATAGTTGATAATCAACATATTTTAACAAATCAAATGGCGAGTTTGAAAAGTAAATTAAGTTTTAAGTAAAAATTATCACAATTTATTAATATATATATAAGTATCTTTATTTTAATTTCATCAAGTCACTTAATTTCATAAACGAGGAGAAAGACTAAATAAACTACTCGGAATGCATGGAAACTAAACTAAGCATGGATTTCATTTAAAGTTAAAAACAATAAATACAAATACTTATCTTAATTTATCCCTAGACGTACTCCTCGCGGTTCCTTTGACTCTTCCTTCCAGTACAGCAAAACTCACTAAAAACTCACTAACTCACTCAAGAAATCTCTAAGACACAAAACTCCACTCTAAAGACACTTAGAACACAAAGACTGCACACTAATTGACACACTAAAGACTTAATTTCGACTTCTATATATAGAGGTGAGCAAAGGACCAAGAGGTGTGTAAGCATCCCTTCAAAAAGTGTCCAGGTTCAACGTATCTGCACCATTTGAACTAGCTCACCGTCGGCGACGAACTACCTCGTCGTCGGCGAGGCTTCTGAAGATCTTCAACCGCTCTAGCTCGTCGTCAGCGGGCTCGGGCTCGTCGTCGCCGAGACAGTTATAAATTCTTCAGAATTTTCTTCTCGTAACCTCGCCGTCGGCGGGCTCGATCTCGCCGTCGGCGACTCAGCACAAATTGCATGATTTTGCTCCAAATTTCGCTCATTTTTATGATTTTTGCTTTTATCACCTAAATTCTTCATTCCTGCAATAAAATAAAGAAAATACCCTTCTTTAAAGTGCAATTTCATCAAAAATAGGTATGAATTTCTTAATAAATTTTTCAGCGATCACCTCGCCACCAGGGAGCAGGCTATCGGGAAGCTGTATCAAACCTAGAATGGTGCCTACATCATCCACAAGAAAGCTGGACCCAAAGCATACAAACTGAATACATTCACATGAAATGACATCCCTCAAACTTAGAGCGGTGACGATCTAAAGAAATTATTCCCTTAAAGCTATCCATACTTGTAGAATGAATATTGTCCTAATTGTTTCGCATAACCCTTCTTAGTTTTTAAAAACTCAATATAATAAAGAGTTTTCTACATTCATAACATCTAAAATTTTAAGATTTCATATATTCCACTCCGCTAATAGTACTTTCTCTGGTTGTTTTTACTCTCGGGGAACTAAAATAATTACACTCAGAAAATAGGCTCCGCAAGTGGCTAATACTTATCAATTCATGCAAAGTCGCAAGCGGCCTATGGGACGTATAGGCACCCGACAATGTCGTGCTTCATGAGGGGTGAGTGAACGATCGTTCTGCACCCTACTTTAAGCGGTGACATTCAACAACGATAAGCTCCACAAGGGTTTTCTATCCATTGTCGGTGGCCTATGAGATGTATCAGCACCCAACAAAGACAACCTCTGCGAGAGGTACATGAAAAATCGTCTTACACCTTACTTTAAGCATTAACACCTAGCTGCGACATGCTTTCTGAGAGGTGTCTAACAATCGTTAATAGCCAATTGGACATATCGACACCTGATAATAACAATCTTCGTAAGGGGTGTGTAAACCATGGTCTTGCACCCAAATTTGTTGTTAAAACTTGCCAACAAAAAGCTCCATGGGGATTCAATGATGACTTGATATGCAAAATGCACACACACTTGCCAAAAACACATACAAGAGAAATTATTCATGCATTTCAACAAACAACATGTAAAGGACAAAAAGGTCAGGATAATGAAACCCCCAGCTTCAAAAATTTTCATACATAACAATAATTCATTTTTGAATTGAAAATAATAATCTCCTTTACAATGAGATAAAAGGAAAACAAAAAGGAACAAAAACAAACAAAAGGATATCACTTTAACCCTGATCATTCAAAGATGCCCCATAATCCTCTTACTTGGTCCCTTCCACACCTTCGTCGTCATCATACTCCTGGTACTCTCACTCTTCTTTGCTCTGAATTTGAGAGAAGCTTTCTAAACTCCTCCATATTTTGCCACTTGGGATGCACCAACTTATGCTCTACAAACCTCTCTATCACAAGAGAAGGACCCCAACATATGCCTCCCTAATGAATATCAAAGGCATTTTTTTTCCTTCTGTCCCCTTTTTCTTTAGAAGAACACCTACCTATTTCTCATGTTGTTTGGCATCTATTTTTCTCTCCTAAAAGGAAAACTTCAATCTCTCTTCTGTCATTGTAAGTTTCCACTTCAACTTTTGAGCTCATGAGGCAGACCACCCATCATCCTTCTCAACCTTTTCTAGGAGAAGATTCTGGAAATGACAGGCAAATGCATGATAAAGATTGATCACTTGAAACTTGTCCTTTCTATCCATCAAACTCAAATTTCTCTCAAAAGCGTGAGACCATAACATGTCAATTAGAATTGATGGGTAGTCTCCATTCAGAGGATTGGTAGGGAACCACTTAGTATCCCTATCAATAAGAGCGTAATGACCGCTCATACAAACACCAGCTCCATGATTTGTGTGAGAATGCTCACTCTGGTGGAACCAAACCCTCTTACATGGGAGGAGGGGAAAAGACGACATTAAGGACATGAGCCTTTCTTCTCTCTGAAGGGCGTCGCTCTCCATCCGATTTGTGACCCCTTGTCCCTCCTCAAAATTGGTATCAACATAGATAAAGCAAGAGGCGCAACTTGCCTCACCTTGCTCCTACAAAAGTTTATACGAGGCCTACTCCATCTCTACCAAAATTCCTCCAGCTAAAGGAGAGCACTTATGGGCCTCTTGTCTCAAGAAGGATAGGTGATTAAAAAGAGTCTCCCTCAATTCATTTCAAAGAACCTAGCAAATTACAAAAAGGTCACAAAAATGCATTTCACAGATAAGCAATAGCACTCGGCCTACCTGATTGAGTCAGCCCGACCTATGAAGAGTGAGGGAGGAGTGCCTCTCCTCTGAGGCCTCTTCAAAACCACCATCCAGATGAATCATGCATTTGATCACATTGTGATCAAGGTACTAAAACAAAGAGAGGCAATGACTCTCAATCAACGCACCCCTGTGGTCTCAAATATTCCCTGGTAAGGTCTTCACTTACTTCACCTCGCACTCTATAGAAGAAGTGCATTTCCTCCCTTTGTCTGCACACGAGGAGACCAAGAACTTCATCTTCCATTCCTTCACACCGTTCTCAAGCCCCAACAACTAAATCTTAGTATCTGTGATGAACAAAATATATCCATCACAACCAATCCCGAAGCAAACGAAATGATTGAAGAGTTTGATCGACCACGATATTTTCTTCCTATGACAGAAGATAATATAAGTCATGATTGTAGAGATCGAGTTGGGAAGGATCTGAGCAAAGCAATAGAGTATAAAGTTGTTGATCGACCACGATCAACAACTTCTCTTTACCTGGTTGACTCTCTCAAGAAACTTACTAAATCCTCTGTCTCCATCTTCTCGATGATACCCCATAAAATGAAGGAATGCTCCTCCATCTTAGCAAAGCGATAGAGTATAAAGTTAGAGGACACATAACGCCCCTCATTCGCCTCCTCTTACCTCACAACACCAGAAGAAACCTAATGAACTGCACTCTTACCCCCATTGAGAGATAAGCAGCCCTCTATCCTTCGCTTGGCTGCTTGCTTCAATATGCTCAGTTTCACCATATCCGCTCTCCCCGCGACAACTTGTTCCAAATTCATGCCCTCGACTGCAACATGATCCACAACTGTTGTGTTATCCTCAGGAACAACATCAATATCTATCAATATAGAATTGACAATCAGGGCTTCAGTTTTGCACCAGAAAAAAAGATGCAAAAGGCAATTCAAGCTACAAACCAAGAATTCTCCCCCATTCAGATGTGGTGAAAGAAAAAATGTCCTCACCGGTTTTCTCATGTCCTCTACCTTCAGAAGAAAGATATCTCTTTGTAGGTCGAAGCCAACTCGGCTGCTGCCTCCTCAAGTCCCCTCTGGGAAATTACGGCGTCCATAGCTACTTTGACAAACAATCTCTTTCCCACAGCAGCTCACCCCTGGAAAGTGTCCCATGGGATGATGGTTAAAATGACCTCTAACTTGCCCTGCAACCTTCTTCTAAAGTAAGCTCTCAAGGAAACTAGAAGAACCAGGTTAACTCTCAGGATCCCCAATTCTTATCTTGGGCACAACTCTTTTCCTACTTGCCCCTTCTGTGAATACCTCAATCGCCAGCTTACGTTTCACGTCCAATTTACAAGCCTGCATCCTCATATCACTCATGACTTTAAGGAGGACACTCTTATTAGAAAGCGGCACACTCCTTCACTAGACATCAGGAAAAGCATGAAAAGAGAAGGACACGAGATAAATGGGCAAGATGAAACAGAGACGGTGTAAACCTCCCTTGTCTAAAGTTTATTTATAATGGCCAGGGTACATAAATTTAAGGAAGTTCATTATTGGGCAATAATGTCATTTAATTTTTTCATACATGTTAAAAAGATTCTCTTATCCTCGTGTATTGTACAGCTTCTAAGGAACAAGATAATTGAGGAACAAAATACGTACATATAGAAATATGTCAGTATGAAACTCAAGGTATTTGAACGATGCAAGAAGAAGATGCGACCGATCAAACATAGCCTTCGACAATCATTCTGTAGTTTAATATTGACAAGAGAAGCATCTTGTTCATACGATTAGTGGAAGGTGCTAAGAGAAGCTCCAACACGGCGGTAATCAACCTTCAGGATGATCAGCAATGAGTACTCTTTCGGACTATAAATCGATCAAGTTAAGTCTTATCAGACGATCAAATCAGTCTTCAGTCTTATTATATTCAAATAACTCTGTAATTACCAAAAAGCCCTCCTGAAAAATTAATGATGAGGGAGCTAATATGTACTTTGTAATGTTGTGACCTATGCATATAAACATGAGTCCATATCATTAATAAATGACACTCTCATTTATTGTTCCTTATTGTGCTATCTCTCTCTCTCTAACCATTTCCCATAATAACTTTCAATTCATTGGGTGTGTTTCCCGAATACTTTTGGATTCAACAATATATAGGTTAATTTTGATAAGAGTCTTAGCTAACCTGAATAATTGATAAATAATAACTAACTAAAGGTGGTATAGCCATCTAGCCTGATTAAATGAGAATAAGAAGAAAAGTAACTTATTTTTTAGCAGAGAAAAATTCATGCAGAGTAAAAAAATTTTAGAGGGCCAAAGTTATGGAGAAAAATAGGAGATTTTGATGACTAGTAATATCCTGTTGACAATTAGAATCAAGAAAAGGTTTGATTTGGCTTATAAGTTAATAGACATTATTATTTTATCTCATCACTCTTTACCTTTTATGATTAAATATGTTAATGGCACTTTCTTTTGAATTTTAGGCATATTTATATATTTTTATTTTGGTGTTTATTTAAGTTGTTCAATCTACCTACTACCATGATTGTAAAATATTCTATATGCAAACACAAAAAAAATGAAAAAGCTAAGCAAAAAAACTCTTAATTTATATTTAATTAAAAACTTTGTTGTAGTGGTTGAATTTTATAGTAATAGTTTATCAAAGATTTTAAGAAAATATCTCCTCTCTTTAAGGGCGATGTAGTTATCTTCAATAAAATTGAAAAAGGTCTAAATCCTCCGACAATATTAGAACTTCTCCAAAGGAGATTAGAAATATTATGATTGACCTCTTGAGCTTATAGTTGTAATGTTTTTTTCTAAGAGATCTACCATTTTTGCTCATCCCCTCCATGGATACCATACTCGCCAGCTTACGTTTTATGTCCAACTTATGGGCCTGCACCAGCACGTCACTCGGGGCTTTAAGGAGGACACTCTTATCAGAAAGCGACGCTCCTTTGCCAACCATCGTAAAAAACACGAAAAGAGAGGGATAAAGAGACGAAGGAGCAAGAAGAAACGGAGACGCTGCAAAGCTCCATTGCTCCAAAGCCTATTTTAATGTCCTGGGCACAAAAATACATGGAAGTTCATTATTACAAAATAATATCATTTAATCATTTCATACATGTTAAAATATTCTCTTATCCTCGTGTATTGTACAACTTCCGAGGAGCAAGAGAAACCAGAATGCACATATATAAATATGTCAGCACGAAACTCGAGGTAGAAGAACGACTAAGGAAGAAGAAGCGACCTATCAAACAAAGCCTTCTATGATCATTTTTGGTTGATTATTGGCAAGAGAAGCATCTTGTTCAAATGATAGGTGGAAGTTGGCAGGAGAAGTTCCTGCAGGGCGGCAAGCAGCATTCAGGATGATTGACAATGAGTACTCTTTTAGACTATATATCAATCAAGTCAAGACTTATCAGACGAACAATCATTTTTATCGATCGAATCAATCCTCAGTCTTATTATATATAGATAACTCTGTAATTATAAAAAAATTCTTCTGAAAAGTTAGTGAAGAGGGGGCTAATATATAATTTTGTAATGTTGTGACCTACGTTTATAAACCATGAATAAATGACACTCGCTTTTATTATTCCCTGTTGTGCTATCTCTCTCTCTCTCTCTCTCGCTTTCTCTTTAATCACTTTCTAACAAAACGTTTAATTTTTTGGGTGTGTTATATATATATATATATATATATATATATATATATATATATATATATATATATATATATATATATATAATATTCTCATAATGGTGGGGCCTATGAGGTTCATCTTGACCTAAACAATTGATAAATAATAACTAACAAAAGGGGGTATAGCCATCTGGCCTGATTAAATGAGAATAAGTTGAAAAATAACTTATTTTGGAGCAAAAAAAAATTCATGCAGAATAAAAAAAATAGAGCGGCAAAGTTGTGGAGAAAAATAGGAGATTTTGAGGACTAATAATATCTCGTTGACAATGGAACCAATAATAGATTTGATTTGACTTCTTAGTTAATAGAGATTATTATTTTGTCTCATCACTCTTTATTTTATGGTTAGATATTTTAATGGTACTTTATTTTGAATGTTAGGCATATTTATTTATTTTTGTATTGGTGTTTATTTAAGTTGTTCAATCTACCTTGCAAAATATTCTATATGCAAACACAAAAATAAAAATGAAAAAGTTAAGCAAAATAACTTTTAATTTATATTTAATTAATTTATTTTTCTCAGTAGTTGAATTTTATTTGTAATAGTCTTTCACAGATTTTAAGAAAATATCTCATCTCTTTAAAGGCGATGTAGTCATCTTCAATAAAATTGATCAAAGTCTAAAGCCTCAAACAATATTAGAACTCTTCCAAAGGAGATTTGAAAAGGAGATTTGAAAGTTCATGATCGACCACTTGAGCTTATAATTGTACGATTTTGTTTAAGAGATCTACCATTCATGCTTTGAAAAGGCATCCTGAACCCTAAAAATTGTGGTCTCCTCTTCTAAAATATTTGATATCTCATAGAATTCCTTTTGTGCAACCATCACTTAAAAGAAAATAACTCCACCTTTCTATCAATATCCTACCCCTTTTTCTCTTATCGTTAGTTGCATATCGGACAACCATTAAATACTACTAGAGTTAACCATAACTCTATCCTAGCTCCATTTACTTATTCTTAAAAGAAAAACCTATTTGCAAAACCCTTTATTACCTCATTATGAACCAGGAACATTAACTCTTCTCGGCTCCACACATAAATATTTTGAATAAACCACGTATAAGCTAGTATATGCAACCTCAAGTTTTAAGTGAGTCATACTAATGTTGAGATCAACGTCGTATGAAATCTTGATTGAGGTGATGTTCCCATCGCAAAAATTTTCAAAAATTCTCTGTATCTTTACACATATAATATTACAACACTAAGTAGTAAAATTTATAATTATTATGTTTACAGTAAAATAAAACACATTCATACATTGATTATGATTCAATGCGAGTCAATAAAATGGAGAGAGAGAGAACGAACTCACCAATTTCTCCATATCAACAAATTCTACCATCGAGCTCTTGCCAAGGTCAACTTCTAATTGCTTTTTTACTTATCCTTTGCTACAACTTCACCTAAATTGTGCAAAACAAATAAGACAATAAAACAAGGGGTTAATATGTAACCCCGTTGCCATAGGAGTAGGTTCCGACAAATGTTAAGTGTTTTACAACTTAGAGGTGGCTCAATATCTTGCCTTTATGATTGCAAAGATTTCCCCTCTAATTGTATCATCATGCATAAAAGGAAACCCATCTAAAACATATACTATGGTTATATATTTTCTCACATGATCTCTTCACCCAACTTAAATGGAAGGTACCTATGGATGACTTGAGGATTACCACTGCTACATGTCCAAAGGGTATAATCAAGTAAGCTACCTTATTTTTCTTCTCCTTCCTTACATTCAAAATCTTTGCAACTATCATGACATGAGCAGAGATCAACATCACATTGATGCTCCTTCACATCTTCTTCAAGATAAACTTTATGATAAATCTTATCCCTTACGAGAATCAATTGCTCTCTGATGGCAAACTAATGCTCTTTCCTCTGTACAACATTTTACAGTCTTTTTTCTTGTCCTATCTCTCTTAATTTGCTAAGAGGTATCTTTGATAAGGAATAACGTCCTTCAAGTAAATTGCTTCAAACATTATGTTTTAAGGACTCTTCATTTGTAATAATGCCTTAACATCAACACTTATGAGTTTGGTATCCTTTGTAACTTCTCAATGCAACTATAAAGCTTAAAATCCTCCATATTTGTGAGCTTGGGTGTTGTTGACCCCTAATCGAACTGAAAAAACTATATTGAATTTTGTAACATTTAGTGCTAAACGTAGGTACAATAATTCATAATATTTTTTTTGTTAATTTGACTCAAAGAAGAAAGTAAACTTTTGCATTTATTAGAAAATCAGGTGCTTTCAAACATCTATGTGATGCTCAAGATATAAGAAATATATCTAGACTAAGCTGAATAAAAATGAAGAAGAAGATCAATAAAATCTTCATTACATTTTCCTAGAGTAGTTGACGTAACCTTTTTTAAAGCATTGTCAAAAATAATAGAAATCCAATATGTTCTAAGCCATGTCAAGCTGCCTGTCCTTGCATGATAATATGAAGTTACACTGTGCTTGAATGATAAAACTCGGACCAAAGTTACTAAGGCAACTTAGTTGATAAGAAATGCCAGCACTTTAAGTTGACTGTGAAGTGGACTACAAATTCTTTAGTTGATTAATTCTTAGAAAACATATAACTAACTTTGATTTGAAGTATTTGAAGAGAATAAATACATGCAATGATGACAAAAAAGTCATAAATAATTCGTTCATAAAAGTCTTAAAGAATTCAAAGTCATATGAAAAAATAATAAATAATAAGCTCTTTGTTATTTAAAAGCTTACAAGAACCAAAGCCTCGCTCTTTTTTTTATTTTTTATTTTTTTGTTTTTTTAGGAATCTCTTTTAGGTGCTTAAGAGTCGTAACTATCATTTCATAATATTTGTAACAAAGATGCAAGCCAATAAGCTACAAAATAAATAACCATCTTACTATTATTTTAAAGTTATAATATTTATTTTTTAATATTTTACGTGAAATTAAGCAAGCATGACATTGTAGAGAGCCCCTCTTATATAATAATACATAATTTTGACCACATAGAAGTATTTTTTAAAAACATTTGACTTTTTATGTAGTTTTAAGATATGATGATAAAAGCAATAAAATGATTTATTCTTTCTATATCTCTCTCACTATGATGAACACATTATTTCTTCTCAAGAATTTTCTCAAGAAATCTATAGGAAGACTCTCCTAATTAGTAGCAACAAGTCATCCCGTATTCATTATAAAATTTAAGAGAAATTTGCTTACTTAGTAGTATATGACAACTCCTTATAAAAATGCATATAGCAAATGCATTCATGAAATTAAATAATAAAGATATAAATTATTATTCATAATATTTCAAGAGCAATCTTTGTTGCAAAATATGAGTGTTATTATAGAAATTAAACTAGCTCGCACTTTCAATAGTGGTCTCTTTATCAACTTGTTCTTCACTCAATTTTTAAAATACTAAAATTTTTGGAGCTCATGATTTTAGTGCACATAACTTTGTCATATTTCTTTTCACCATGTCCTTTATAATAACTATATAGAGTCTTTCTTTCTTATATTCATCTTTGACCTCTTGGTTTTCATGTTCTTCATCTCAATGATAGTATTTTCCTTGATTTTTTTTTCAAAACATGATAATACCATGAATCCAACAAATGAAATGACTCCCTCAATGCAATAAATTTCACCACCTCTCACATCCATCATGGCCTCTACCTCCTCAATTTTTTATACCTCGTTATTAAATTTTACCATCATTATTTCTAATAAATGGTTGGGAGAGGTCACATTGACAATATTGACATTGCTACATTCATCATCGTGGAAGCAACTCTAGTCCCATCAAGTCTATAGACTTTAATAGTTTTTTTTCATAAGTACTCCATGATTTCTCTAAAATTGTGATTTGATTTATTATATTTAAAAGTTTGAGAGCTTCAAATTGAAAAACATAATTTAGAGGCCTACGTGTTGCACATTTATAACTGAAAATAAGGGGATGAGATAAATCTGAACTATCTTCCAAGGACTTGATGCAATGTTCATCACCCATATGCTTATCGTAGAAATCAAAGGAAATGATCTAACATAAGTTTGGCTTCACATATAAAATAGAGCTATACTCAAAAGACATAAATTAATGGTCTATATTGAGAAACACTCAAAATTCAATTTTTGAGAGTACCCATAGAATGTTATCTTAAAAATTCCTCTCTCTCAATAAGCACATTTTTATCATGTAAAATATTTTTCACAGCTCTGAATTTTTTCCAACATGTCTCTTACATGAGTTTTGTAGCATTTATACTGATAATTTTCAAGAGTTGGCACATCCTAAAATATTTAAACTATAATCAATGTTGATTATTGCTTCACATGCAATACATTGAAAATTGTGACTAGAGCAATTAGTAAAGCGCTCTCACTGCCACTTATCGAGAATATTATATTAATTTATTTGTATATAAAAGGTTGTTGGGTCACCATCAACCGTATCAATTTACATACATGATAACCATCGCCATTAAAGCTTATTAGCTTGCCATCATTACCAACCAGTGAATCAACATACTATGTTCAACTATAAAATCCATGTCATTGGGTCATTCATTGTTTGTCTAGCAACCCATACAACTCTTCCTCAAACAATCACTGTCTCTAAGTGTCATTGAAGGTGATAAAATTATTAATTTTAATTTTACACTCAATTCAATTTTTTACATTAACTTGCATTTAGTATAACAAAGAGATCAACAATTAAAAAGACCTCACTAATAGGAACATTTTTGGCAGTATTTTAATCTGTTTTGTCCTCAATATAAAAATAACTCAAACTCAATGCATTCTCCATGCTTTGTTTAAATCTAGAAATTTTAAAACTTAAAAGAATTGAGAATAAATAATGCCATGAAATAATTTAATTATATCCATAAACCTTTCTAGTTGCTTACATGCAACTAAACATTTGAACAAATGGAATCCCCCACTAAATATTATTGAAAGACAAATAATAAAAAATCTTTCAAGAATTTAATAATATTCCAATACATTTATTTACAACTTACAAGCAACCCTATAAAACTTTGCAACCATGACAAGAGTACTAATTTAGAGTTCAATTAATACTAATAAATTATGCTAAAAAATAAATGTTGTGAAGAATTCCTAAATGTTGGATTTAAAAAAAAATATTGACTAAGCTACTAAATCCCAATATAATACACATATAACTATGTTAAGACAACTTGACTTAATTATGTCATTATTCATTTTATTACATATATTATAAATAAATAATCATCTTTATTTCAGCAACAAATGAAGAATGTTGATCTATGGGAAGCTTTCAAAAATCATGATTTAAAATGCTTCACTATTTCCCTTTATAAATAAAATAACTAGAAAAAATCAGGGATAATTACATGCAGAACGCCTGAAACATTGATATTATAAATCGAGTACTCGTGTGATTTTTTGAACTATCGAACTGATGCATTTACACGTGTCATGATCAAACCTTTGAGAATCTGATAAAAAATTAAAATATGGGTTGGAGTTTCATCATGAATTTTGATATTTGAGTGAGCATTTGAAAAATGGACGAAAGAGAGTGCTTGATTTGTAAATGTTTCTTTTGGGAGGAGTGGTGCAAATTTATTACATTGATACATTTAAAGTCTGGCATTCTTCGCTATTTAGAAAGCAAAACATATATTTTGACCCATTGATTGAAATCACTTAATAACTTCTATAAAACTTTAAAAATGCTAAAATTTTGTCATGTTAATGCGATAATTAATCTAATAAAAAATCATATATAGGTAAAAGATAACCAAAGAAAAATCATTATAAGTTTAATAGCAGCAAAAAAAAAAAAAATCAACATGCATGTGTTAGGGAGGTTGAGCGGAGTGTCAGAACGAGGTAGAGCAGAGCGAGTCCTAATTAAGCAGACATGCTATAGAGGCAACTGGCAAGCGAGACCAAGTGGAGCTTCAGAGAAAGACAAAACAATACTAGACACAAGGGGCAAAGCAATTCTAAACACAGTAAAGAAATCCACAATATTTTTTCACTAAAGGCATAAATTAGTATTAGTAATTTAAGAAATAGCATCTATATTTTTTATTGATACTCGAAATTATTATTAATGATTTTACTCTCTTTTCATTTTTAATCTAAAATTGATAAGAATATGCTAAAAAAAAAATCAACATGCTTTGCAATATGAATACATACATTTTTAAAATATTTGTTTATTTACTTTGATTTTTAATTATGTAAGTTATTTTAATTAAAATAGATTGTAATATACAATTAAACAAGAAAAAAAATGAAAATAAAATATTTATACCCTAAACCCTAAAATAAAATAATTTTATGAAAATTGAAGTGATTTTCTTTGCCATCGCACTTCCATCCTTTAGCTCATCTGCCCATTCTCCCCAAATTCTACTGAACGTCGCCGAGTTTTTGGCTCGCCGACGTGGACATCCTTCCCAGCCTTCCCGCCTAATTTGTGTCCCCAATAAGAACTGCTCCTTCCCCAATAAGAACTGCGGAGAGGGAGTTCTCCATCTTCCTCCACAGCGGACGGCCGAACCCTGTTCCGATGTCTCCTTCCCGTCGCATTAGCAACGGTCGCTCTCCTCTCGTCCGCAAGCAATGCCAAATCACCTCCTTCTTCTCTCCCGGCAATAGTCCCGTGCCAAACTGTAGCCCTAATCCTAGTCCCAGCATTTCATCTAACGACGAAGCAAAGCAGAAGAAGCGTCTTCTTGTCATTACTCCACCCTCGGTCTCCAACCTGGACACCTCTAAGTCGGTAGGTGAGAAGGCGGCGTACTCATCAGAGGTGGTTGGAAAGAGGATTAGGGTTTTTTGGCCGCTCGACAAGGCTTGGTATGAAGGACATGTCCGATCGTTCGATGAGGCATCTGGCAAACATGTGATACAGTATGACGATTCGGAGGAAGAGTTGCTCGAGCTCGAGAAGGAGGTTATCGAATGGGTAGAGGCGGAACCGCCAAGGAATCTTCGTCGGCTGAGAAGGATTTCGGGATCCATGTCCTCAGCCGTTAACTCGCCATTGGAGTCTGGTAAAGCCGAAGTTGAGGAGGGAAACAGTAAAGAAGCTTCTTCGGATGACGAGGAGTGGGGCCGGGAATCTCGGACGAATGTCACGGAGGTTGATTCCGAAGATGTAGAGTTGGAAAGCGAGGATGATTTGGAGGACGACGTAGCGGTGAGATCAAGAAGAAGCGCGGCATCTAGTTCGTCAAAGCTTTCTTTAAGGCCAGGAAAGCGACGAAAGATTGCCGCGGAGAAAATGGATTGCATCAGGACTGTGAAATTGGATGATCAGGAAGATAACGCAGAATCCAAAACACCTGTTGGTGCTGGAAGAAACAACTTCACGCATCATGCTAATTCAGGCGGAAGTATGAATCGTTTTGCTTTGCTGCAAGTAATGCAATATAGATTAGATGTACTAAGGATTTTTTGACTGCATTTAGAATTTAGTGAATCATATAGACAGAACCTGTACCAAGTCCTCTTTTGCTGGAAAAAATTATTGAGTTCGGACAGCGTACGTATAGTTGCGTCCGAACTTCAATTACATGACGACACATGTTCGTGTCGGCCTCATCCTTCAAAACACAAAAATACAATCACGGGTTGTATTGAAATATTCCAGAATACTACCATAATATAACCGACAAATTTAATCACGCGGCCCGACCCGACCCAATTTTTTCAACAGAAATAAAGCCGTGGTTGTATACAAATATTCTGCGGTTTTATTGGAATATTTCTCGGTTTTATTGTGATAGTATTCCGGTAATACAATACAACCGCGGAATATTCGAATACAATCGAATACAACCGCGGTTGTATTCGAATATTCCGCCGCTTTATTGGAATATTCCTGGTTGTAATGTGATAGTATTCCGGTAATACAATACAATCGCGGAATATTCGAAAATCGCGGAATATTCGAATACAACCGCAGTTGTATTCGAATATTCCGTCGCTTTATTGAAATATTCCCGGTTGTATTATGGTAGTATTCTGGAATATTCCAATACAACCCGCGGTTGTATTTTTGTGTTTTGAAGGATAGGGCTAACACAAACACGTGTCGTCGTATAATTGGAGTCCGGACACAACTTTAGGTACGCTGTCCGGACGCAATAATTTTTCCTTTTGCTGGGCAGCCAAAAGTTTAAAGATTTAAATAATATAATTATTAAATGATGATAATATTAAATATATATATAGAAAAGGACAAACAATTATTATAATTGAAAAATATGAGAAGCAAGTAAAATTCTAAAATAAGCGCGGGCAAATCTCTAGAATTAACATTTTATTATAGGCATAAAAAATTTTGAGTATGGACAATATTAAGGTGGTTACCCCTCTACTTGTACATTCAGATTTATTAAATTTTTGAGAGGACTGAAACCCCAAGATTGTTTGGCACTACAGATATCAAGTATTGTTAATCAAAGTGTAGTTTTTGGTTATTTGTTTTAGGTTTTTAAGAATTATGATAGTAGGAATCCTTAAATGAATGTTGGGATTTAACAAATCATGGATTTAAGTAATAACGGGGTTGAAATTGAATTTATTAAAGTAATAGGTTTAACGTTAGAATTATTATGTTTGGCAGGTTCAAACTATATTCTGCTTTTCTCCCGACTAAAATAGGATACCAAACAGATATAATATTTTTATTAAATATAACTTAGGGGTAGCTTGATTAATTGTTTAATGGCGCATAAGATGATTTCACAATGAGGTTTTCACATTTGCTTTCATGAATATTCTATTATGAACTTGGTATTAGTAGGGTTTTAGGTTCTTAGTTACCAGAAAACTGGGGCAAAGAGCAGTAATTTGAATTTTTGTTGGTTGTGTGGTGCTAATATGCTGATGCCATTGTTTTCTTTTTTCTTGTGCGTAAAAGCAGAATTCTGAATAAGCTTCGATTTCATATTGCAGAGAGTCAGCTTTTGGATGTTTTGGATTGCAGTTTAATGGATGATGCAGCTGGTCGGTTTGGAAAACGACATGCTGAGAAGTTTAAGTTTCTTGGAGCGTGAGTATTGTCAAAGTGACATATTCATACTTCCTAGTTTATGTTAATTATCTTCCTTCCGACTAATTTATTCCACTTTTATCTGGCAATATGCTGGAGGGTTGAGATTTTAGCATTGAAACCAACACTTTCTTTCTTGTCTCTAGTTAGAAAAGTTATGGTTAATTGTCCATGTAAATTGATCTTGCAATTGAGTGCAATATTGAAAATGAATTCCCACAAATATACCCATTGAATTAGATATGAAGAAGTTGAATGAGTTGAACTGTGACGCTTCAATTGCTTTCAATGTTAAATTGCTACTGAAATTTTTTTTCCAATACTTTACTAATAAGGAGAGATGGCATACTTCAAGTATGCTGCCGTTGCTTTTCTCTTTTATTTCAAGTATATGTTGCATGGAATTTACATTTGTGTTTTGATAGCTGATTTGATAAAATCATAGGTAGTTGTTGAATTCTGCTGTAATTCTATAGAGTTTTTGTAGTTTTATTTTTTATTTTTTTTTCTTGTTAAGCTGGTGAGTTGATAGAAACGATGTTTGTTGGGGCACATCTTAAGGACAATTTTATTTTGAAATAAACAAATGAAACAAAATTTTGAATTACACTAGAAAATATTTAAAAAAATGACTTAGATTTGAAGAAGATGCATACAGTTATGTTTTCAGATTTTAAATTATACCTTTTGAGATTTTGGACAGTGAAGTAGATATTGAAATAATTAGGTTAAAAATGTTATTAGAAAAGGCCTAAAGGCTAACAAGACACTAAATGTTTCTAGAAAGAACTTTTGGTTACTAATTTTTAGTGCAAAGGGATAATTCAAGAATGTGATGACTGCAGGAGATTTTAAATTGAAAACCATACAATGAAGTTTTGATTAGGTAATGTAATACATTTAACAAAAAGTATTCGAGAATCAAGCTTATGTTACTCTAGAAAGTTCCACCTTGAAAATGATTTTTGGTGCTCGAACACACACATACACACACATATGTATAAATATAGTGAGCGTGTGTGTGTGTTTATCATGGAAATATATAAAATTGAGTACATTATCATCATTATTCTAATTATGTAGGGTTGACATGTATAATTGAGCACCAGGAGAGTTACTTTGGTGTATTTATAGGACATTTCGTCTAACACACATTGAATTTTTTTTAATGATATTTATGATTGGTCAACAAGTTGCTAGAAGTGATCAGAGTTTATTTCATTATAATAGGCTTACATCAGTGATTAACATAAAATTTACATTTAAATTTTACTAATGAAATTGCTGATTTTTATGGTGTGGTACACTTGTAAGCTTTTTGAAGGAAACAAAGTTATGGTAAGTATGACTTCTTTAAAAGTTAATTGAAAAGCTAACAATGAAGAAACTGTTCTCAGAATTAGTAGAAAAAATGACTTGTACATGATATTATTCTAAATGATTATAAAATTTTTATTAATCACTTGATACCCAAGTATGATGGATATTGTTACTTTAGGTTTATTTTATATATGAGGTTGTGAAGTTAAAATAGAGAAGTGGTCATAGAAAGCTATTCATTAAGAGAATATCTTGAAGATCTATTGGAAAATAAAATAAAAAAAAATCCTTTAGATTATTTTTGCTTTATAAATTAATATTTTTAAAGGCAAGTTGGATGGCTAACTAGGCTCTCACCTAAGGCGAGGGCATAGCCTTTTGGGCATTTATTAAATGAGTACTATTACTAAGATGTGGTGTGGGCTAGCATCTTGCTTTGAAGTGTGGCATAGAAGGTGTGTCCTTTACGTTGATTGGAGTAATGGGTCCTAATATGTAATTTGGAAGATGAGTTAATCTTTAATGATGACTTTAATATGGGTGATCTAAAAAGGGAATTACGAGTTCTTGAAACTAAGATGCAAGAAATAAGATTGACGAACTTTAGATGAAGTGCTTTAAGTTTTAGAGTAGTAGATCATTAGGATGAAGTGGATAATTCTGATAGTGGTAAAGAGGAGAGCGCGATTGTTGATAAAGATAGAAATTAGAAAAATATATTATTCTTAATTTATTCATGCAATAAACTTAAATATTTTAACTATATACTTTATTAGAATATTGTTTTTGGGGAATTTATTTGAGAGAATTTATGTAGCAATTGGATCTTGAAATAAATACAATTTAAGAATTTATTATTTTCCTGACATGGTTTATGTATGATGATATGATTTTATAACTCTCCAGAAGTATTTCTATTAATTGAAGTAGATTTATTACATAAATTAGTTCTTTTTTAATATCTGATTATCCTTAGGCGAGATTTAGCTCCTTGGTTATGAGGCAACCATATTGATTTGAATTTGGAGGGAATACTTTTCATAATAGATATGTAGTTTGAGATTTGAGTAGGGCTGCAAATGAATAGAGTTAAGTTGAGTACTACACTGTTCAAACTTGTTTAATTTGTTTTCTTATTGTGCTTGTGTTAAGGAGTTTGTCCTATAGTCAAGCCTAAATAATTATATGTTGGATGTTTGCAGTTTAAATAAATAGCTTTATTATCAACATTAAAGTTTCTGCAATTCTGTTATTAAAATTGGTAATATTATACATAACATTTTTCTCTAATATGTAATGAACAATAACAGTGAAAAAAATCTAATCTATCCATCCGGCCATGAAAATTAATAATATAGTTTCCATATAATTTTGGCAGAATATAAATGAAAAGGAAATTATTATAATAATATATAATAGGTTATTAAGGGCAATTGCATCATCATTTAATGTTCATTTTATTGTGTTGTTGGTAAGCTGCTTGTTAAATAAAAAACAAACATCTTTAGGGACATAAATGAACGAATGGTTTAATGTTCAGGTTTGGTTATTTATATGTCAAGTCTTAAAATTTTTGTTTATATTTGTTCAATTGTCCAAATAAGCAATCATAAACATGTCTTAAATGAATGAGTATCGAGCTTATCAACGAGTTTACATGTTATGTTAATACTTTTTCAGTTATCTAATAAGAGAACGTAAATATATCTTATATGAATAAGTATTGAACTGTTTAACGAGTGTACAAGTTCACTAATATACCTATATGTGAGCCAAACAAGAGCACTCTTGTCATTAGTTTGTCCAGTTAATTATTTAGCCAAATGCAAGGAGGTCAAGCGTGTCAAGAAATCTTGTTTATTACTGAGGGCCTTAGGCAATACAATATGAGCAAGAAGGAGCAGTTTACATTAATGACTTCGTAGTTTTTATAGTATAGTTTGAGTATCAGCAAGTGCAAATCCTTTATTTTATAATTTTTTTATTGGTGAAATATACGTATAGTTTGTTCTCCTACTAGCTGGATACAATTCAGGGTCACAGTCACACACACACAGCCATTCTGTTGATGTATATTTTTGTGATGTTTAGTGACTATGATTCTTCTAGAGTCCTTCCTAATGGTTTATGTATACATTAATAATTTTTTGAGCCAATTAAAATTACATTTATTTTGAATATTGTAAGAATAGCAGCAGAAAGGGGCTTTGTGATGGGGCTGGAGTTCGTGGAAGAGAGTTTTTTGTCAAAGAGATTCAACACCATGAACACCTGTGCTGAGCTGTGGGTAACAAATTAGCTCACTGGCAAGTGAGAGAGTATTATTACAGCTCTATTTTGATGCGCATCAAGGAGAGAGTTATGAGATCACGCACAATCTTTCATCACAAAAGTCTTAATTACAGATCATTATATAAGATTCCGGTAGAGTCTGATAAATTGCTCAAAAATAAATTGCTGAAAAATGTGACTGAGTTTAGCTTAAATATATTCAAATCTTTAACGTAATCGTAGATGAATTTCATCATTTGTGTCTTCTATTGTTATTAGAGAGTGTAAGGATGCACATCGGAGGCGCCCTGGAGATGCAGGCTATGATCCAAAAACCATTTACCTGCCGCAGGAGTTCTTGAAGAGTTTGTCTGGTGGACAGGTAGTTGGTTTTGCATGCATGAATATTTCTTCTTTTTGCTGCTGCTTGTTATTCATTGGCACATTTGGCATATAGAGGCAATGGTGGGAGTTCAAGTCAAAGCACATGGACAAAGTTTTGTTTTTCAAGGTATTCATACGACTGTCAATATTAGCGATATTTAGTTTATCTGAAATTCTTTTTGAATGGAAAGATACATAGACTTAAACTTATTTTTAACAGATGGGTAAGTTCTATGAATTGTTTGAAATGGATGCACATATTGCAGCTAAAGAACTTGGTCTTCAGTATATGAAGGTAAAAAATGGTCCTCTTTTTTTCCTATGTCCTTCAATAATTTACCTCCGTTATGTGATTCCATGACACCTAACACATTTAGGGATATCAACATAGATGCCAAACATTTAGGAATATTAACATAGTGTAAAGCATAGCAACCTCCATAGCTTCCTATGTTAAATGTCTCACTTCAAATCCTTTATTTAACTCTTGCATCAACCAAATAGCCTGTTTCCTGCCAAAATGCTATTGTTAACACTCCAATTGCTTTATTAATTTTATTGATGACCAAATGACAAGTATATGTTAATAATTTAATATTAATTGAAATACCTTTTATGATCAAGCCTTTCTTATGAAGCTCTAGCAACTAGCTGACGGTTTTAGCAGTAGTCGTGGATTAGTTAGTGAGGCTCTGATTGCCTTTTGTGGGATCTTTAGTGAAGCTATGATTGTGTTCTTCCTACAATGATGCTTAAAGAACCAGTCATCTGTCCTTTGGTAGCCACCCTCAATCCCCTGTTGATGAAAGAAACCCACAATCCCCTGTTGCAGAAAGAAAGCAAAAACCTCCATGACATAAGGACGTGATATAAATTCAATTAAAGTATATAACCCATCCAAAAAATGGAGTAAAAGACAATGCAATTTATTAATTTCTTCAGAAATTTAAAGTTGTCAAAAAGTTATGCTATGGGCAATATCTTACTCCCACTTCTAATATGAACGGAGTGATAAAACATTCTAATTTTGATATGACTGTCGTCATATTGGGAAAAGAGAAATTTGGAAAACTAAACAGAAAGTGTGCATAGATATTGATGGTTTTGTAAATGTGAAATAAAAATTCCTCATTTGTTCTAGTTAAACGAACATAGATTTTCATACACACAAAGGAAGAAAGGCTACTGCTTTTCTCAAAAGCTTTATAATTTCTGTTCTGAACAAGGGTGGGTGCACGTGGCTTGATTTTTGTTCATACAAACTGTTTTGTTCCGAGAGACTAGAAATAAAAACTGTCATTGTCAAGCTTGGGCATTCTTCCCTTTGAAAAAAATTGAAACCATAGCCACCCCTTGATAATACAATGATGTTGTGCAACTCCTGGATAGATGCTTTTTTCTTTTATTTTGATTTGATAAGGATGATTTTGTACCTCTTTACTTGAGTAAATAGTCTTCTGAGTACTATTTTAAGGCGCTTTTTCTCTTTTTATCTTTTAGTTTTGTGTTAGATGGTGGCCTACATACGCAACTTCAATGAAAGGAAGGAGGTTATAAAATTGCTTTTTATAATGAAAATTCTTGGAATATTTCATGGGATTTGACTAAGTTATAACTTCATTTAACTTGTTTGTGGTTTTGGCTAGCACACAAATTGATGCCAAAAGATTGATAAGAAAGATCTAATGTATATATAGGTGTGATACTTTTGAAAAATTTCTATGTTTCGGAGGCTTGTTTGCATATATCACTTGCTAGATCTTAATTATTTGTCACCCAGCACTTAATTTTTTCCTTCTTGTTTTTAATATTGGTTTTAGGGGGAGCAACCCCATTGCGGGTTTCCTGAAAAGAACTACTCTATGAATTTGGAAAAGTTGGCCATGAAGGTACTTCTTTATGCTTGACTTAGGTTTTTTTCTTTTTGAATTTTCATTTCTATGTTTTTTCATTATGTTAAGATCTTTGCTTGCATTTCTCTGATTTGAAGGGATATCGAGTTCTCGTTATAGAACAGACGGAAACTCCTGAGCAACTTGAAATTCGTCGCAAGGAAATGGGTTCCAAAGATAAGGTTAGTTTCAGGCACGTAAAATCTTTATGGTAGTTGTGAACATATAGAATATTTGCTGTGAAATCTATTTCCAAACTCGTGCATCATTCTTTGATATTATTTTTAGGCTTTAGTATCATCCCATGTTAAAGTAGTTGAGTTTTTTATGATAAGGTCTGATATGTTGGATTGAAATTATCACAAAGTTTGCATTTTTTTTGTTTTTTCTTGTTGTAATATACTGTTTATTTATAGTGATTATAGGCTAACATTTACTGAAAATGAATTTGGACTAGTTATTCATTGAGCTTTGAAGAACATAATAAAGGAAAATAATTGGCATAAGGTCATGGCTACTGTTGTCTATGAAGTTGGTTGTTCGATAATATTGTTGTCGGAAGTTCTTGTGGATGAAGTTGTAAATCCTGACTCTCAAAAGAGCGGACAATTTATGGGCCTAATATGATTTGATGGTAAGCATATTTCTAGGGAAGCTAGACTTTCCAGCTATCTTCCCATCCATTGAATCTAGTATGATTAGTTCTTTTGATATACTTTTTTTTCAAAAGGATCATTTTAGCTTTTTGATTTTTTTATTCTGGCATTCACATTGTCCCTTTTTTAGCAACTATCTCGAAATACATTAGATCTATTTTTTATTTTTACTTTGGATCTTTGCTATAATATTTTAAGTTTTTCGTTGATTGTCATATCTACACATTAAATATTATTTAGTAGTTGTTCAACTCTTTAGGTTTTCTTCTAATTGTTATCCTTTTCGGATCCCACTCTCAATCAGTAGACTCTTCTCAAATTGCATCCATAATTTTTTTATTCTTTTTATGTTGGCCATATTTGTTCATTGCACCTTATCATATTGTCTTTGTCTCTTCTATTCAAAAATTTTAATTAAAACTTGCATCCCTTTTGTATTGAAAGAGTTTTTAGATGATTTACTAGCTAGTGCTCTCTTTTAGCAAAGATCACAAAAGTTCTACTTCTCATTTATTTTCTATGTTTCTTATGCACTTCCATCCTTCGTACTATCTATAGTGGCAACTTCTAACCATTAAAAAATTGATTAAATTAAAAAAAAATAACTATTTGCAAATTTTCACTTGAATAAACATTTCAGCAAACATTGACAATGTAAAAGTCACAATTAGTAAGAGTAATTTATGCAACATTATCGATCAACAACATCCAATTAATATTGCAACACAAATTTGATAATCAATAGTAAAATAGCAAACTATGTTAGCACATAAAAATGGCTAATTTTAAAATGGAAGGTAGATCAGGCCTATTTAATATGTGATGTCTATATTATATATACACTAACATGATTATATAGAACATGAAATGAAAAGTATTTTTTTTTTTTCTGTCTCAAGTGAATCTCTTTTGATGATTTGATGGTAAGTCTAAAGTTTTTATTTTTCTTTTATTTTTTGTGAATGTTGAGAGCATAGCCCAATTCAAATTAAGTGTAAGATCAATTATATAAATGACCCGATCCAAGAGCTACAAAACATTTACACACTATAACTATAGATCTTGAAAAAATAGAACATAACAATAAAAGCTTAGATAAAGAAGTTATAGAGTATGCATAGATAAAATTGTCTTACTATCCATTATTCCACAACAAAAGTATTCTCGAGTTACAAAGTTTCTATATTAGGCTAATACGATGCCGACTTGAACATGCACAATAATCTTTATTAGCACTAAAAAGACATTTTTGTTCGGAGCCCGAAGGTAGAATCTCCAAACAGGTGGAGTTCCCAACAAAAACCAACATCACTCCATGTTAATATAAGTGCAAAGCATCAACTAAATAACCATTCTAAAATGCTGAGAGAAGTAGTAAAAGGCTATATGATGGCACAAAAGTTTTGCTAAAGCAGAAGTAGGCTAAAAGGAAATCAGCCATGATTTATGGCATCATTGCTTTATCTGATATAAACCTCAATTTGTCATATACACTCTAAAGGAAGTATTCCATATCATGATCTCACAATTTGGAAAGTTAGCATGCATAAATGTTATGCCTCATCAACCATTTTATCTGAATCTTTAAGGAATCCTTGCTAATAACATTAGACCTATGAATTCTATTTTCTCTTTCTTCCCAAATAAAAAATATAAGGTCCCTGACAATGTTCATGTAAAACTTTTGAATTAAAATTTTCTATAATTTGCTATGGGATAGAACTTTATTAGGGCGCGGGGTAAAAAAAAAAAGAAGAAATCCTCTTGAATGTATATTTTATTGAGCTAAAAAGAGTTAAGGATAGCTGAAAAACAATTGATTATTACAATTCTCATTAACCAAGCAAAGCATGCATCATAGAGAAATAATGATCTCCCTTCAATCCAAATTAGAGGCAATTTTAGACCACTTAGGACAAGCATTTAAAGGGTAGACAACATTTCTAATCAAGTGCTTCTTGAATCACATGTATTTAAACCACTTTAAAATTAAGGTAATAAGAGAAAATAACCATTTTGTCATCTCGAACAAAGAGGCTATTTTTTCCATTCCATGTAACTAGATAAGGATAACACCGTATAAAATTCTCCTAGTAACATCAAAATAACCTAGAAAATTTAAAAGAGGAAGGAAAAAACTAGCAACCTTTATAAATTATGGTGCATTGTGGAGCGTTCAAAGGCTATTTCAAAACTATGAAAGTAGCAACCCTTGTTAACCTCCCACATGGAGTAACCATTAATCCAAGGGTGATTAAAAGTGAAAATTTTCCTCTCTTTCATTATGATTTGGAGATCGAGTCCTTTAGCACTAACAATTGGTTTAATTGTCTTTAAGAAGTTGGAAGGAGCAGTTTGCTCCAAACGGAAAATATGCACCTTACCGCTAGTAGTTAGAAGAGGAGAGTCAGTAGGAAAGTTCTTTCCCACGAAGATCTTAAGGTGTTGTCCAACGCTATGTTCATCCCTTCAGTCATATCATCTGTTGGTGGGTGCATTGCTGAAGTGAATTTAGTACCCAAATGATTCTATATGATCTTCTAGAAGCAAGCTTAAAAGCTTCTCATCTATAACATGTTTGATCACCTGCAGTAGGGGCAACTCAAGGGATAGGCTATAGATCTGAAAATTATAAAATTCTCTTTTCTGGGGTTGCACTGTGGCTGTTATCGGCTCTTCAAACTCATGACATTTTTGAACATCCAATGTCAGTTCTGCTGATGCTCCTATAAACGCTTATAAAAAGGTAGTTTGTGACATTACAACCTCATTTTTTTGCATGAGCAACAATTATCTCGGACTCACTTCTAGAAGAACTACTGTTAATCCTGCAAAGCTCTCATGAGCTCAGCTTGAATTACATGCATTTTTCCATCATCAGTTGGTAGCTGCATTATCACGTTCTTCAGTGTCTACTATATCATTGTCCATTTCTTTAGTTACCCCCTGCGCAGTAAAATAGTTTATACTCTTGTTTGACAATTTGATGTATTGTGCTAAAAATCATGATACTTGATGCACTTTCTGGCTGAGACAGATCTGAGAATACTGGTTGGCTTTACCTGTTCTCCATTCTAAACTAGTTTCTTCTCAGGCGGAGTTAGTTTGGATGTTCCGCTGGGTGTACTTTGACTGCCTGATATTGCGGTGGTCACCCGGTGATGTTGTAACCAGTGAAGTCTCGTGAACATATATTGACTGTAATGTGCGGGCAGGTACTAGCATTGTATACCTCTTTTCATCTTTGACTAGGTAGTGTTTTTTTCTTTAACCCCATTGGCGTAGATGATTCAAATTTTCCCATCGCAACAACACATTCCTTTTTAACTTGGTGGTGGCAACTAGCTTTATTATTCTGTCTGGTGGGACGTTCTGATACTCAAGTACACATTCCATTGCCTAGAGCCACTCGTACTCTTCCTGATTCATGTGGCTGTCAAAATATAGCAAGTCAAGCGGCACTCACTCCAAAACTTTGGCTTCTATGATATCAAATCCCGAAGTGTCATGGTCAATTTTCTGCTTCTTTGAAATCATTCACACGGAAGGGATTTATATGTTCTTCTCGTTCTCTTTCTCGGATCTCGCTATTACGATCAACGGTGACCTCTGCATGGTTCATTTCCTCAATTTTATCGAGTAGTTGTAGCACTTGGCCGAGTTGCCACCGTATCTCTTCCATGTTAAACTCTTGATCGACACCTGAACTTGTCTCCTTAGTGGCATGATTAGAGTTTGGGTGCTGGTAGGTGGGATAGGGTGTTTCCTCTGAACCGGCGCTGCGGCTTCCTCCGCTTCAGCAGATGCAGAAAAGGGGTGTTGGGGCTTTCTCCTGTTCAACAAAAGTGGGAAAGGAGCTGTTCGACCTTACATGGGTGTGAATCCGCCTCACATAGGAGTGGGGTCTACTCCTTAGTTACGTTTGGTCTATATATGTTGTTGTCATGTTTAGGTTAGTTTTTAATTGTGTTTCTATTAGGATAGCTGTCGGCGTCATTTATTTTTCCTTTCGGGACTGTATCCAAGGGCGAGCGGTGCTCCGATTTTATCTGGTTTCGAGGTGGTGGTTATCTTCCAGGAGTCGAGTGGTGCTCTGGCCATATGTCACTCTCGAGGTGGTATTTATCCTCGACTCTCCCTTATTCCGCAACCCACCTTTCATTGCCGCTGTCGTCGTGCATCCTTGCTGCAGCTGCTTGGAAATAATCCTCTTAGCTATTCTTCCTACAGTTCTCTCACCTCTCAGCAGCCAGTCGTCTGCTTTCTTTGTTTTCTCCCTATTCAAACATCCTAGCACCTTCCTCCACCTCCTCTCACCCTTCCCCATCGTGTAGTCATTGGAAAAACAACAAGCCGGCTGATTTCCCGTTGTTCCCTAGCTGTTTCAGCAATTCGCACAGCACCTCGTTGCTCCACTTGCCACCCAAACTGCTGTCCTTGTTGTCCCCGTCTCCCCAACCGATAATTTCATGCCCTTTCGCTGTGTTGTCGTTGTTCATTCGCAGTCTCGCACTTTCCCTATCTTATCGCCACCTTTTCAGACCCCAACAACCACCATCACTGCCTTCGATTCACCCTACTCACATATTTTGTTTTGTGTGTATTATTATTTCCTATTTCAGTTGTCTGGTTGTAAGTTTCTATTTGATTTTAGTAATAAAATTTGCTTTTCTATTGGTAGTTGGATTAGTTTTTGTATTATTTGGTATCAAAGTTAGCCCAACCCTTGTCTTATCCTAAGGTTTCTTTCATCCATCAATACTGTCGGCGTTGTTTTGGGCGTGGAGTGCCCGTAAGAAGCTGTTGGTCGCCGGAATCGAAATCCCGTCGCCCGCTTCGGAAGGATCCTTCAAGAAAAGGAAGGAAATCAAACTGACCCCATATTTTTCATAGTTTAAATGAAAGAAGCGTCTACACCTCAAGTCATGCATTTATCTCGAAAAACAAACATAAGACTTGAGAGTGAGGCTCGATTAAATAAACTAAGAAATATATGACGTCCGTTTGGTCTGCGAAACCATTTTATTTGCCGACAAGTTTCCTATTTAATATAAAGAATTAAATAGGGTTTATTTTAAGCTGGGTTCGGAAATGCTTCATATAAGGGCAAACCTCTATAGTTAATTACATCTTAAATGACCGAAATCACTTAAGAAAATTCTCGATAAAAATCAGGAAATATTATCTTCAAGGAGGTCAAAAGGAAAGGACTTTTCAACGTAATAGGACAAAGAGGTGTGAAAGGGGATTGGCTCAAAATCAAACATTTTATTGTAGAATCCGAAGGAGGAAGAACTGAGGATGTCGAAGATCCGGAGGCGAACTTCGGTGACTTCCAAGCTATCCTATGATTTGGTTTCGATTTAGAGATATTATTTAAGTGTTTCATCCTCGCCGATTTTATTTAATTAGGAGCTACATTTGTGTGAAACGATCACACGAATAGCACAGAAGATGTGAGGATTTAGGTCGTAACGAACGACAACGCTCGGAATCCTAAAACGAGTCGGAGCTTATATTATACAATGAAAGCTATACAGAGGCCTGACAAGAGGTTGAGGATTTATGTCGCACTGAGCGAACAACCTCGAAATCCTATGGATTGTTGTTTAATCACTAAGAAATGGTTTAATTTGGTGAAGACATGTCTTCATTGTTGAAGATGGTCGTGCCTTGCCATCGTAGCTCCAAGCTCCTTACGTGAAGAGGTTAAGTTTTCAGGTGGCGAAGTCAAAATGTTCAATCAGTGGCCTCATGGTCGAGTTCACCTAAACATCCTATGCAAGTATGTTTAAATGTTGTACGATGTATAGCAAGACACGTAAGCACGGAAAACGATAAAATATGCGATGAGAGTATAAGTACAACGTGCTTAGCGATGAAAGCATGCAGGAGTAGGTATGCAAAAGTAACGACTAAACGATATAGCATGCAGATAGCTATGTACGCAAAAAGTAATACGCTGTAAATGTAAACAAACCTGTATACCTGGAAGATCCGTAGTCTTCTTATGTGTGGCCGGCAGGAGTGTATCACATAAAAGCCAAACAAGAGAAGGAAAAAAGTCGTCGAAAAGCTCGAGAAAGCAAGGAGACTGACTTATAACAGAAAAACCCGAGAAAACAAATGAAAGTCAAAAATAAAATCATCAAAACCTCGGGAAATCCCGGAAAAAGGACCACGAGTGCTTCATAAAAAATCAAACGAAAGCCCGAAGAAAACCGCAAGCACTCGGGTCGGGACTAGGCTCAGAACTGTGTAGTACTGCTCGAAGGGTCGTGGAAGTCTACTCGGTCACCCGAGTGTATAGAGCCCGCTACTCAACTAGAAGGGTGTCCAATTAAACCTGACTCAGGAGAGTGTTCCTCAACCCAAAACTGATAATCAACAAGTGGACAACCAGATTTTATAATATAGTTTTTGAAATTTATATTTTTAAGTATGCACATGAGTTTCAGGCATACAAAAGAGAGTTTTATCAATTTCCGATTGTAGTGGAAAGATATATATATATATTTTGTTTCAAAATGTAATATCATATTTTTATCAGATTTTGAAAATTATGATTGTCCATGAGTCGACTATTTCGTCGGGTAAAGGATCACTAACAATCCTAAGAGGGTACGGATGCCCCGCTTGCTTTGTGGCGGTGAATGATACCGTCATCCTACGGTTCACCAGGGCCCTGGAGCGAGTCCTGATGTCGTAGGATGGGATATCATTCTACTCTATCACTGGCGTGCCTTTTGCATCATCGCTGTCATTGCCCCAAAATAAAACAAAACAAAACCGACTCTGAGTGAAGCGGGGAACACGTGTAAATTAACAAGGAGGGGAAGAAGAGATTAATCCGCCTCCAGTCCAGGAAAGACCAAAACGGGAGGAAGATTAATCTACTCGCCCCTAAAACATATAACAACAGAACGCTGAAAGCATAGCCCGAGGTCCTTGAATCGGTCCTGAGGACGTCATTTTCTCACTTGGGCACGATTGGATTGTCCCTGAAACGGGTATCCTTGCATTCAGATAGGACTAAACCAAAAGCAGTGACCTTCGAGAATCGTTCAAGAATCCACAAATCAAACGGGAAAAGAAAAGAAAAGTGACTCGAAGAAAACCGACTAAAGCCCCGTACTCATACTAAAATCCAGCCCTCCGATCCTCAATTAATTCTTTATCATCTGGAACACAATTCTTCCCACACGGAACCACTCTCGGACTCTAGGTCGAGCTCATAACGACGGGAGAATCACCAAATTTTCAATACATAAGACGGTGAGTGTACTAAGCTCCCATGCCATCTCGGGTTAACTCCAAACTCACCAAGCAAAACAAGCAAGGAACTCACCAAACATTTAGGCTCAAATAAGGGCTTCACCAAACACCACCAAGCTAAGCCGCCAAGTGAAACAAGCCTAAACCAAGTGTACAAGTAATACCACAATTCTCATGTGCTTAAAGTCCCAAGCACAACTCAATTCACCCATCAAATAAAAAAAAAAAAAAAGAGAAGGCCTTAATGAGGTTCGGCCAAGTCAGCACAGAGCTCAAACCCAAGCTCAAAGAAGCCACACCAAATTCAAAACTCAGCTTCAACACACCTCACCAAACTCCAACAACAAAGGCTTACCCGAGCTACCAAACTCCGACTCCAAGACTCGACTAATCACTCTCCATAGAAGCAGCCACCAGCCCACATAAAAGCCAAACCCGAGCCACTACAACTAGGAGAAGCAGCCCATAGCTCAATCCAAAACGAATTCAACATAAAAGGAAACAAGGTCCAGCGCATGCAAACCAGACCCGAGCCACTATAGGGTGAAAAACGAGCCTAGGTAACAGCCACAACCATCCATATATAAAACCGAAACCAGAAGTGCCAATAGGATCAAAACCGAACCAGCACAAAGGCTAAAACCGAGCCAGAGCAAAGGCAAAGCAAGCCCAGCACAAGCTCAAGATTTAATCCCAGTGCAAAATTAAGACAAAGGCTCATCACAAAATAAAGTCCAGCTAGCATACAGCTCAAAATCAGGAAAGAACACCAAAGGAACCAAAAACCAAGCCTCAACAGAGGTTAAAAACAAGATCCGACTCCAAAGCCACAAGCAATTTTGATGCAAAGCCGAAGCAAGGGTATACTAAAGAAAAGAAGATAACAATCAAACCAGATCCATATGGAACTAGAACCCGAGCCAGAGCAAAGGCAAAACAAGCCTAGCCTCAATTCCAACATAAACCCGGCAGTTCAAACCATAGGAAAAGCCAAAACCGAGCCAAGTATGGGGTCAAAACAAACCCAGCACAAAGCTAGAACAAAAGCTCCTCATAAAAAACGAAATCCAGCCAACATATAGCCCAAAACCAAGCTAAATATAAAGCTAAAAGAACGAATTTCTGAAAGCGATAGAATAAGGACAATGACATGTTTATCCAAATTAAGCTCACGGGTATGAGCTGAAACAAACCAAGCAAGCCTCTAAATGAGGTCAAGATGAGCCATAACAAGGCTACAAATATACTAAGCATAGAGCTAAAACCAACTTCTTCATATATTCAACATTTTGATGTGTAAAGCCGCAATAAAGAAGAGATAAGAAAAGTAGAGAATAAGCTTCACATGCATATACCAAGCCAAATGACACTTCCCATTCTCCACATCAAGCCACCATATGTAAGAAACTTCCAAATCCTATCTAACATGCTTGCCGAGGGGACTAACCCAACTCTAAAGTCCCCTCTTTAACATTTAAACTTGCTTTGAACATAAGAGAAGTAGGTTGAAGTAAACCATGCTTTGCTTCCACTATCACATAGAGAATCAAGCCCCTACCTTAAAACATGCTCAATCTATCTCTTAGCCATGCTCCAAATTATAAAGAAAACATTTCCAGCACTTGCACAAGTATCATATAAGCATGCTTATTAGAAGAAGAAGACTAGAAACCATCCATCTCAACATTTAGAATAAAAACTTCCTTGATTCATAGCTCTCAACCGAAGCAGACAAACGGAAAGAAACCAAATAACGACAGGAGCCACGGGCTACTAGAGCCAAACCGAGAAGGAGAAGGGGAGGGGAGAATACCGGAGAGTGTAGAACACACAAGAAGAGCAGGAAATCAAACTCAAGCCGGCGAAGCACCTCCTCCTCACAATGGTTTTCCTGCTAACCCTAGGCCATCCCAAAATGGGGTTTAAATAGGGGGAAAAAAGGGAAGAGGAGTGCCGCAGCCTATCTAAGGAGTCGAGAGAAGCCGGCCAAACACGGGAGAATGGGGAGGACTATCGCACAGAGCAACAGGGACGGGACGCTCGCGTGCGTAGAGCACGCCAGGATCTCTCGCAGACGGGATAAGGGATGGGGGAAAACACGCGCCGCTCGAGGAACCAACGGCTACAACAGGGAGAAGGCACCGAGCGCGGGAGAGGAGTCGCAGAGAACTCCCACAGGACCCGAGCACGGGAGACGGGCGAACCGAGCGGGTCGAGTGAGGGAGAGTAGAGTTTAGGGCTTATATTTTTTTATTTAAAGGATTTATAATTAATTTATCTGAAAATACGCCCCGAATCCTAACTCTCGCACCCGACGGGCTATCGTCACAAATTGAATGTCAATTTTAGGTAAAATCGACGTTCCGGACGCATCGGCGCAGTCCGTTTCGTCATCCGAGGTCGTCTGGGCAACCTCGTCGACGGTCGCGTCAAAATTGCGTCGAAATTTGGTATCGTCGCAAAATTCGACTCGAGTCCGATCGATCAGAATGGTGCGTGTGTGTAAGGCGTGCACGAGGCTATCCTAATGTCCAGGGTCCTATAGGGACTCAATTTGAACTCCTGACATCAATGTCGACCGGCTATAGCACTAGCGGTACGGAATCTCGTACGAGATTTCAAAGAGTAACGAAGTGGCTTCCAGACACTCTAAAACGAAGTGGATCCCATCACTAGGAATCTAGGATCGTCGGGGAAAGTCCTGAGGCTAGAATCCTAAATCTAGGAGGAATACTAAACCTCGACGAAAAGTGAGGTCAACAAATACCCAACCCTATCTCCACCCAACTCCCTTTCCTTTGCTATTTTTCACCAAACCAGTCACCAAAATTATTAGTCCCACCCTACATCACCCCTATACACCCTTTCACTCCTTTGACCCTAAATCCTATACATGCTACCGAGGAGGCACTTGCTGGACATGGATAAGGAGTTTACTATGGAAGAGATGCTGCGGGAATTCCATCGAGTGTTACGACAACTCGCCAAACTTGAGGAAAGGAGGTCACTGTCGAGCTTGGTAACGAGATCCGACGAGAGAGAGGAACACTTGAATCTCTTTGATTTCAATAGAGAAGAAGATAGACCTCAACGCTTTGAGATACAATATCAGAGGATGCTGAGAGATGAAATACCTATTGGAAGATACAAAGATGAAGTGTATGTTGGAGCATACAGAGACTCGAGAGTGAAAGTGGACATGTGATCTGCTCCCTAGCTAATTGATTGAGTTCTTAAAATTAGTTATTATTACTCCTTGGGATTTCTCACGTAAGTATATGTATCGTTTTAGTAATATTGGGCTCTATTGAGTTTGGATTATTGATACCACAGAGAAACGAGGTAAGAAATTCTTTAGCCTTAGGTTTTAGTTTGAAATGTCAATTAAGGTGGTTTTTCTAACTACTCCTAAATACAACCCTAAGTCTAATGTTAAACCTAACTAGACAAATTGATTTGGTAAATTTCAAGAGGTAAAAACTACCTTCTCTTGCGATTACACAAGTGGATTGTAAGATTTAATACTTTGAATTGTTATTGTGGCTAGTAACAAATAGGAGCATTCATCTTCTTTATCATCTTTCGAGTGCATAAAGATGTTTGGTTAATTTAGTTTTAATTCATTAAACCCTAGATTTCATTAGTTACGATTCTATACTGTTACCTTAGAGTCTCTAAATTATACCCTCAATTTGGCTAACCCAGTTTTAATTTATTAAATACTAGATCAAATTGGTTAGGATTCTAGCTTGTCACCCTAGAGTTCCCAATTCACACCCATCAAAGCCTGTCTCCCTATCTATTTGCATTGCTCCATGGACTATTTTTTCTTTACCCATTAGTGTAATGTGGTTTCTCCTAGTTGTTAAAGCCAATAGCTCTCTCGAGTCATTATGGATTCACAACAAATTTTAAAATACTAATTGACCAGATTGATAAGTTAATTAAGCATGAAATAAAAACTATCACATTAAAATTAAAATATCAATTATATAGTAATCATCTTCCGACAAATTTTACCTATTTATCACAAGAGAAAAGTGCAAGGATTCTACTCACAAAGCCCGAAGAACACCACAAAAGACATCATCTTAACACAAACAAATCCACTAAATATATTTTTACAACAAGTACAAGACATTCGATAACAATATACTTAGCTTTTACCCTCTGAAATAGAGATGCAAATTCCTCCAACAAAGCCTCCTACTGTTCCTTGCAATGCTGATACAATTCTCTTACAGTTTTCTCAAAGTCCCCTCTCTAATCTTTTGAAAAAAGGTAAAAATTTACTTTTCCTACTCCTACCTACGACCTCTTGGCGTTCCTGGAAAATTCTAGGACTTGTAAATGCCAAAAAGTATTTTTTCCAAACTCCTGGATCATTCAAATAACTCCCTGGGCGTGCAGAAACTGCCCCTGGATAGTTTTGGAGCCTAGGCGTCGTATTCTTTGCTTTCTAGGAGGACATTGGCGCCTAGGTGCTACCTTCTCGGGTTTCCTAAGATTTTCTGGCGCTTAGGCGCCAGGAGTTGGCGCCATGGCGCCAGGGGGTGGTGCCTAGGCGCTTGTCTGCTGGTTTACCCTTTTCTCCATTTTGCCTCTGCTTCGCTCCATTTCAACTCTATTTCGCTCCGTATTTCCTACATGTTATACTTACAAGAAAAAATGAAAATACTATTCTTTAAAGTGCAAATTCATTCAAAAAAAGGTGCTAAATGTAACAGAAATTAAGCATGCTAAAAGACATCAACATACCAGATTTTAAGAGTAGAATAAATCCGAACGACTTCATAAAGTGGCTTTAAGTCGTCAAGTAGGTTTTTGAATATAGGGATGTACCAAATGATTGAAAGTGAAGCGTGCTGCCATTAAGCTGAAAAGAGCATCTTGTTATGGTTGGAGAATTTGAAGAGGGGGAGAAATATAGATGGACGAAGCAAGATAACTACCTGGGAGAAGATGAAGAGGGAGTTCAATGATAGTATCTACTCCCATACTACCTTTAAGATCTTATCTTGAGGCTCCATCACCTGTAACAGAGAGACCTATCAGTGAATGAGTATACAACAAAGTTTATGCAGCTTAAGGCTGCGTTTGGTTCGGCTTTATGGTGCTGCGGCGCGACAATGTGCTGCAGTTTTTACGCCGCGGGGAGGAATTCGAGAGGAATTCACGGTGTATCACCGTGAAGTCGAGCGAAAACGTGCCGCGGGGTAAACCCCCGCTGTCCCGAATTTCACTCGGCTTTCGACTGGCTTTTTACCTTTCGTTGCCCTCGCTCGTCCGCGCTCCCGATTTCTGCGCTCCCGAACTCCTCCACCCTAGAACTTCTCGCGATAACGACCAAATCGAAGGTAACCTATCTTCGATCTAACTGCTATCCTTCTCTCTCGAGGCTCCGTCTCCCTCTCCCTCTTTATTTCTCGTTCCTTCACCATCTTTTGTTAATTCTTCGATCATGAAGAGTTCGAAGCATGAAGTTAGGAAAGATCCGGATCTATGACAGTTTTATTTCTCTATTGTATGAAATGGGTTTGATATTTTCTCTATCAAGATCATGTAGGGAAGATCTATGACAGTTTTTATTTTTGTTTCTATAGGAGTTTAGCAAGTTTTTATCCTGATCTATGGCAGTTTTATTAGCAATTTTTATTTTTGATATTATTTCTATGAGGCATATGTAGGGAAAGCTCATGTAGTAAGATCTATGACAGTTTTTATTAATACTGTAGGGAAATGTTATCTCAAATAACTAGTGTTGGGATGAGGCTCATGATGTTGATTGGGAAAAAGAAAATCTTAATTTTGTCACATTGTATTTGTTTCAAATGTTCCAGGTCACCTTGTTCTGTTCTTGATAAATTGCCATGGATCCAGATAAAAACTGCTCTGTTGGGGAGTTTTGGTTATGCAATTCCATGGTTTATTTCTTGATGCTTGTTGCACTATTCGGTTGAATTTGTTAAGTGTATGTCTGCTCATGCTTGTAACCCTATTCGGTTTGAACTTGGGGAGTTTTGACCATGCTTGTAAGGAAGTGGCTGTAGGTGCTAAAATCTTCTGACTGTAACCCTATTCGGTTATGACTATTTCTTTCCTTCTTTTACTGAAACTGCACGACAATTTTATTGGGGAGTTGGCACATATGAGTGAGCAACACAAATTATAAAAACAATTTCTCAAAAATGTGCTGGATGCTATAGATATTTGCACTGCGGAAGTTTTCACAGTAGTATGGAAAGGCTATTGTTTTGTAAAATGCTGATCTTTGTCCCAAGCATTAAATGACTGCAGTCGTTTATTGAAAAAACTTCAAATTTGAAATGCATGAAACTTTGAAGTTTTGAAAGGCAATGGTAGTGGAAATTACAAGGTTTGAAAGGCTGTGATTTATTGAAAAAATTTCTACATTTTAAAGGCAATGGCTTTTACAGTTTCTGAAATATTTCAACTGCATCAAATCCTACTAATTGATAATGTATGTTGCTTATATTCAAGTTATTAAAGATATGTATCTTACATATGTTACTTGTGTTTGAATACATGGAGGATTGACCAAGTAATACCTTAATATTTAGCAACATTACCACATCTAATTTGTTAAAGCACAGTTGAAAACAAGTTAACTGCCTTATATATTTGCATATCAAGCAAGCAAATTCTGTTATCTTTACATATTTTTCCACCTCATTTATGCATAGGTAGCCGTTTAACATCATGAAGAAGTTTTTTTGTTGTTCTTTTTGGGATGCATGTATTTCTTTGGAAAGGCATGTATGCACAAGGCCTGTTTGCAGTTGATTGTTAGAGCAGAATTGAAATGCTAATGCCACTGAAATTAATTCATTCCTTTGGAACAGTTATATATAGCTTTTGTGCAAGTTAGAAAACTTGCTTACTTTCTGTTAGGAAGGGCATGTGTGTATGGAGTTCTTGTCGTTGGAAGTGCTATTTCAGTATATTCTGTAACATCTGCTGTAATCGGTGTGTAACCCAGGGTAAATTGGAAATGTTATGTACATGTTATCTATTTCAGCAATAAAGAAATATCATTTCTTTCCCGTGGATGTAGGTCAATTTGACCGAACCACGTAAATTGTTGTCTCATTCTGTGCTTAACTGTATTATTTGGTTTATTTCAATTTATATCTCTCCATGCTAATATAAGTAAAGGTGTTACTAATATTTCTTTTATTCATAGTATGTCTAATAAGAACAAAGAAGTTGCTACTCCTGCACTGTGGGATAAGGATGTAAAAATAATATTCCGTGATCTATGCATAATCGAAGTCGAAAAGGGAATAGCCCGAATTCTTTTTCGAAAGAAGGTTGGCGAAAACATTGTTACAAAGTTTAGGGAGGTCGCGAGCGAGGATTATGAGAGGCTCCAGCTAAAAAATAAGTGGGACCAACTGAAGAAAGAGTGAAAACTTTAAAATGATTTAAAAAAAGGATCGACTGGCTTGGGATGAGATCCGGTAAAGCGAACAATTGCTGCTTCAGAAGCATGGTGAACTGAAAGGCTTGCGGTAAGATTTTTTTGAATTAATTTTTGTTATGTTAAGAAGTTTTATTTTTATTTTTCTAAAAAAATTTCATTATCTTTCACAGATTTATTCTGCGGCAAAGAAGTTTAAATTTGCTGGGATAGAGCCGGAATTGGAGAAGCTCGATAAGATGTTTGGTGGGGTGGTAGCTACAGGGAAATATTCAGCTGCCCCTATCCGAACAATCTTTGAAACAACTCCTGAACATGTGGCCGTTGAATTATCAAATGATTCAGCAGAGTTCCGCATGTACGATCAACCTGAGATCCAGTCAACAAACCGTGCGAAGCGCCCCCCGAACGGAAGGAAGAGAAAGAGTTCTGCTGCATCTATGAGAGATCAGCTCTCATACCTAGTGGAGTCAACTAATGATGCCCCGCACAGAGTTCAAAAAAGTGACGTCCATGAGGTCATTAGAATTCTTGAGGATGACCCAGACTTTATAGGGGATCATGATCTTTTCTTCTTTGCTGTCGACCTCTTCCGTGATTCTCTTCATCGAGACTTCTTCACTGCACTAAGCAAAGATTGATGAATAGAATACATTCGTTATTATTATAATCGTCGCACCATGTGATTTTCTCAGGAACTGTTTAATTTTATTGCATCTATGAGTACTGCTGCTAGTAATGTAGTTGTTTGGACAAGTTCTATTTCATTGAACTAAAGTTTTAGTTTAATTTCATCTAAAGTTTAAGTTCATTTCTTTTCCAAATATAGTTCATTCATGTGATTGTTTTTTTTAGTCCATTTATGATTTATATTTTCCAAATATAGTTTATATCGTCATGGACCCAGAGAATGTCCGATGCTGAAGGCGCAATACAACGGTAAATATACTAATGCTGTACTATAATACGTACGTCGATCGTGAGCCCTGTTACACATCGTCTCAGATTGGAGACAAATGGATGACAGAAATGATTTCAGGACACCCAACGAGATTTCGAAACATCTTCCGAATGTACAATGAAGTATTCAGTGATCTTTTAATAGAGCTAACAACATCTCATGGACTTCACGGGTCCTCGAGACAACGAGTCGTGAAGTATTGGGGATAACACTTTACATACTAGCACAAAACGAGTCAATGCGCGGAGCCATGGAACGCTTCCAGCACTCGTCAGAAACTATAAGCAGATATTTTTCAGTTTGTCTGAGTTCTCTTGTCAGTTTAGCACAAGTCATAATAAAACCAAACGATCCAACTTTTGCAAGGACGCCAGTATAAATTCGCAACGATGCCCGATATATGTCATATTTCAAGGTACACCTCTATACTACAACTACATATTAATGAATTGTATATTGAAATGATTTCTGTTGTTTCTAAAGGATTGCATCGACGCAATCGATGGAACGCACGTTCATGCTATAGTGCCGGATAACGAGAAAGTTGTATTTATCGGCCATTCTGGGAGAACAACTCAGAATATCATGACGGTTTGTGATTTAAACATGTGTTTCACATTTGCATTGGCTGGATGAGAGGGCAGCGCATATGATAGTAGAGTTTTTAAAACTGCAACGAGAAATCCGGAGTACAATTTTTCTCACCCACCGCATGGTGAGTTCCTTCATAATATAAAAAGTAGATATTTACTTTATATGCTTAGCTATGTTTCTTAATATTACAGGAAAGTATTATTTGGTGGATGCTGGCTACCCAATGCAAAGGGGGTACCTTAAACCCTATCCTGACATAAGATATCATATTTCAGATTTTGAAAAAGTCAGTAATCGTACAAGAACTAAAAAAGAGGTGTTCAATAAAAGACATTCATCCTTGCGAGGCGTAATTGAGAGGACATTTAGAGTTTGGAAGAAGAAATGGGTCATGCTTCGAGATATGTCACCTTATCCGTTTCCCAAACAGGTGCAGATAGTGTTAGCAATTATGACCCTACATAATTATATTAGGCGGCATCCAACTCGAGCTAATGTAGATTTCGAGCGTGTCGAGCTAAATGATGAGGTAGTTACAGTTGAAGGTTATGATGACCACATTGGCCAATCTCTGGCACGGGAGGAGAACAACAGTGCAACAATTTGCACGAAAGATGGGGAGGGTTCGAACGAAATGACAGCCCTTCGAGAAGAGATTACTCGCTTATTAGTTGGAGAGTGATTCTGTTGAGCAGTGCTATGTTTGTCTTTTACACTCTGTTGAACACTTTCCTTCACATTAACTGATTTGTAAGAGTAATGTTTGTCTTCTGTCTAGCTTGATTATTATCATTTTGTTTGAGCATTTGGTACTCAAATTAATTCAGTTGTATATCTGCTTGTATTTCAGGTAGACATGAGCTCCAGCATCTCGGCTGCCTCTCGCAGAGTCGTTATGTCACTCGTGGCTTGAGACATCTCTTTTGGCATCACGACGACCAGCACGACTTTCGCCGAAAGTTTCATGCCTGTCCTCGGGACATTCCAGAGCGAGTGCGGTTTCTTCCGATGGGCGAGACGGTTCACGGATTCTCGGGAGTCCGATGCTTAGTGAGTGGACGAGCTCATCGAAGACAGACAGTGTAACACGGAGCTACAACAACTCAAAACTAAAGTGAACATTATTATATTGTTGGTTGTTGTTGTAATAGTCCTACTGATTTTTTTCATTATATCTGCTTACTTAAGCACGTGCTTGAGAGGACTACTATGTTCACCTGCGAAACTTTATGACTTTTTCGAGATATGCGATCGTTATCTCGATGTTTTGTCGTTTCAAATCTTGTGCAAATAGATGATTTAAAACTCAATAATTTTTAATACTCTTAATATATATAGATATATAAAAATATGTAAATAAAGACATACTTTTATAGATATAAAAAATTTTAATACTTTTAAAATATATAGAAATATAAAAATAAGAAGATATAAAGCTTATAAATATTTTATTTTATTAATTTGAACAATATATTTAACAACATATGACGCTTGAATTTTTAAAATAAAATTTATATTTATTAGTTTGAATATTTAAAATATAAAATTTAAAAAAAAATTACATTTGCAAATTCTGTATATCATATAAATAAATCGAAATTTTCAAACAGTTTTAATAAACAGGGGTAGTCTGGTCATTTTTTGCCCGCATTATTTTCCCATAATCATGAACGAAACAGACAACAAGCTTCTTCATCTTGCTTGGGCGGCGTAGTTGCGACTAAAGCTGAAAAGCTGCAGCCGAACCAAACAGAGCCTAAGTTGAAATGTGATCTGATGGAACCAGAGGAGCACATGATAGATATGTATTTGGGAGGCCCGAAGACCGTCATCGACAACTTGTTTCAGTTACAACCTTTCTAGTTTTGAGTGACATTTAGACCTTAGCATTGAAGATGAATTTAGCTACGAAAAGGCAACTGGAGAAAAAGACGAGAAATACCAACTTTCGCTAGATGATAGCGAAATGCTTGTGATTCGATGGGTCCTTTAGATTAAGACTATGAGAGAGCAACAGCGGCTTTACCACAATATATTCTACACCGCTTGCACTGTGAAGGGAAAAATATGCAACTCATCATCTCTGGAGGTAGCAGTAAGAATGTAGCGTCTACTTAGTTGAGCTTCATGACCATTCTCAGTTGTACTTCTTGACGTGGTTAAAGTATAACATGACCAACATTGATAGGAGGTGTCTCATGGAGTTTTAGATTGAGAATCAGCTGTAGGATCAGGTATGGTGTGACGTGGTGCCCATTGATGTCTGTCACTTTTTGTTGAGGAGATCGTGACTGTTTGATCACAAGATTCAACATGATGTGTACAAGAGCACATACTTCATTAAGAATGACAAGCACATCGTATTTATATCTTCTGCAGAGTTCAAGATTACATGCTCCCTTGCCAGTAGAGAAGCATTTGTGAGATTAGTTTTGGTGATGATAGAAGATATCAAGATAAAAGAGCCAATTTTAAACATAGGGTAGCCAATATAAAGAGAGTTTCATGACATCCTGCTCGATAGGTTACCTCAATGACCGCCACCGTTCAGGGAGATTCAGGTTGTCCTCACTTTAGAGTCGGTTGAGCCAATCATGGGCTACTTTTGGAGGTTATAGCAGAACTTACAGGACATGAAGTCCCAACTCAGTTAGTGATGTATCCCTAGAATGTTGGACCGATATTGATGTATCTCGTAAGTGGGGGCGTTTTGAGAGCCAATGCAACCTACAGTGGGAGCTAAGTGATCATATCAACGTGAACACAAAAGCTTCCATGCATGAGCTTGAAACTTACCTAACTCCGGGAGCTAATGCGGGGGTCTAGGCCCCCTCTGAACCGGTGATGCGGCTTGCTCTAGTTCAACAAACGTAAAAAAGGGGTGTTGTGGCTTTATCTGGTTCAACAGACGAGGGAAAGAGGTTGAACGCCCCTACCTGAGCATGAATTTGTCACACATAGGAGTGGGGTTTTGCTCCTTAGGGGTCATAAATCTATATTTGTTGTCGTCATCATGTTTATGTCAGTTTTTATTGTGCTTCTGTAAGGAAAGTTGTCAGCGTCCCCTGTTTTTCTTTCTAGGACTGTATCTAAGGCCGATTGTGTTGCGACTGTCTTCATTCCGAGGTTGTGGTTCTTTGTGCTCAGGCTTTATATTGCTCTAGAGGTGGTATTTATCCTGTCGTCACCATCCTTGTTGCAGCCGCCTATAAATAGCCCTCTTGACTGTTCTCGTCGCAGTTCCCCAATTCTCAGCAGCTAGTAGTCTGCCATCCTGGTTCTCGCTTTGTTCAGCCATCCCAGCGACTTCCTCCACCTCTTCTTTCCCTTCCCTTCATCGTCTTCATCAGGAAAGCATCATTCCTGCTAATTTCCTGCTGTTCCATTGCTGTTCTAGCAATGCCCACTGCACCTTGAAGCTCCGTTTGCTACCCAAGTTGCTGTCCTTTTGCTCCACTCTCATCAACCAATACATCCATCCCGTTTCACTGTGTTGCTGCGGTTCTTCCGTAGCCTCACACCTTCCTTACCATGCTACTGCCTTTCTTGACTTCAATAGCCACAACCTCCGCTTTCGATTCACCCTGTTGGTGTGTTGTGGCATTTGTTGTTATTTCTTATTTTAGTAGGCTGGTTGTAAGTTTCAATTTGATTTTAATAATAATATTTTCTTTCTTATTGTTGTTTGGGTTAATACTGGTATCAATATGGGTGTGATGTCGGGCAGGAAAGAATAATTTTGGGTTAAATAGCGGGGGATTTAGGTAACCCTGGGATAGGATTAGACTATTTCTGATACCAAATGATACCGGGGTAAGCCCATACAACAATAAGAAATCAAATATTATTACTGAAATCCAAAGAGGGAATTACAAATGGGAAATTGCAACTACACGACACATAAACTTAACTAGAGTTAGTTCTAGGGGTGGTGGTGGTCGGCTGGGGTTTGGAAGCTAGTAGGGTTATGGAGGAGGTTGCCAAGCAAGAACATCAAGACGGTTGTTTCCCAGGTTCCATACAACAAGCAATCATAATCAGTGCGGTAGGGTTATCTGGAGCATATTCTTTCGCGGATGCTGGTCCAAGGTGCTTCTACTTGATCTTGCTTGGGCGAACATAGTTGACCTATCCTTATTGAATCCTTTCAAGCCAATCGTAAAAGTGAAACATTCTTCAGTTGTGTGCCCAAGCCTTCTATTGAATGAATATTACTTTGGCTGCATCGTCCAAGGGGGAAGGGGAAGTGGTTGGGGAGGCAGGAACAACAGCGGGAGGCTGTCTTGGGGTATGAGGAGGAAGTATAAAAACAGTTGGAACAAATTTCTGAGTGGCCGTGAGTAGAGGACGGCTGGATAGCAAGAAAGCAACAGGTTTGCTGTTTCCAGATGGTAGCAATGAGGAATGGTGATTGAGAGTGATGCAGGATGGTGGGAGGAAATGGTTGTAGGAAACAACAAAATGATTGGTTGTCGTTGGTTTTCGCAAGAGGACAACAAAGGAAACAACTAAGGGACGTTGTTCTATGAAGTTGTGGCAAGAAAGGAAGAGGGGGAAGGTGGCTGGACGACAGGAACTTCAGAAAAACAGCGATGACGTGCTGTTCTGGGTGGTTGCAATGAGGAGGGTTGCATTGCAGCAAAAGAGGGGGAGGGGTGTGGAAGAGTCGGTGAAGGATAAATCACTACTTCGATGGCGAGATACAGCCGGAGCACCGTTAAACCCTTAAATACAACCCTAAAAGGAAAATCCCATCGCGGGAAAATCCCGCTGGTGCTCCCATACGCGGGAGAAGCCCGCCTCACATTCATTATAAAACATATTCACTTACATAGTTCAGGTTGTCTAATAGGGTTATACAATTGATTTTTGAACTGAGAGAATGATAATTTCACGTTTAAAAAATCAACAAGATTTGCATAAAAAAGGAAGCTAAAATTTCATGGACTTGGTATTCAACGATTATCCTCAAGTTCTTTAATACAACTTAAGTTACAGCAAAAACTATCCAACCTAATGAGATTGTTTAGAGATAGAGAGAATAGCTTCCCAATATTTTTATTTTTAATCAGTGGCTGAGTTGCAAGGATAAATTGTGGTGGGATGAAAAAATTATGTTAGAATTGAATCAAACCACACGTTAAATAGGTTTTGCGTTAAACAAAATAGGTCTTGATGCGTGTTGGAAGGTCCGCGATGGTAGAGTAATAAATTTAGCGTCTTAGTATTGCGATAAAATCCAATACACACTCCGGTTATTAAAGAAAAGTAAGCAGGAGGAGACATGTGAATAGTGAGTACACATGTCCACTATTCTCTCAAATTAGAGAAGATGCAGTTATAAAGATGGTCATTATAAATGTACAATAGTAGTTCATAGATAATAGTTGTAGTCTAGTTGTAATGAATGTAATTCTTTGTGATAGTAGGTTCGAAGGGTCGTAGTCGATTGCTATGGAGGCAGTATATGTTATAGTTGAAAACCATGGTAGTTGGCTCTGTGGACCACAGATGGTTGTCTTAGGACCGCTGGTTGGTCACAAGATGTGGTAGGAAGCTGCAAAAGCTGTGAGCCACGTAGGATGTAGTTAGTCACACAGGTCATAGTGGTGAGTTGTGATAATGTCGGTAGGCCATAAAGATGGGGGATTGAGGGTTGTGTGAGTTGTGGGCCTCGTAGGCTGTAGTTAGTCATATAAGCCGTAACGGGGAGCTGTGATGATCTCCGTTGGCTACAGAGACGAGCTGGGAGCTGCACTTGTTGTAAGCTAAGTAGATCGTAGTTGGTCACATATGTCGTAGTGGTTAGTTGTGATGACGTTCGTAGGCCGTATAGGCTGGAGTCAGGAGTTGCACGAGATGTGAACCATGTAGAATGTAGTTGGTCACGTAGGTCATAGTGGTGAGCTGTGATGAAGTTTGTGTGCTGCAGGGCTTGGAGTCGGGAACTGCATGAGCTGTGGACCACGTAGGTCGTAATTGGTCACGTAGGTCGTAGTGGTGAATTATGATGATGTCCGTAAGCTACGGGGGCCTGAGTAGAAAACTGCCCTAGCTGTGTGCCACATAAGGTGTAATTGGTCACATGGGCTGTAGCAGTGAGCTACGATGACGTTGGTAAGCCGCAAAAGATAGAGTCGAAAGCTGCTCGATCTGTGAGCCACATAGGCCATTGTTGGTCACATGTCGTAGCCGCAGGGGCCAGAGTTAAGAGCTGCAGGAGCAGTATGCCATGTAGGCCGTAGTTGGTCATATAAGCTGTAGCGGTTAGTTGTGATGACGTCCGTAGGATGCAAGGGTTGAAGTTGAAAGCTGCACGAGTTGTGGACCACGGAGGCCGTAGTGGCGAGCTGTGATGATGTATGTAGGATGCCGGGTCGGAGTTGGGAGCTGCAATGAGGGAGACTTGGAGCTAGAAGAAGGCTGAAGCTTGGAAGAGGAGCTGGAGTCTGGCATCGTTTATGCACCGTAGATCCCTCGGGCAGCTGCCGCCGACAACCATTAGCCACCTCAAGCCACTGCCCACTCCGCACACCAACTTCATCCACCGCTGTTGCCGACCAACTCTGGCCACTATCATTCACCTTTAGCAACTGCCAGCCGACTTCGAACAACTCTAGTTGTCGGCCAACTTTGACCTCCGCCACCATCGTCGCTGTCGCAACCCAACTTCGGCCAACGACGCTGTCGCCGCCGCCGCTGTCGGCAAAAAATAATAATTCAATTTTTTGAAGGCCAAAGGATTTAAACCCACGACCTCACACAAATAAAACAAACCAGCTGCAAACTGGGTTAAAGAATTTTCTTATATAAATATACACTACAATATATATATACATACATACATATATGTAAAAAAGCCCAAGGGCGAATATATTAAAACCAAAAAAGGATTACAGATAGATTGGGTGAGAGGGCTAAAGTTGGCAACCTAACCACCCGACATACAACACACAAAGAAAATACATGAAAATTCAAAGAAATCTAAAACATGGGTAAATACTACGATAAAAAACGGGCAACACTCAAGTAATTTAGTAGCTTGAGAGTGTATCAATTTAGCTTTGTCTCTGCCTCTGATTCTAGGACGGGAGCCAGCTAACAAATTGTTAAGTTTACTGCATTTTCCGAAGTAACCAGTGTATCATCCATTAGGTTTGGTAGTAAACCTACATTCTTCTCTTCCTCCTGGATGTGTAAACCTGTCATTTCTCATCCGAAGACTGACTCATCTGATCAGTGGATTGGTCTAGAGTCTGCACATGTGTAGGTTGTTGAACATTGGTAGCTTTCACTTGTTGTACCGGTTGATCTTCAAGAGAGCACTCTCCTGGGTCTTGGCATGTAAGTGAGCCTTCTTCAATAGGAATGGGCGGTACCGACGCGTTTGAGTGAACATCTAGGAGAACCGAAAGGGGGGAATATGAATCTCAGCTTGGTTGCTTAGAGGTTGGTTGTCATCAGGTTTACTGGGAGCACGTTCAGGCACGTAGGGAGCACTATTGGCATGTTCCTACTTTTGACTGTTGGGTTTCAACTGTGGGTGTAATCTAAAACATTTCTCCTACGGGTGCCCAAACATCTTGCTGTGATTGCAGTAGTAAGGTTTTTGTTCCATAATGATTTGTTGCCAATAACCATTGTGAGCATAGTCAGGTCAGACTTTTTCTACATCTGGTAGTGTAATATCCATTTCTATCAAAATCCTTGCAGTAGAAGGCCTTGAGAAATGAACTGTAGGTATGTCTAACTGCAATGATTTTCCTAGGATAGTTCCAATTGCATATAAGATATGTTGATAAAAAAATTGAAGCTCGAGTTCAGGTAATGAGAACCAAATAAGCGCAATGGGGGGTTCTTGACTGGGATCAAAGTTTGGCGTCCATTTAAACAATTTCATATGTCTGCTCTCGATTATGATGAATTTCTTTGAGAAAATCCTTGTATAGTCTTCTTCTAGATTCATCTAGATCATAATATGTCTTCCGTCAAAAAAACCCACCTGCCAAGCCCCATATATATATATATATCTGTGTGTGTATATGTGTGTGTAATTTTGAATTTTAATATTTTCGAACGATAAAGTTGGCCTCTTCTGAAAAAAGGGGGTGATTGATACGTAATTAATAAATTTCCATTATCCGACATGAATCTCGATTCGCGGCACGAAGTTTGAGGTAATTTTTTGAGCAATAAACACTTGAATATTGGTTAAAAGCCATCCAAAATTTCAATTTCGATAAACTTATAATCAATTGATTGACTCAATGAGGTGGACCCAATGATACTAAAATTGGTCTAATCTGAGTCAAATCAAGAACAAATCAAGCCGTCAGAGCACCTTTGGAGGTATTACAGACACAATGGAAAGTCAAACATAATTCAAATTTGGCAAGCTTATAGTCAAATCGAGCGTCTTGGCAAGATGAATCTAACGTGCCCAAGATCCCTCAATTCCGACATCTTTAAGGCACTCAAATGTTCATCGAATGCTCTCCGATCAAGGGGTTCTCTCTAGGCTGTCCAATCAGTGTGGTTTGAATTCCTTCCTTATTTGTAACATTGACTCTATAAATAGAGCTCTACCCTCCTCTTATGAGGGGGAGGATAACCTGAGCCAGAGGAAGACTAAAGCTTGGAGATAGTGAGCTAAAGCCCAAAATCCCGCATTGACGATCCGATGATTATCTCTTGCTTTTGCAACCGCCAACCACCGCCGTCCATTGCTTGCTGACCGCCACCGATCACCATTGAAATTTTGCTTCTGCAGCTGCCGATCGCCGTCGACCACTGCTCGTCAACCGCCGACAACCGTCTACCACTACTCGTTGGCCGCCAACAACCGCCCACCATTGTTTACCTGCTCTTAGCAACAAAGTACCGTGCGAAGCAACAACTGATGTTGCTAAATCATGAAACAACCTACAAAGCGACACAACATCCCGAACTTCGTGCCAACCCCTATGACGGTGCATTTAAGCTCCGCAATCACTACCCATTGCGACCGCTCTCTATAGTGAGGCAACAAGTTCTTCCATGCACCGACTTGTAACATGAAAAACCGTGTAACCATTTTTTGCGTGTGGGACGAGGGGTTGTATCTATAATCACCAACTCATAGTAACATATTTCAACTGGGCAAGGCCTCATGTTTTTTTATTTTTCCGGATTTTCCACGAAAAATCTTTTGATGTCCTTACTGGTTGTCTTCTTTCATCTGAGTGTGTGATGGATTCTTGTACAACGTTAAGACGATAATTCGTTACTCTACCTCCGCAAATTTTGTTGCACACATCTGGTCTTAAATTAATTGATGCTGAAAGTCCAACTCATTTATATTCTCTTACCAGGGCTAGTTTCAAAGTTATGACAAAAGCCTTCAGTAGGAACGATAGTTTAGTTTGTGGCAATGAAGGATTGGAACGAAGATCACCTATCAAATTTATTTCCAACAAAAAAATAAATTGTTGTTGTATGTAGAAATAATTTTCCTGTATTCAAAATTCCTCCCAGCCTTCTGAATGCTGCTGATGTTTTAAGAAGTTAATATCGGGAATGTCATTGAGAGTTTTGATTATGTTTGTTGAACTTTTTTAGACTTGGGGTTGTTATAACATAGAGACTAGTCCCCATTACGGTTGTCAAAATGGCTCGTTGTTTACGAATAACTCATATTCAACTCGTTAAATAGAACATGTTCGATTCGCTCCCTAAGCAAACGAGCGGAACACAAACAATTGTTTTGCGCTCGGTATATAAATGAGTCGAACATGAACAAAATTTTTTTCATTCGTGTTTGGCTCGTTTTGGCTCAATATATATAGAATGAGTATTATTTTTAAATAATTTAATTGACTACAATGCTATAAAGATTTATAATCAATTAAAATTACTAATTAAAATAGAATAAAAATATATTAAATTTTATTTAAATGAATATTTCAATATAAATAACGAGATTTAAATTTCGTCATACCGTTAATATTTACAGTTGTGTGATTAAGATTGTCAATATAGCTCATTGTACGTGAATAACTCGTGTTCGGCTCGATAAGCAAGCGAGCCAAACACACTAATTTTTTGAGCTCGATATATAAACGAGCCGAACACGAATAATGATATTTTTTAACAAGCCGAGTCTGGAATCGCTCGAGCTCGGCTCGTTTACACCCCTAACGGTTGCATACATGAGTAGGATTGTTAAAATGGTTTTTTGTTCGTGAAAAGCTCATGTTCGGCTCACTAAGCATATGAGCTGAACACGAACAAATTTTTTGTGTTTGAAATATAAACGAGCCGAACACGAACAGTTGTATTTTTTAACTAGGGCTCAGCTCGTGTTCGGCTCGTTTACACCCCTAGTCCCACCCCCACCGCCACCCCCACCCATATGAGAAGCAGATTCAAACTGAGAATTATAGGGTTGGTAATTAGGTTAGTCTTTAGATTCATGCTACCTCTGTGATTTGTGACCTTTGAGCATTTAAGCAAGTTTAATTCAAATAGTCTCAACCATACTACCTGGATTCTCTGGGGGAATAGATACTGAGTGGGAGAAAGAGGTAGAAGTGGGAGAAATTCCTTTGGGGACATTGTCATTTGATGGATGATTTAGCGAGCTGGAAGGAATATAGTGAGAGATCATTTTGATTTAGATAATTTTCTGTTTTATTGCCCGAGGTTTTGCCTTATATTTCCTCCTCTAAAACCTTCAAGGATGGTATACTGAAAATGCGCTAATAGAGGGCAACTATTATTGTTATGAGAAAAGGAATTATAGTTCTTGCAAACTTTTGGCATCCAGTTAGAAAAAAAAAAATTCTCGGGTCAATTTTTGAGCCATTAATATTTAGTGGGATAGAGGAATGGGTGTAGAATGGTGATTTATCAATATACAAACTTGAACAAAAGTAAGAAGGGTCTTGAATGCAACCAGGTCATCAACTAACAAGGTCGTACCTACTTTATTAACAACTTTCCAAGGCCCTTAGGAGTCCAACAGCAATGAGGAAAGCCATGGAGTTTTATACAAAGAGGAATCTCAGCGAAGTTCTCATTTCGTCATTTACAGACTTGAAGTCCCAAGACCATTTCTTATTTATTAAAGATTTGCCACAAATGAAGTAGGGTCTATTCAATAGAATTGATTTTTGTCTTCTAAGTAATATTAAATCGAATGAAAATTTCAGGAGTGTGATAAGGTCCAATAGAATTATTTGTGAGAGTAGCAAGAAGCATACCATAATAAGGTTTTCTTCCAAGCACATTGCCAACAATTGTAATCTCCCTATCGGTAGCTTCAGTCTTAATTTCTTCTTCATTGAAAGAAATCTCTCTAGGATTCTACAAATGAGAAGCTGCTATAACTGGGAAATTTTGTGGCAAGTAAGGATTTGCAATTTAGAGAATGAGAGCTAGAGGATAAATTTGTAGTTCTGTTCAAAACACGGCATGGAATAGTTTCTACTGTAGAGCTTGAGCGAACTGATGATGATATTGTAGGAAGTGGGGGGGCAGCCAGGACGGTCAAGATAAGTAGCCACAGAGTAGAAGACAGAACAGTTTGTTGGAGCTTTTTGTTAGTCTGCCTCTGAAAAAAGCCAGAGAACCATGTGCCTGAAACCTCTAACTCTTAATCTTCAAAAACAAAGCCTCAGAGAGCACAATATTGAGGTTGCGTTGAAGATTTTAGATAAGATGCCTTCGAGAATCTTTAGATTTTCCTTGGTTTTGAACTCTTCTCTCGCTAGCAATGATGGGAATCATAGTACAGATGGTTCGAGAGAAGCAGGGCTAGGGCATGAGATTATGGAACTACATGCCCGTTTAATTTCATCAAACTATAAGGGGTAAATGGTAAATTAGCAATCCTATAAGCTAGAAACCATGGGCGAGAAGTGGGTCACTGAACAGAGATATGGGTTTCTAAAAGTCTTATTGTAAATTGGCTTGAGAAACACTATAAATGTAGTAAGCCAAACAACCATAAATTGAGGTGTGACAGTGGTTTGAAAGACACAATTGTGAACAACTACCCCAAACATACCCATAGGGTAAGTTTATGTTGATGTTAGAATTTTTAAAGGCTTACTAAAATGGTTGTTCCTAAAATTGAGTTTGGAATTTAGCATAATTAAAGCTTTGGGTTCCAGTTGACTTTTCTTGTGTACGACGTTTTGCATTATATAAATTCAAATCTTTGGGACTTAGTTAATATATTTTTGAACTATTTATTTTAGGGCTTTATGCGGGCGATCCATAATGTAATTTACTTTAATCTAGGTTTCCTTGGAACTTGACGTATCCTTTACTGCCTGAGATGTATCTTTACCTATAGGTTACTCAAGACTATATATTGCATTTGAGCCGGAACTTGTTTGACTTGTATTAATCTTAGCATGTATGAACTGTTGAAGACATTTACAACTTAGTGTTTTAAGTTTTTTAGGATATTCGTGGAATCCATATGCAGTAAATGGTGCCTGTTATTAAATTTGAAGTTGATGAGGATATGTTGCTAGCTCTATTTTTACTGATGGGCCTATGGAGAAACCATATTTTACAGCTTACTGTTTGAGCTTTAACAATATGCAAGTAGAGTAAACTGAATCCTTCCAGTATTCTAAGCTGAAGTCTTCGTTATAATATCACACCTAAAATGGAGTTCCAATTAGAAGGAACTAGAGAAGAACCATCTTTTGAACCCGGCATTGGTGTTTTGCACTCGGCTGACCATGCTATGCTTATTTAAGCTCACTTGAATTAGCATATCCGATGCTTAGGTAATGTGTGTCTAGTTTTTGGAGTTCTCTTTTTTGTTTTGTAACTGCTAAATTGTTTTGAGACTGCTAAATTTAAACTTTGTATTTGTTTTAAGCATTATTTAATCTTTTTTTCAGTTACTTGATTGAATTTGCTTTCTAGTTCCATCTGATTGACACTAGCCTTGTTTTATTTCTACTTATCTGAATCCTCATGACATTTTTCTGCTTTCTGAAGGTTGTTAAGCGTGAAATTTGTGCTGTTGTTACAAAGGGAACGCTTGTTGAGGGGGAGACATTGTTAACAAATCCAGATGCTTCTTACTTGATGTCAATTACAGAAAAATGCCAAAATTTTGATGAGTGCAATAAGCAAGGCACGGTGCTTGGCATTTGTGTTGTGGACGTTTCAACCAGCAAATTCATGTTGGGGCAGGTTTACGATTCTTGGTTTTTAACTTAAATTGTTTGAACGAAAGATTTAGAATCATTGTTTCAGTGTTATTTTCAAATGTGAGGTTTGACCAAATCTAATGCTATCATGTTTTTCTTTTCTATGGATTAGTTTGATGATAATCTGGAGAGGGACTGCTTATGTTCAATATTATCAGAATTAAGGCCAGTGGAGATTATAAAGCCTTTTAAGGTGCTCAGTCCTGTAACTGAAAGGGTTTTAATGCATAATACTAGAAACCCTCTACTGAATGATTTGATCCCTACATCAGAATATTGGAATGCTGAAAAAACAATTTTGGAGATCAAGAAAATTTATTGCCCATCGAAAGATTCAAGAAATTCAGGGACGATGGATGATACTGATGTTGTTCATAGCCTGGGAAACAATCCTGAAATCCTTCCTTACATTTTATCAGAGCTTGATAGTGCAGGGGAAAATGGAAGCTTTGCTCTTTCTGCTTTGGGAGGTTGTCTCTTTTATCTAAGGCAAGCTTTTCTGGATGAAACTCTGCTCAAGTGTGCTAAGTTTGAGGCACTTCAATATGTGGGCTCTTTCAATCAAATTCAAAAGTCGTATATGATACTTGATGCTCCTGCACTTGAGAATCTTGAGATTCTGGAGAACAGAAATGGAAACCCCATTGGGTAATGACCACTTGAAAATACCTTTTTTGTTTTATTGGTGAATCAAGTTCTCTTATATGAAGTTTTTTTGTCAATTCAGGACACTTTATTCCCAATTAGATAACTGTGTGACAGGATTTGGGAAAAGACTGCTTAAAAGATGGCTTGCAAAGCCACTTAGTAACACAGGCTCTATTGTGGCTCGCCAAGATGCAGTATCAGGTTTCAAAGTCAGTCTTAGTGACTCTTCATCCTACATCACCTGGCAATGGACATGTTTAATGTGATTTCATGCTTGCTTTATTTTAATTTATTGCTGTAGCAAAGTTTCATTTATCTTGTTCGATTTGAACAAATGATGAATAGCTTTGACCTCTAAACACTCGCTCATGCAAACTTTAGATAGGTTTCTCTTGTTTGTCATAAAATATAGACATGTGCTAGATATTTCAAAATCACTTGAGTGCGCCCCTCATGATTATGCTAATCTACAATTAGATCTTTTCTATAAATTATTTCATTATGTCTCATTTATGATGTCAATTCTGTCTAAATATTGGCAAAAAAGAAAAAAATTTCTCTAACCCCTTACAACGGTATCATTTGGTATTAGAGTCTGACAAACCTTAGATTTTTTAAGGTTGTCTTTGTTGTCCCAATCCAAAATTCCAAAAAAAAAATCCCACTATATCTAAGTCATCCCATCGCAATCCCTAGCCCCAATCCTAGATCTTTATAATTTAACATTCCTACCTCCGCCAAATATCCTTTTCGACGGCTACCATTAAAACCCTAAACTTCGACCAATCTTTTATTTATAAATTTACACCCGTCAAAATTTTGATCGAGGGAAAATGATACAATGCCGTGTAAGAGAATATTACAAAGAGGTGTCCAAGAACTTACTATGGAGGATATGTGATAGGAAATCCTCCGACTACAATAGAGGCTTGTCGCCTTTGAGAGGAGAAAATTAGGTGAGGTTACCCGTAAGCACAATTTTAACTCGCCATATCGAGGGAAGGAAGTGAATTCCATCTATTAGGTAATTCTAATGATGAACCAATATCCTGCCGATCTGACAAAGAATATCAGAGGAGAAACCAAGATGATAGAGTGAAGATTGACCTGCTGAATTTTGACTGTCAAATGAATTCAGACGAGTTCATTGAGTGACTCCAGACAATGAAATGAGTCTTTGAGTATAAGAATATTTCACTTGACATAAGGACCAAGCTAGTCACTATTAAGTTAAGAAAGAACGCTTCTTGTGATGAGAAAATTTGAAACGCGTACGCCAATATGAGTGAAAAAATAAAGTCACTATTTGGTCCAAGATGAAAAAGGAGATTGATGTTGGAGTTAACCAAACAACAACTGGAAAAATAACTTTTATTACTGAAATCAAATAGGAATTTCAATCAAAATACTCAGAAATAAGAAATAAAGAAAGCACTACTTAAACACTCAAATTAGGGTGCTCTCGGGGTAATGGAGGTATTCAACAAGGGGTTGGTCCTCAAGAGAGGTAGCAACGAGTGGGGGAAGCGCTGGAAGGGGTGGTGACAATAAAGGTGTGGGTAACCACCATGGCGGATTCAGTTGCTATCCTAGGAGGGGTTAGCAAGAAAGAGAGTGCTGGACAACTAGAAAGTGGCTAGGAGAGGCTGTTATAGCTGCAGCAAAAAGGGAGGAGGACAACGACAGCGAAGGTCAGGCTTTGCAGCAATTGCAACAAGCTGGAATGAGAGAAATGGGTGGCTGGACACTTGGACGACTGGAACTGCAGGTGAACAATAAATAGGCGTTGTTTTGGGTGGGCACAACGAGGGGGAATGCCTGTGACAGTGGTGGGGGATGCAGGGGATCGGAGCAGCAAGATGACAGTTGTCCGGGGCGGCGAAAACGAGGACAGGTGAATGGAATTGGAAAAGCTACGTGAAAAGAACAACAGTGGCTGTCGGGGGTGGCTTCAACACTGAAGGGCGACTCGGATGTGAGGTAGGGAGGATTTGGAATGGGATTGACACGGGGTTGCTTACAGCTCGTTGGGCCAGGCGCAACGAGAGGCCGATCTAGTGTTCATGTTGGACCGGATTGGTCCAATCTCACTTAAGTGTGCCTGATTCGCTCTGCTCCCCCCTGTCCTATTCTGCTGCCTCTTTTCCTAGCCATTACAATGGCCTTTTCAATCCCTTCCATTTTTCACCTTCTTCCTTCCCTAGAATCTTGCCTTGGCTGTCTCTCTTCTTCCCTATTTATGCATGTTCTTTTCTTAGGTCCAATCGGTTGTTATTTTTGTTGATTTCTGATTTTAGGTGTGTCTTCTTGGTGTTCTCTCTTCGAGGGTTGTATCCTTCGGTGAGTGTTGCTACGACTATATCTCGCTCAAGGCGGTGTGTATCTCTGCTCCGTACCTTCCTCCCAACTCCTCCCAACGTCACCCCCTACTGCTGTTGCACTCCTAGCTTCCTCTAGTAGGTCGTTCGGTCTTTAGGGCTCCCTCCAGCGGCATATACGAGTTGCACTTCCCTCCAGGTTGCCGCACCGTTCTTCCTATATCACCTCTACCACCGTCGCACTCCCAAACTCCTCTAGCAGGTCTTTCGACCCTTCAGGCTCCCTCCAACAACATAGACGAGCCGCACTTCCCTCCAAGCTACCGCACCGCGCCTCCTACGCCACCACATTCCTCTGCCGCGCCTCCCAACCTCCCCAACGGATTGTCGGTCCTTCATGTGCCCTCCAACATCGCTCCAGTTGTCGCTGACCATCTTCTACACTCTCCGCCATCCTTCAATGTTGATGATTCATCCGACTTCCTTCTAGCCGCCATTGACCCTCCCCAGCCCTTCCGGTGGGTTCTCAACCACCATCCAGTGCCATCCAGGACTTTTTTTTTCCGTTGCATTGTTCATTTTATTACTTGGTGAGTCGTTGCTTCTTATATCATTGTTTACATGCATGTTTTGTTCCTTTCGTCAAAGTGTCATACTTTCTAAATTTTGTTGACCTCGTTTTTGTCGAGGTTTAGTTTTCCTCCTAGGATTTAGGGTTCTAGCTTTAGGAGCTTACCTGACGATCTTAGATTCCTAGCACTGGACCCACCTCGCTTTAGAATGCTCGAAACCACTTCGACACTCTTTTAGAGTCCGGACGGAGTTCCCGACCTCTAGCTCGCGAGTAGGTAGGTCGGAATTAGCGTTAGGATTCCAAATTGAGTTCCTATGGGACCACCGGACCTTAGGACGGCCTTGTGCACATTCTCTCGCACCACCGAGCACAAATTCCTCGAGCCACGGCCTCGACGCTTCGAGTTACTCCGTGACGGATCGAGATTGAAGCCGAACGCCGCGACGATCGACGTCGAGTCGAATTCGAAGATGCCAGATTTGACGCGCTTTCGACGCGACCGTCGACGAGGTTCTCCTAGCGACCTCGGATGACGAAACGGACTTCGCCGTTGCGTCCGGAACGTCGTTTCCACCTAAAATTGATATTTAATTTGCGACGGACGCTCGCCGGGGCGAAAATTGTGATTTTGGGGCTTATTTTAATAAAATTAATAATATATATATATATATATATATATATATATATATATATATATTATATTTTAAACCTAAACTAAACCCTCAGCCCTAATATCTACCCGTTCGATCCCTTGGCTTCTTCCCTGGCTCGTTCGATCGAGCTCCCGTCCCTGCTTCTCCCGCGCTCGCGTGCGCCTTTCCCTGGTGACCGTTGCTCCCTCGAGCCCCGCGTGGTTCTCCCCATGCCTCCTCGAGTGTTATCCCCGCGCAAGAGTCACCTCGCGTGATCTCCGCGCGCGCGTCTCCGCCTCCCCGCCGATCTTCTCGCGGCACTTCCCCCATCCCCCGTCACTTCCTCGATCTTGTTGGGTTCTGTGGTAAGTCTCAGCCCTCTCCTCCCTCTCCCTGCCTATTTAGAGCCCTGTTTTGGGCTTTCCTAGGGCTGGCCGATTATTCCTATGGAGGTGGAGAGGTGCTGCTGGTTCAAAGCTTAGTGTTTTCCTATTCCTTGGGGTGTTCTACATTAACTGGTAACCCTCTTCTTCTCCTCTCTTCCTCTCGGTCTAGCCCAGGGAGGCCGTGGTTCTTGCTGATTGGTTCGGCCCTCCCTGTTTACTGCTTCGGCTGGGTGTTTGTATGCTATGGAATGATGTGTTTGATTGCTTGAGATGATAATTCCTCGCTTTTCATCTTTAAATGGCATGCTTATGTAGTCTTGCATATAGATTGGAGGGGATTTCTTTTACTCGCTTATAGTGAAAGAAAATGGAGGTATAACTTGTATGCTAGCCTAAATGATAGTCCCTCCTCTTTTCTTTCTAATGACATGCTAGCACTTTATTATAATTTCATTTGGTGGAGGATTCACTTGAGCTTTGTAAACACGTGGGCCTCATTTCTGGCTTCCTTCTAGCTTTTCCTTATCAAAAGGCATGTTATGGAGAAATTTACTTTAAGTTTGGAAAAGTTCTATGCTTGTTCTTATCTGAAATATGTGGTGGCCTTCTATTTTGATGCATTAAGAGGCAGAGAATGTCTATTCCCTTGAGCTGGGTGCGGTTTTGGCTTTCCTGTATTCGGTTTTGGTTTTCCTGTATTCGGTTTAGCTTGGCTGGGCTCGGTTTCTGTTTTGCTGCTCTTGCAGCTAGCCCCATTGCACATGAGGGGCTCATTTTTCTGTTTTGCTGCTCTTGCAGCTATCTCGTTTTCTGTTTACTGCTCTTGCAGCTGGCCCCTTTGCTCTTGATTTGGGGGCTCGGTTTACGTTTCTTTGCTCTTGCGTACCGCTCCTTTGCTCTTGGTTTGGGGGCTCGTTTTCCGTTTCTTTGCTCTTGCAGCCTAGCCCTATCGCACATAAGGGGCTCGTTTTTTCGTTTTGTCGCTCTTGCAGCTACTCGGTTTTTCGTTTCTTTGCTTCTGCATTGCTCCCTTTACTCTTGGTTTGGGGGCCCGTTTTCTGTTTGCTCCTCTTGAAGCTGCTCCCTTTGCTCTTGGTTTGGGGGCTCGTTTTCTTGCTGCTCTTGCAGCTAGCCCCTTTGCACTTGGTTTGGGGCTCGGTTTCTGTTTCTGTCGCTCTTGGCACCGCTCCTTGCTCTTGGTTTGGGGGCTCGTTTTCTGTTTTGCTGCTCTTGCAGCTAGCCCCATTGCACATAAGGGGCTCGTTTTTTCTGTTTTGCTGCTCTTGCAGCTACCCGGTTTTCTGTTTGCTGCTCTTGCAGCTGCTCCCTTTGCTCTTGGTTTGGGGGCTCGTTTTCTGTTTGCTGCTCTTGCAGCTGCTCCCTTTGCTCTTGGTTTGGGGGCTCGTTTTCTGTTTTGCTGCTCTTGCAGCTAGCCCCTTTGCACTTGGTTTGGGGCTCGGTTTTCTGTTTTGCTGCTCTTGCAGCTGCTCCCTTTGCACTTGATGTTGGGGCTCGGTTTTGGTCCCTGCTGTTCCTGCAACCTCCCCCGGTGCAGCCTTTGAATGGCTTGGGTTTGGGTTTCCCCTGGGCCCGGGTTTGTGCTTCTTTTAATCTGTAGGTAGGCTGAATTGCTTGGTTGCCCTATGGATTCATTCATATGCATTTGTGGTGAACTTGAATTAGTATGGATAGTTTGTTGAGGCTTGGCCGTGGGTCTCATTTGTGGTATGATGAATTGTGGGGAGACTCTACCTTCCTCTCTTTTTGTTGGGCCTTGGCCGTGAGCTTTATGGTGGTAGTTTGAGTTTGTCGGGGGCTTTAGCTGCTTCCCCTATTGTAACTTAGGCCGTGAGCCTTTGTTCTTTTGTTAGCCCTGGCCGAGAGCCTTATTGGGGTGATTGTTGTCATGGTGGCTTTGCTCTTTGCTTCACTTGTCTATGGAATAGATTTAATGAATTTGGAAGAGCTTCCTAGCTTACTTGTGGGATATAAATTGAGCACGATATCTGGAATACTTCTTGGAGGATTTATTTGGTGAAATTGACGCTAATTTGGTGGTTTATGGCTTGTCCATTCTCTTTCTTATGTATTAAAAGTTTACTGATTCTCCTATTGCTATAGCTTGAGTCCCGAGCCCGTGGGTGAGCCTACTGGGGGAGTCTGTGTTCCAGGAATTGAAAATTGATGCGGGTATTTTGAGTCTGGAGGAGCCCCGAGCTGTTGTCTAGAGTTTAGGGTCCGGTCAGTGGCTTTGTCCTTTCTTTACGTTTTTACAACTTTTGCTTGGGAAAAGGGAGTGCTTTCCTAGGTGTCTAGTCCTCACCCTCTCCGAGAGCGTCGATGTGCCTTTAGTCCTTTTCTCAGGACATGTGAGGCCGGTCGGAGTCCGAGGTGACTTACGTGTTTTCGATTATCGGAAATCGACTCACTTCTTTTCGAAATCGTGTTAAGTCGAGCCGCTTTCCGTCCTCCTTTCCTCGACCTCTCGTCCCTGAGCTTCACCTTGTTTCTTGGCTCAAAGCACACACCTACAGGGGACGTGTAGGTGTGCATATATAACCTCCTGGGTTATATATGGGGCCATCAGCAAGCGTCGTAAGTGCGGTGGGGACATTGATGAGACCGCAAAACGAGAAAAATTACGAGAACCATAGAATCGGGCCGCTCGACTCGGAGACTCAGCAGAGAGTAGAGCGAGAACCACGGAACCGTTCGACCGTCCTCGAGGTTTCTACTACCGACGATCCTAACGTTCGTAGACCTAATCCTATTAGTGGTAGTCAACCCAGTGATCGAAATGTTTTAAAACAAAAAATACATATGTTCGAAAAATACAAAATTACCTCCACTACTACACAGAACTTACTTACCTACAGATTAGCTTGCATGAAAACCAAAAAAATGAAATGTATGAAAATTTATAAAGGTCCACGGTTCGGCTATTCGAGTCGGATTAGACTACCTTCCGCAGAAGTCGGCCTGCAGTAGTCGAGACTCGAGTCCGGACATTAGCACAGCTCTGAGTCCAAAACACCACCGTGCTTATGGGTCTTTCTTTCCAGAGGCCCATGGCTTTCTTATGGTTCGCCATGAGTTTAGCGGGTCGTCTATGGGCTTCTCACGGTACTTTTCGCAGTTTTCTACGGTTTTTGTTCTGTTTTCGTTTGTGGCTTTTCTCGGAGTTTTCTACAGACGTTTCTTTTCTTTCTTTCCCGATTTTCCTAGTTTTCTTCTGTGATCTTTCCTCGCTTTCTCGGCGTCTTCCTTCGTTTTCACTGTTGAGTTTTCAGACTTTACTTTCTTTGTACACACCATAGCACCCCTGTTTAGCTAGGTTCTTTTCACTTATTACTTCTACTCCTGCTCTTTTAAGCTCGACAAATCCGCTGCGAAATAAAAAAAATATAGTAATAAACGGATAACAAATACGTGAGGATAAAGAAAGCATATGGTGACTTCTGCGATAGTCTTTACTTTCCTTATCATTATACTCGCTTGGCATGTTTTACTTTTCAAAGACATACTCCTGCTTAGTTTAGGTACGTTTACTTTCGATACATATACTCGCTTAAGCATGTTTTACATTTCGTACTTTCTCCCGCTTAAGCATGTTTTACTCGTTATAAGCATGTTACTTCCGCATAAGATAAGACGCTCACTGTTCATCGCTTTCTTTATTACTCATGCCACGATCGCACACACTCACTCGCAATAAAAAAATAATAAACGACTCGTACGCTCATTTTAACTTAAGACTTTAAACCTAAATCGTGATTCCCGCTACGACGTGGATCTTGGAGCACGGTGGGCAGCACGGCCATCTTCGTCAGCAAAACCTGTGTCGACATCAACAAAACCATTCTTTAGTTTAAACAACAAGCCCTAGGACTTCGAGGTAGTCCGCTTAGTGCGACATAAACCCTCATCTGTTCTCTTAGGCTTTTGCACAGCCCTTCTGTGCGATATAAGCCTTAACTCGCTTAGGTTTCCGAGGTTATCGTCCGATACGATGTAAGCCCTCATGTCTTTCAGGTAGTTTGCATAATCAGGACATTATGCAAACGTAATCCCTATAATTAATTTACAGGATTGAAATTAAAATAAATCTCTTTCCAAAGTTTAAAGCCCAACCATAGGATAGCCCGGGATGTCCTCGAGGTTCTCCTCGAGATCTATGACATCCCCTACCCTTCTCTCTTTGACTCCAGAAATAACTGTTCCTTCTTGCGCCTTTCACTTATTGGATTTCCTACTACCAAATTTCGTTGAAAAACCTACCTTTTGAATTCGTGAAGATAGAAACCCGCGATCTAAATCGAGAGTTCTCTCAAGTGACTTCGGTCGTTTGAGGGGTAATTAACTATAGAGGCTTGCTTCATAGGGAGTTTTAAAGACCTCGAGATAATATAAACCCTATTTAATTCTTTTGTATTAAATAGGGAATTTGTCGGTCCACATAAAAGTTCGCAGACCAAAACGGATGTCATGAATTTTGTGGTTTATTTGATCGAGCGATATTGTCGAGTAGGGTGTCTATTCTTCGGAATAAATGCGTTACTCGTGATATTATGCTCGTTCATCCAAACTACTTAACGAATGAGATCCGTCCTTTCTCATTCTAATATTTTAAAATTTAAAAATCTTATTTTCAAAACTAATATATCCATAAAATTAAATAAATAAAAAAGAGACGCAACCCCTCTCTAAAGCGGCCGACAAATTTCAACAATAAAATGCGTGTCATTTGAGTCGGGGTTTTGGTTAACTTCTGTATCATTCAATATCAGAGCTAACCCAATCCTAGTCCTAGCCTAAGTTTCCCCAGTATTCAGCCCACACCAAAGCCACCCCATTTTTTTTCTTTTCCCTCCTTTTATTAGCTTCTCCTATCTTTCATCTCTTTTCGAATCACACTCAATCATATCACCATGTCGATACGTGCCAGACCTAGCCTGGGAAGAAATACAATGGGAGATTTATCGCCTGCGACTACAATTGGCCGAGCTGGATGACGGGACCCAAGGAGACTTTACCTTCGACTACTATATCGAGAGTTGAAGAGGAGACCACGACGACGATCTGAATTCGTTTCACCACGAAGAAGTCAACGATGATGAATATCATCCACGCCACTTCGACATTCACTATCAAAGGAGACAACGAGAGGAGCCCTCATTCGATGCCCATTGAGACTACGACATCAAGATGTACCCAGATTTTGAAGGAAACATGGATCCCGACGACTTCATTGACTGGTTATAAGCGGTCAAACGCATATTCAAATACAAGGAGGTCCCCGAGGATAAACGAGTTAAATTCACTACTATCAAATTGAAGAAAAACACCTCATTATGGTGAGAAAATCTACAACAATAATGCAAACCGGATGGAAACAATAAGATCATTCAGTGAGCAAAAATGAAGAAAGATATGCGGAAGAAGTACATGCGGCCCCATTTCCGCCAGTACATGTTCCTCAGACTTCACAACCTACAACAGCGAGGAGTTCACGACGAAGTTTGATCAATTATAAATGAAGTGCGAGTTAGTCGAGCAAGAGGAGCACACGGTCACCCATTATTTAGAGGGCTTAAAAGCTGCCATTAGCAACATCATTCAACTACAACCTTACTAGTCACTGAGTAATGACCTTAACATTAACGGAAGAACGACAGGAAAAACGAGTTAGGTCCCGCCTTCCTTTCGATAGCAATCAACCTTCAAGCTATCACCTACAACTACGTCTATCGACAAGACCAATTCCGCAACCGGAAAATCAATACCAGAAAGCGAGAAGACCACCCTGAGCGACACAAAGCTAGAAAAGGGTATCTCACCTTGGACTGTTCCCGCATGAAAGTGTTTTCGGTGTCATGGTTGTGGCCAAATTGCCGCCAACTGTCCTACAAGCCAAGTTGTCTTGTTCACTGAAAAAGGCGTCGTCAAAGAAATAAAGAAAACTAATTCGGAGAATAATTCACAAGGAGAGGCACTTCCACTGCCATGAGATGAAGGCGAAATGTTGGTTATATGATTGATTGAACCGGAATGAGATCCGTCATGGCTTCGATATAGCATCTTTCGCACCTGTGCACGGTAAAATGCAAACTTTGCAATTTGATCATCGATGGAGAACTTTTTGAAAACATCGAATCTACGCTAATGGTACAAAAGTTGGGCTTAGCCAAACAAAAACATCCGCGTGCCTATTCTCTCACTTGGTCAAAAAAGGGAACAAGATACGCGTTGATCAGCAATGTTTAGTCGAGTTCTCAATCGGCGATCAACTACAGTAGCAAGTGTGGTGACATGGTTCTAATGGAGGCTTGTCACATCCTGTTGGGATGACTATGCAGTTCTACCAAAAAACTTAGCACAATGGCTTCAAGAACACATACACATTTAAGAAGTATGGGAAGCGCATCATGCTATTACCCGTCAAGAATGCGAAGGGCGCCATCAACATAGAAGATTCGTTAGTTTCACGAACCACGTTACTACAATTTGCTTGAGACGTACCAATGGCCCTTGCTTTAGTCTTTCTAGAAGATACTGATGTCGAGAGGAAAATACTTACATGCCTACATCTGCTCCTACACGACTTTAAGGATGTAATTATCGACAACCTTCTAGACGGCTTACCATCAAAGAAAACAATTTGCTTGAGGAAAAATACCATTTGCTTGAGTCTTTAAATGTCATTTTTATTTCTTGTTGTTTCATTCTGTGTGTGAGTGTATTTGAGATTTTGGGAAGCTTTACTTGCCCTCGATAGAGCTTCTTGGAGAGAGAAAGTGCTGTCAGTTTTCTCTTGGTTTGCTTGAGCCTCTGTTCGCTCGACATTTTGGCAGGGCTGCTTGGCCTTGTTGTTGGTTTACTCAACACTCTTGCTTGGTTTCTTGATTCATCGCTGAGGTATAAACCCCTTTGTTTTACAACTTGACATGTTTGTTTATTGCGAAGTTCTCTTAGTGGTAAAGTTAACAAGCTAGCCTATTTTCTTCTTCTTCTTGCAAGCTCAATAATCTCTCATCTTGTCAAAAATGGCATCAAATATATATGGCTTTAGTTTTAGATGTTAAGAAGAGGCTTTAAATGGCATGCTACACCTCCCTTTACTAGCATTTCTTTGAGCTTGATATGTTGCATTTGGGGGGGATTCTGTGGTTTGCATCTTTACGGGGTGCACGTGCATGGGTGTGGTGTCCTCCTTAATTCTAATGCATGGTTTCATGCATGTGAAAGTATGATATGTTGTTTGGCTTTAAACTTCATAGTTAGTATGGTTTAGATGTTATTTTGGAGGTCTTTCGGCTTCATGCTTATTCTATACCTTGCGATTTGGGTTGAAGTTTGGAGTGGGTTGAATGGTGATGATGTGAGGCAGAGTTTACTCATTTTCAAAATAAAATCTGAAATGTGCATGGGTTTATTTTCAAAAAAAAAAAAAAAACAACATTTAGGGGGGGGGGGGGGCTTGTTTTTTTTTTTTAGATTGAGCCCATTTTGTAAAACCTGAAGATGATGGTGGCTTACTTTCGAGAATTTGAAACACTTGGGAGTGTTATTTTACCCTTCCCTTTGTTAATTTCTTTTGAGGGTGGTCTTCAAATGTTTATGTTGGATTATGCCTTGAAACGCTCTCAGAAGGTTTAAGTTGTAGAAATGCTTTCACACTTGCTATACATCCATGTATAAGACATTAATATTTGTTTACTTATTGTTTGCATCCTTGGAATTGATGTTACTTGGAAGAAATTGAGAAAAGAAAGGGTGATTGGTAGAAAAGTTTCATGTTGGCATGCTTAACATAAAGTTTTGGGAGCCTTCATTCCAACTCTCCTCTCCCTTGTTTCATTATTGGATTGATTTGGCTTGGTTTTGAGCCCATGTAGGTTGCGGTTCAACCTTGCCGTTGGGTGGACGTGGCTGCAGTTTGGCTGGTTCGTTTTGGTTTGAATTTAAGCCTTTGCAGGCTGCGGATTTGCCTTATGGCTCGGTTTTGTGCCTTGAGGTAGCCCAGTTTTTGGCCTATTGATTGGGCTCGATTTTCTGGGTTTGGCTGGATCCTGTTCTAGCTTGACAGGTGGCTTGGTTTTGGTTCTGTTGGGCTCTGTTTTCAGCGTATGTGTGGTTGTGCTTTCAGCATTTGTGGCAACCCTGTTTTGAGCCCGTTATTGGCTCGGGTTTGTGCCTTGATGCGGCTCGGTTTTGGCTTTGATTGAGCACAGTTTTGGCTTTGATTGGGCACGGATTTGGATCTAGTTGGGATTTGGGTAACAACCTTATTTTGGGCATGTGAGTGGTCTGTGCTTTTAGTTTGTGTGGCTCGATCTTGGGCGGGGGGTAGTTTGGAGGTTGAGTAGCTCCAGGCTACCAGGTTTGAGAGTTTTTTGTTGTACTTTTTAGATTTTTCTGAGACTGTTTGATATCTTACACTTTGAAGTTTCCTGTTCAGTCACGTGTAGTCACTTGGGTTATGTCTTTGGGGCTTCCTGGAGATTCGTGGTTGGTCATTTTAGGAGACGGAGTGTCCTTTTCAGGGTGGGTTCTACGTGTCTACCTTTCTGAGAGGTGTAAAAGTCCATGTGTCCTAGATTTGGTGAGGGTTGTCGGGGTCTTGGCTCCGAGAGATTTTAGCGGAGTTTGTCAAGATTGGGGACGTCGGGAGTTCGGGATCGTTTGTTTTCTGCGGTTTTGAGGATCGATTCACCTTCTTTTCTCCATTCTTTTAGGTGGGTCGTTTTCTTCTTTCTTGCTTCTTGGTTAGGTTTTTGCAATTATGTACGAGGCATAAGTGTGCGCGTATAACCTTCTGCTATATGTGGGCCATCAAGCAAGACTGTAAGTAGGAGGGTTCGGGGATTGGGCATAAGTGATGAAAGAACGACCTAGGCATGTGTGAGAGGTCCTAACACGATCCTGACTCAGTGACCTTACGAGAATGAGGGATCGGTAGTACCACATCTCTAACACTTAGTAAAGGGCTACCCCTCGCTTCTACAAGTAGTTGGAAATTCTCACCTGCTAATACGACTGATCTATTCACTTTTAAAGTATAAAAATTTCTTTTAAGTGAATGATAAATCAAAATTTCTTTCAAAAATAAAAAATGAAATGATGAACTCTTTTTTAAACATTTTATAAAAAGAAAAATTCACAGGTCAGTCGTATGAACCAGGTTAGGAGTTTCCTCCTTCTGTAGCTGTTAGACTGAGAACCTTTTACTTAGTGTTGGATCACACATGCATGGTGATTCGTTAGGGCCCTAAGATCTTGATTTGACACAAGGTCCTGATTCTGAGTCCTCCCCACCATCATGCTTACGGTTCTTTTCGGGCTTTCCGTGTGTTTCATACAATTTTCTTTAAGTTTCCACGGGACATTTGTGGGCTTTCTTCAGGCTTTCTGTGTTTCTCATGATTTTTCTCGACTTTCCTCGAGCTTTCTTTTCGCTTTGTCATTTATTCTCTTGTATGTGGATGCATGTTCGCTAAACTCATTACTATACTTGCTTGCTTGTACTTGTGATTTTGTTTCTATTCGCAGGAGATAGCAGACCCGTCAGACATACAAGTTCTTTTATGTTTTACAGCAGTTTACTTTCCTGCGCATACTACTGCTTTCCTTTATTGCACATTTATTGCACTTACTCTACTACTGCTTTTCCTTATTGTACATGCTACTGCTCTCCTTTACCGTACATTTGCTGCATATTCTCTGCTACTGTTTTTTCCTTTATTGCACTTTCTACTGTTTCTTTTATTTATGTGCACTATACCTTTTAGAGTAGGAGGCCAGTAGTATGGTTTTATAGGGGGTTTCCAAAAATAAAACACTGAATTAACAATTGCGTGTCTACCTTAAAACTTAAAATTCAATACTGCTACAACATGGAGCAAGGAGCAAAATTTCGAGGGCAGCTCAACGAGGGGGTGCAGCAGACGGAGAAGGACAATCTACAATAGCATAACGAGTCTACCTCAGCAAAACCTTTCTTTAGTTTAAATAACAAACCATGATTTTGAGGTAGTCCGCCTAGTGCGACATAAATCCTCACCTCATCTTTTACGTCTTTGCACAGTCATGTTGTGCAATCTAAGCCCTAACTCGCTCTAGGTTCCGAGGTCGTCGTCCGATATGATGTAAATCCTCCTCTCTTCCAGGTTATTTGCATAATTGGATATTATACAAATGTAAGTCCTATAATTAATAATTGGCAGGACGAAACTTAATAAATTCGCTTCCGAATTTAAAGCCCAACAATAGGATAGTCTGGGAAGTCATTGAAGTTCGCTTCTATTCTGTGACATCCCCTAGTCCTCGCTCCTTTGATTCTGGAAATAACTGTTCTTATTTGGTCTTCTCCCAATTGACTTCCTTATACACTACATTGAGAACCCTAACCTTTGAATTCATGAAGATAGATACCTCTGATCATCATCGAGAGTTCTCTCAGGTGATTTCAGTCATTTGAGGGGTAATTGACTGTAGGGGCTTGCCTCTACAGGGAAATTTAAGAATCCAAGTAATATAAGCCCTATCTAATTTTTAATATTAGGTAGGGGAACTTATCGGTCAGAATAAAATGTTTTCAGATCAGAACGGATGTCATGAATTTTTTAGTTTATTTGACCTAGCCGTATCATCGAGAAGTATACCAATTCCTCGGGATAGGTGTGCTGCTTGCGATATTGCGCTTATTTATTTAAAATACTAAATGAATGAGATCCGTCCACTCTCATTTTTCAAAATTTAAAATATTATTTTCAAAAATCAATATATACCTACATATTTTCTTGAATCAAAACCATATTTTATAAATTATTTATATTTTTTTAAAATTATACACTTTAACGGCCGACATCAGAGAGTACGAAGAACTCTTAACATCAGGTGCAGGATCTTGTTACAAGAGGATTAGTCTGAGAAAGCTCTAATAAATGTGTCATCCTCGCCCTTGTAGTACCCAAGAAAGACGATTTATGGAGGATGGGCATTGATAACCGTGCCATTAACAAAATTACCATCAAATATTGCTTTTCCATACCACGCCTCGAAGATCTCTTAGGGAGCCACTGTCTTCTCAAAAATCGACCTACGCAGTGGGTATCATAAGATAAAAATAGGATCAGGAGACGAGTGGAAGACCGCCTTTAAGACACGAGATAACTTCTATGAATGGACAGTTAGGTCTTTTGATCCGCCTGAAGTGCCTAGCACTTTAATGCGGCTGATGAATCAAGTCATTTGGACCCACATTGGGAAATTTGTGGTGGTCTACTTCAATGATATTTAGGTTTATAGTACATCTAAAGAGGACCACTTGCAACACCCTCGGCGATATTGGAGGTCTTACGAGCTGAACAATTGTACGTCCACCCCACGAAATCTCACTTCATCACAAGCCAAGTATGTTTTTGGGGCTACATTGAGTCTAGCACAGACATTTCAAATGGACCCAATGAAGATTGAAGCAATCGCAAGCTGGACCGAGCTACAATCATTCATCGAGCTACGACAATTTTTGGGGCTGGCCTCCTACTGAAGATTTGTCCGATATTTCAGCACTATCACCGCTTCCCTCACAGTACTATTGAAAAGAATTCACGTGGACAGCCACAACTCAGGCTAGTTTCGACATATTAAAGGAAAATGTGACTCAAGCACCAGTTTTTGCCTTATTTGATTTCAACCAACCATTGTATGGTGAGTGTGTCGCTTCCGTGAACATGTGCATCTGCATTATTATATAAAAAATGTACCAAAATTATGCATGTATGCATCTATGATGTACAAAAAAGAGACCTTTCATCTACAAGTTTGGTAGATAATTCCCTATCATCCTCTGCATGCATCAAAACAAAGGAACCACTAAGGACACGTTTAGCACAAAAATGAGCAGCCCTGTTACATTCACGTGTAACACACGGTGTATGGAAAACAAAACTTGTCTAAAGTTTAAAAGAAAACCAAAATCCAGTGCCTAACCTCCTCCCTCTTCATGTTGTTGTAGTTGTCTCCCTCAATAATAATGTCTCTGGACTCAAGCATCCTAGATTCACAAATGCTTATGCTTTAAAAGGATTTAATTGCCTGAAGTTCTACTGGGCACTTTTCCAATGATCAAATTGATGCCCAACAGCCATGATGGCAACACCCCGCTCATCCCGAACAATGATATACCCAAACCAGTCGATCCATTGCTCCTGAAAGGAGTAAACTTGAGTCATCATGAGTGCCTCCAGGATAAAAGCAGCAATAATAATTGAGGTTCCATGTGATCGGTTATTGCATTTCGTTTGCGAGCCCTCTAACAATGATGGACAAGGTAGCAAAGAGCCGCAGCAATTCTACTCCTATGGAGTTGAGACGGAATGCCTGGAGGGCTGGCTAGCAACCCATTGCTCCTGAAAGGAGTAAACTTGAGTCCTCGTAAGTGCCTCCAGGATAAAAGCAGCAATAATAGTTGAGGTGCCATGTGATCGGTTATGACATTTCGCATTGCGAGCCCTCTAACAATGATGGACAAGGTAACGAAGAGCTGCAACAATTCTACTCCTATGGAGTTGAGTCGGAATGCCTCAAGGGCTGCTGGCAACCCATTGCTCCGGAAAGGAGTAAACTTGAGTCATCGTGAGTGCCTCCAGGATAAGAGCAGCAATAATAGTTGAGGTGCCATGTGATCGGTTATGACATTTTGCATTGCAAGCCCTCTAACAATGATGGACAAGGTAGCAAAAACATCGCGCTGCAGCAATTCCACTCCTATGGAGTTGAGAGCTTTTAGCTTCAGCAAAATTGTTGAAAGAGGGGGTAGTGATCCCCATTTAGCCAGTATCCTTAGTCCTGGAAAAGAAAGAGCAGTTAGATAAGATATGGGATCTATCCTCTTCCACTGAGCAGCCCCATGGACATAGCATGTCGCAGTGAGTTTTCTCTTGTTTTCTTTTTGTCTAATTCTTTTCTTTTTTTTTTATTTTCAATTAGGTATTTTTTATCGGGGGACTTTTATATATGTTGTTGCAAGGCTATTTGGTTTTCAATATTTCAGCTTTGATGAATAGTAAGGTTTTTTTCTGAACTCTGCACTTCGAAGTGTTGTATCATCTTCATTTGCTGGTGTTGTGCTTTTAGCTTGCGTAGGAACATATTATAGGCCCCCTCATGGTCCGCACCTTGCTGCTTTGCCATTCGCTCGCTGTTTTCAGCCAGCAACCATCACACTCGTCGCCATCTGCTTTTTTACAGCAGAATACTGCCATCTTCTCGCTTTTGGTTCGCAGTTCAGCCCCTATTCACGACGATTTTCAGCCGCCATCCGTCCTCCCACTTCCGTCAACCATCCTACAACTTCTCTAACTCCTTTTGGTGTTCTAATACACTTTTTAGGAGGCCCAGAACGGTATCATTAATATTTAGTGAGAAATAGGTAGCAAAAGATTAAATTTGGATGATTTGGGCATGTAGATGATTCACCAATAATATGGACAGGTGAAATTGATGTGGGAAAGTTATGAAAGAGAATGTATAATCTGAAGGTGATGTGACTATAAGTAGTGCATATAGCTTTACAAAATTGATTTAAAACCTCATGCAATATTCAATGGGAATTAATGAGTAATGATGATTCATAAAGCCAAGCTTACAACTGAGATAGAGTTATTGAATATGATGGTGATTTACAATTTTTTTTTTCTTTATGCCTTTATTTAAAGTAAAAGAGGGTGGGGTGCCACTCATCCTTTAATTGCTCTCTCTAGCAAGCCTCCTCATACAAAATTGTGCTCCTCTATGTTTTGGGTGTGGAAGGGGATGCTGACGGAGTTGATATAATTTTAACTACTAAGACCAAGTCTGGCATTGTGGTAGGCTAGGCTTCACTTGAACTCAAAGCTGAGTTTTGTTTGAGTCTAAATTAACTTGTACTATAGTTTTTGTCCTGTAGAATTGACTTGTAATGAATCAATTTGAGTTGCTTCAAAATCAGTTCAACTCAACTTAGAATTATTAATGCATAATATGCATGCTGTTTTTTTTGCTCAAATTTGAATTTAATCTTGTATTTTCGCAATTTTTTTAATCTTTTAGTAGAAAATACTTTAATATAAAAAAGGTTAACTTAGAATTAATCTTGATTAATATTGCAATCCCTAACTACGAACATAAAGTTTGAAATTGGCAGTTAAAGATAATTTTTAATTCTCCCCTTGATGATTCAATCTGGTGTATGATTAAAGCACAATTTGTTCAAATTCGTTCTTATTGTACTAGAGATATTACTAATGGTGCTTTTGTCCTCATTGATTACTTTAGGTAGGGTTATTATCGGTGTCTAAAAAATTTATATGAAAGAAGAAGTAAGGATGACACCAAAAGAAAATAAAAATTGTGAAAGACTGAACAGCAAGTAAAAAAAAAATTTAATTGGCGATATTAATTACCCTATACCACATAAAAAAAATTACAATATAGTTGAGAATGATGCACCATTTTTTTCTCTTATGCAGACTCTTCTAAATACAACGAGAAAGATAATGAAGGATCAAATAACAACAAAATTTGGAGTAAATCAAAGAGCCTTTTGATATATTCCTTGTTCATAACAGCAAGATATTTTTTGGCATTGCCACCTTTGTCTGACTAACAGACTTTCTTACAGCACCACCACCCCTGTATCTACGCATCCAAACTTCAGTAATTGAAGTAGTTCATCGCAACCGCAAATAAAGTAATTTGGCATGTTTGTACAGTTACCCTTTGCCTATCCTTCATCCCTCATTTTTCTAGCCATTCTTGCTTCCTTATGTATTTAGGAGGCTCTTTGTTGTCACCTTCTAAGCTGTTTTGTTATGATAACTAATTCTCAATTTTCCTTACCACCATAGTTTGGCTCTACACAACAGCTCTTTCACTCACGTGCTCCCTGTCCATCCTCTCCCTCCCTCTCTCTCTCTCTCTCTCTCTCTCTCTCTCTCTCTCTCTCTCTCTCTCTCTCACTAGACACGCACATATATTATTTTTATGGTGAGTTGTTGTGCAAAGAAAAAAAAAGAAAAGTCTGCTTTTTAATTGAAGGCTATTCTTTGTAGCATAATGCACAACAAAATTTAAATATACTTTTATCCAAGAACAAAATTGATACCGGAGGAAACTCAAACCACAATGGAAACACATATTATTTTTGAATTCCAAACGGAATACAAACATGACACTTGAAAAGCAGGAAGTAGCGACCAACAAAAACGAACAAAATATAAACAATAAAAGATGCCCGCGGGTGACACGGGGATAGAGGCTGCTGGACGGTGGGTTGGCGGCTGATGGAAGATGATTGTGGCTGAGGGGAGGTGGTAGGAGGGAAGGGAGGCCGCTGGGAGATGGCTGCGGTTGCTGGAAGAGGCTTGGAAGGTGACTGGCAACTGTAGGAGAGGGGTTGCAGTTGCTGGAAGAGGACTGGAAGGTGGCGGGCGGCTGGAGGGGAGGGCTTGCAGGTGCTGTATGAGGATTGTGGGCTAGACGACATCAGTAAGTTGTGTCCTTGAATGGTTGCACAGCAGTTGGAATATGTGCTGGTTGCTGGGCAGCAACAAGAAGTGGTCTAGACAGCAGTCAGAAGGCAGAGCATCACTCGGAAGAGGGATGACTTGAGCTGGACAACAACCGAAAGGGGGATGGCATGGTCTGGACAGCAGCGGAAATGTAGTTTGTGGCTACTGAAAGCGAGGCCAGTAGGTTTGTGGAAGGATAAATGTCTCGTCGTGGTCTTGCTACAGCCGAAACACCCCTCAAACCTTTGTAGACGGTCACCACCTTGGATGAGTTACCGATGGAGCACTTTCTCAATATTGATACAGCCCTCAGAGGGGAAGAATGTCTCAAAGGGAGCAACCTAAATCAACAATCATGAAAACTCCCCATCTTCCAATCAGCACAACAATTATAAATAAAATAGGAGTAGAGACTAGACTAGGTAAGTATAGAAAATAGGTAAGGATTAAAGATGAGTGGACAAGAAAGACATGAATTTGAAATGCAGTCCGAGTAGGGAGGGAAGGATTAGGATGGGGGACATTAGAGCAGAAGAATCAAATTGGAAAATAAAATAATTTAGAAAAAGGAATTAAATCTGAAAGAGGACCACAGTTACTATAGAGCTACATTAAAGGGTCTGCGGTATTGTAGCTGCTGCAGTACCGCGGGTAATAAGCTCTCGCGTCAATCTCTTAGGGTTGAGGAGCTTCGACTTCATCCGTCGAAGCTTTTAGGGCAGAAAAATTTTGGTAGGAGGTAGCTTTAGTGGGGGCGAATGCTAGGGAGCCCTAGGAGAGGATTATAATTGGGCTACTCTGATACCAAATTATATCGGAGGAAACCCAAACCACAACGAAAATATAAATTTTATCTCTTAATTCCAAACGGATTGCAAACATGACACTTCAAAAGTATGAAGTAAGGACAAACAAACACGAACACCATAAACAATAAAAGACGTCCGCAGGTGAAACGGGGATGGAGGTTGCTGGATGGTGGGTTGGCGGCTGATGGAAGATGGTTGCGGCAGAGGGGAGGTGGCAAGAGGGAAGGGTTGTTGTAGGAGTAGAAGCTAATGGAGATGGTTGCGGCTGTAAGAAGAGGCCTGGGAGGTGGTTGGCAGCTGTAGAAATGATGTTGTGGTTGCTGGAAGAGGACTGTGCGTTGGACTATAGCACGAAGCGCTGTCCTTGAAGGTTTGGATAGTAGCTGGAGCATGTGCCAGTGGCTGGGCAGCAGGAGTTGGTAGTTTAGATAGCAGTCGGAAGGCTGGACAACACCAGGAAGAGCGATGACGTGAGCTGGATAGCAATTGAAAGGGGGATGACGTGGTCTGGACAACAGTCAGATGGTGGTTTGCGGCTGCTGAAAGCGGGGCTGGTGGAGTTGCGAAAGGATAAATGTCTTGTCAAGGTCGAGCAACTGCTGCAGCACCACCCGAAACCTTGGAGACGGTCACCACCTCGAACGAGTTATAGCTGAAGCACCTTCTCGCCGTCGGAATCAACCCCGGAGGGCCCTCAAAGGCAACACACGATAATTATACATAAGATGGGAGTAGAGGCTAGACTAGGTAAGTAGAAAAAATAGGCAAAGATTAAAGATTGAGTAGACAGGAAAGGCAGGAATTTGAAATGCAGTCCAAGTAGGGAGGGAAGGATTAGGAGGGGGGAAATTAGGGCAGGAGAATCAAATAGGAAAACAAAACAAATAAGAAAAGGGAATTAAATATGAAAGGGGACTGCGGTTACTATTGCAACTACAATAACGCGTTTGCGGTACTATAGTTGCTACAGTACCACAGACTGTAAGCTCACATGTCAAAAATATTTTTCATCTACTTTGTATTTTTTTATAAAATGTTATGGTTTAAAATTTGTGTTTGTCTTTGCTAAATAAACAAATTGACCATGATCTGGATGGTAGATGGCTATCTGTATTCATCATATTAGGCTCAGTAATATGCAGCCATGTTCAACGTTTACATTAGTTCTAAGTGCAATAGTTTTGAGTCCCTGCTTAACCTCATAAACATGTATCTTTAGGGTCTGTTTGGGATCACATTTATATTTTTATTTTCTAGTTTTTATTTTTATTTTGTTTGGTTTGATTTAAAACAAAACTTGTTTGATTAGTTACAATAAAGCATGGTTGTTGTTTAAAACACTCGAAAAATTTTAAATTTATTTTTGATTGTTTTTAAATACATGCTGATTTGTTTTAAAAGCAAAAACAAAAAAAAGGAAAAAAAGCAAAAAGAAAAAGGAAAAGAAAAAATAGAAAAACAGAAACAATAACAAAAAATAAGAGTGATCCCAAACAAGCTTTTAGTTTTCACAGCATTGCATTTCAAATTTTGAGTCATTTAACAGTACAAAACTGTGAGGGTGCTGTAAATGCAAGGGCCAGTAGGATAGTCATTGTTCGTAGAGCTCATTTGAGTGGTTGAGATTTTTGGAATCATGTTTTGAAAAAGATTAAGGATTTTGAAACCATCATTTAGTTGACTATAGTTAGATGCTAAATTTTATTTTGAACTTCATGAATCTTGTTAGGAAGATTTGTGCTGCCAAGTATTAGAAGGAAAATCTTGGTATTGTTTAGATTCTCCATGCTCTAGAATTCCTTGATCCAAGTAAAACCTAGACGGCTATTCAACTGAAAGCTTATTTCATTATGAAAATGTGCACAATATTAAATTCGATGGTTATGCATGTGGAATACTAGCTGCATGATCTTTCAATATGATTTCCAATACTCTGGAATATGCCTCTGTTTTAAATTTTTTAATTGAACATTAAATTTTTTTTGTAGGTTGTTGGCCTTGTTTCTGCACTAGAGTTTCGTAAAACGCTGTCAAAGCTTCCTGATATGGAGCGTCTACTAGCACGCCATTTTGCTAGCTGGTAATTAAGCTATCCTAAAACTAAGTAAAAACACTTTCTTGAAAATTGCTTTAGCGAACTTAGGACATGTAAGATGGTTTCGAGTTTAATCATACTGTTCAAAGTTCATCTCATGCTTATAATTTTTTCTTGAAGTTTGGTTTTGTTTGCTAGTTATTTGATTTCTTAATGAGGTAACTTCCCATGTATAACCAAAACCTTATGTACTTATGAAAATAGTTCAAAATACTTGTATTTACAATAATATCATCTATACCTGAAGAGTACAAAAAATTCTTAGTGATTTCATTTTACTACTCACAAATAGGTAAATTTTAATGACATACCCATATTAATATCTCTTCTTTTGATTGTTTGATAGTCACAATGTCCAGCTAGATTTTTTGCAAATTATATTCTATTTATTTTTTCCAATTTAGGGGAGGAGTACAATCTACAAAGATAAGGTGGTAAGAATAAGCTTGCTTAGTACCAGTCCTATTCCATTAAGGCTATAGAGGCAGAAATATTTCTACCCTTCATCAGATTATAGAAATAAAATTCAAATATGGATGTATTAGTTGCCCTTATTTTTGGGTCTTTTATAAAACTATAAAAATTTTCTGCTCTTATTATTACATGCTTGATCCTCTATCGATTGAGTGAGTCCAAATGAGTTAACATTATCTTTTATTGGTAAGATGGCTCAAATTGTTGAAGTTCATGCAATGAAACACTTGCGAAATGTACTGATATTTGAGTCTTTTGACTCTATAATGAAGTATGAAGTGTGAGCTCATTTCATGATTATTAAATTTGATGGAACATAAATTAACTTGACTATTCATAGAGATTGTTTGCTATTTTTTTCACAGTGAACTTAACTCGATGTGGTGTATACAAATATTTTAATTTAGTACACATAAATAATTCAAATATTATAATACTTCATAAAATAATGATTTGAATTCACTTAGAAATTCGAGAGCTGTATCTGAGGGATTGGGAGGTGTTCTGGCTGTACTTCTCTCCCGAGGTGGTGATTATTTTCCCCCATCGTCTTCCGCATCTCCCATGATGCTCTGACCATCCTCCATCGCTGCAGCCGCCCCAAGCAACACTCATTTGCTGTTTTTCACTGCAGTCTTCTCATTCTAGCCCTTCTTGCTCGCTGCCACAGTTTCAGATAGCCGCCCCTTGTTGTCCTGTAGTCCCACTCTTCTCTATTATCACCCGGAACATAGCAAGCCCGCTGTTTTCCTGCTATCTCCTTGCGGTTCCAGCATTTCCCACTGTGCCTCGCCTCTCCACTTGCCACCACACTTGCTGCTCTCGCTGTCCCAGCCCTCCGCTTTTCTACCAACGCGATTCTAGCCCCTTCTTTTGTTGGCCCGACGTCCCCCAACCCATTCTAGCCACAGACCTTGGCTCCGCAATGACCTAGCCGACCTCCACCTCCCATTAATCGAGACCTAGTGTGAGTTTGTATCGTCTTTCTTGTAATTTTCCTTTTAAATGTGTTTGATCGTAACTACCAATTTACTTTCAATAAAAATATTTGTTTCTCCTATTGTAATTTGTGTTAACACTGATATTATTTAGTATTAGAACTAGCTTAACCCTAATCTTATTCTAGGGTTTCCAGCATCTGCTTTTGCCTGCATCACCCTTATACACCTTCTTCTGCCTAACCATACCCAAAACCTAGCAATACCGCCCATAAGATAATCGGTTGAAGCCTGATCGAGGGGAAATGACATGATCTTGTTTATGAGAAATTCATAGAGTTATCCAAAGAATTTCTATGGAGGATATGGAATGAGGATCCACCAACTACTGGAGTGGCTTGCTACCTTCAAGAGTAGGCAAGCTGGATGGGTCAACCGTAGTAAATAAATTTTCAGCATGATTTTATAACGAGGTTAGAGTTATCTTCACTTAAAACTCGCATGCCCAAAGTATCATAATTGACCTTAAAAACACTAAATGTGTTATATTACATATACATTCTTCCCCTTCCAATCACATATCCAATCAAAATGCCAAATTCACTTTCGATCATTTTAGAGAAACAAATATTAGATTTTTTTAACAATATGGGGGATATATATACATACCACACAACTCTTATGTATGTAGATATCTAGCTCCTAGACTTTAATACTTTTATAATACTTGAATATTTAGCATCACATCAAAAATACTACAAATACTAATTTTCTTAAAATGAAATGCACCTTTTCATGCATATGTTTTAATGTGATTTGTGCACTGAAGTGTTGGACATAAGATTATCAAACTTTAAGTGTTAGACATGTAAATACAAAAAAATTTGTTAGGTATTTATGTCAATTTCCTTTAAAATATTTTGCTCTATATTTTAACAGAAACTTGGCATTTGTATAACCTTCAACGAAACTTTTTTTGTTGTGATATGTTTAGAATTCCTGATACTTTAGCTTTCATTCATTTTTTATATCATTTTAAAGATAGAACCTAATAACCTTGAATATGATAACATTTAAAAATATGCTGTATTGTAAAGTAAGAAATGTTGGAGATTCTTCTTCACATTTTATCTATTTTACTTCGTAAATACTGAAATTGAACGAAGTTTGTATTGATTGATGGATGTATCTCCCCTCTAACTTCCTTATCTTTGATATCAGCAGTGAGGCGTTTGGAAGAAATGCCAGTACCATAATTCTTTATGAGGATGCCGCCAGGAAAAAGCTTATGGAATTCTTAGGAGTCCTTCAGGGCTGCCACTTGATGGTTCAAAGTTGCTCCTCTTTGTCATCCCTACTGACTATGACAGAGTCCAGTTTGATCCATTATTTGTTGACTACTGGTATACTTATCCCATACCTCACTTTCAAATGATCAGCTTGTTTATGTGACTTTTATTCTTAGCTTTATTCTTGTTATAACATGGTTCAGGAGAAGGTTTTCCTGATGTTTCAAAAATTTTGAAGTTTTTCAAGGATGCATTTGATTGGTCAGAAGCTGAAAAGTCTGGGCGCATTATACCCCATGAAGGTTGTGATGCTGATTATGATGCTGTCTGTAAAACAATAATTGAAATTGAATCTGGTCTGATGAAGCACCTGAAGGAGCAACGCAAGTTACTAGGAAATTCATCGGTACAGTGCTTGGTTTTCTATGCTTTTCTTCATATGGCGAATTCAAGTTCATTCTGGTTTTTTTGTGTTAGACAACTTCACACGTACTATGCAGATTAATTATGTCACTGTTGGGAAAGATACCTATCTACTAGAAGTGCCTGAGAGTCTGATTAATGCCATTCCTCATAATTACGAGTTGCGCTCATCAAAGAAGGTATGTGAATTGAATTATATTTTGGCTATTTATATTATGACTTTGTTTCCTCAGTTGTGTTAATTTTGGATGTTTTTTCATAATAAACTTGCTCAAAATTGTTGCTTATTGGAGGGGAAAAAAAAAAGAAAAGGCTCTACATGCAGAGCAGTATAATACTATTTTAAATGATCTTTATAAGGACTTGAATGCCTGATGTTGGGTAATTATCCTGCGGGATTTCAATCGAAAAGTTTCAATATATTATTGTTCTTATGATTTATATTTAATTACTATATTTATCTTTAGTTGCTGTTCCTTAAACTCAGTTATATAGTGCCCCCTGTTTTATGGTCCTGTTTTTAAAGAAATATTTTCTCTAAAAATTTGTTTTATTTATTAATGACTTGGGCTTTTATAGAGTCTTACAACGTTCTTACAAATAATAATCCCTAGACATCTTCTATTTTTTCTATTACAAATTGAACCCTAAATTAGAGATAAATCTCAATAGTCACCTTCAAGATAGGCAAAGGATATTCACTAACCCCATTTTGTCATATAATCTAGATAAATCTAATGAACAAAGTTCTTTAATGAGGCAGTCAACCAATTGCTCTTTAATGGCTACATGACTTAGCTTCAGTAGTCGTTATTCAGCTTTCCCTTGATGAAGAACCTATCAATCTCCACATGTTTGGTTTTATCGTGTTGCACCGGGTTGTTGGCACTGTTGATTGCTGACTTTTTTGTCGCATCACTAATTCATTTGAGCTCCTCGGTCCATCTTGAGCTCTATCAACGAGGCTCTCGGCCACATCATATCGGCAACTCCCAAGGCCATGGCCCCTTGTACTTTGCCTCTGTTGTTGACCTCTCTACTACTGACTGTTTTTTGCTCTTCCAAGAGACCAAATTGCCCCTTATGAACATGCAATATCCTAATGTGGACCTCATGTCATCAGGAAACTTGCCCAGTCAGAGTCATAAATAGCCCTTATTGCCTACATGTCTATTCTTCTTGAAGATCAACCCTTTCTCTGATGCACTCTTCAGATACCTTAAAACATGATATATTGCGTTCATATGCCTCTTCCTTGGATCATGCATGTAGCGGCTCACCATGCTCATTACAAATGAGATGTCGAGAAGAGTGTGATTCAAATAAATCTAACATCCCACTAATCTCTGGTTCCTCTCACGATCAACTGACTCTCTTGCCTCTGCACTTAGCTTGGCCTTTTGATCAATTGGAGAGACTGCAGACTTGCATCCCAGTATGATTATTTTCATGAGGAGATCCAGTACATACTTCTTCTGAGACAAGACCATCCCCTTTGGTCCACGGGCCACCTCAATCCCAAGTATCTGAGTTGTCTAAAGTCCTTCACTTCAAGTTCTCTGCGCAATCGTATCTTTAGCTGAGTAATCTCTACCTCATCATCACCAATGAAAATCATGTTATCAACATACACAACAAGCATAGTGGTGTGAGCTCAATGTTGTCGAAAGAATACTGTATAGTGGGCGTTCATTTGTTAATATCCTATGCTCACCACAGCCTTTCTAAACTTGTCAAACTAGGCTTGAGGAGATAGCTTCAAGCCATAAAATGACTTTCTGAGCTTACACATCTTGTCTACTATGGCCTGTACTGAATTCCGGTGGTATCTCCATATACACCTCATCCAGTAACTCACCATGAAGAAACACACCATTCATTGCCAGAGAAACCAGTGTTCTGTGCTCATCTTCGTTACTGGTGCAAATGTTTTATCATAGTCAATATCATATGTCTGACTGTGTCCTTTCGCCGTAATCGTGCTTATAACACTACATTCTCTTCTGGATTTTGTTTTAATGTGAAGATCTACTTGCACTCAACGACTCTTTACTCCACTGGTAGTGGCACTATCTCCCATATTGAGAGCCCCAAGCTTTTCATGTATGGCCCTTTTCACTTTGGTATCCTCTTTAGTTACTGTTGACCTCATTTTTATGAGGTCTTTTTCTACCTCTCCTTAGACCCTAGGTTCTAGCCCTAGGATTTTTCTGTTTGACTCTCTTAGAGGACTAGTGCTGAGACCCTCCCCACTTAGAAATTCAAGCAACTTCCTATTTCTCTTGCGATGTCTCGAATGGGTTATCTCAAACCATTACCATTTGATCTAGTGGTTGTGTTTTCGAACCATCATCATTTGGTCGAGTGGTTAAGGACCACCTTGTGGAGGCTCGAAGAGAATTCCTAATAAGATCTAAAGCCTTAGGGCGTCTTTTATGACTTTCGTACATTCGCGTACGCGAATCGATGAATTTGTTCAAACGACTCCGGATGACGAAATGGACTGCGCCGGTGTGTCCGGAACGTCGATTTTAGTCGGGAAGGATACCCATATTTTTTGGGTTCGTCGCACTAAAAAATGCTCGAATTATTATTTAAAATTTGGCACGTAAATCGAAAAAATAGTCAAACGACATCGGATGACAAAACGGACTGCGCCATTGTGTCCGGAGCATCGATTTTGCCTAGAAGAGACATCCATTTTGCTGTGATTCCATACATGAGCGAAAAGTATGCGATCGGGAGGTTATAATATTAAAATATTATAAAAATAAAAAAGGGACATTTTCATTTCTTTTAAAACCCTAATTAACTCACGCACACACGATAGTCCTCCCCATTCGGCCTAATGGAAACCGCGACACTCCCAGGCTCCCCCCCCCCTCTCCTTCGCGAGCCCTAGCCTACGAACCCTTGATCGTGCGCCCCCCTGGTTCGATCGCGGGCAAAATATTACATCCGGACTACTCACGTAGAGGTAGGTGCGGAGCCCAATCCATGGGAGACACGTGAAATCCCGCAATAACTTGGGAATAACACGAAGGAATATTCCTCGTGTTACTCCACAGTTTACGGTATTATGGGAGGAATAAATCGGTGAATAATGCGGAATAACACGGGGAATATTCTTCATTTTATTCCCGTATTATTTCGCGTTATTGTGGTGGTATTGTAACACCACCACAATAACACATCAATACTACGTGGAATAACACGAGAATAACGCGGAATAACACGGGGAATATTCTCGGTGTTATAACACTACCACAATAACACATAAATAACGCGAAATAACACGGATGAATATTCCCCGTGTTATTCCGCCCAAAACACCGCTAACCGCAGAGTAACAGGAGGAATATTCCTTCGTGTTATTCGGTGTTATTACGCATTATTGCGGGATTCCACGTGTCTCCCGTGGATTGAACTCCGCACGTACCTCTAAGTACGTGGTCCGGATGTAATATTTTTCCTCGATCGCGAGTCCCTAGCGCTCGGCTCCTCTGCCATTCTCGAGTCGGCTTACCCCTCGATCCCCGTTCTACCGAGAAGCTCGCCAATCGCAGGACTTCACCTGGCTGACCCTTTCTCTTCTCCTTGCCGCATTTCCTCCTCCCTAAATGCTTCTCATTCTTCCCTGTAATGCGATTCGACCACAGCCGGTAGGTGCAGCTTCCCTCCCCCGCTTCCATTATAAAAACCCTAGTAAGGGTTAGGGTTAAGGTTGTTGAAAAAAAATTCTGGTAAGGGGAGGTGCTGCTGATTTCTTTTCTGATTGCTTGGCCATTTCTTCCTCAGTGTGTTGGGTCTTGTTGAAGTGTTGCCTCCTTTCTCGTTTTCTTGGCTTTGGGTTGAAGCTTGAAAGAGGGGGAGCTGCTGCTAAAAGTTCTGTTGGGCTTGTTCTTACATTTGAGCTTTGCATTAAGAGGTAACTCTCTCTCCTCCCTTTTCCTCATTTTAGGAGGCCAACATCCTCAAGTGCGTTAATATGAGCAAGAACATTAATTCACTTAGGTGAGTGTTAAGGAGGTGCATCCAAAACTTCCTTCTTAATTTTGACATGGTGCTAAATGCAATTGTAGATTGAGGGAAAGGTTAGGGAAATTGCAAATGGTCATCATGATGCAGGCATAAGAAAGTTTCACACTCATAAATCCAGCAAATCTTGACAAGTGGCGTCCAAGTTGATTTTTTTTTATGACACTGGAGTCGTTGATGCTTTATTCCTTTATCATTTTATCAAAATCTTAGATATTGCGTTTGAGGGATATGATGAATCCTTTAATAATTCAATCAAGGCTTTGGCCAAGCTGGAAAGGTTCATTGATACCCTTTGAAAGAATTGCAATCACCAATCTCTTCTAAGATAAAATAAGATGAGATGGGATGATTGTCCTTGTAATTGACGGTTTTGCCTAAAATGGAATTCTCTCTCTCTCTCTCTCTCATTTTCCCTTTACTTTCCCTGATTTTTGGAGGAATTTGAAATTTTGACTTCTCTACTTGGTCGAGGGCAAGGCAAACTTTCCCTATCACTTGCTAGGGCCATTGTGATCATTTGATGTCACCTCCATTTCCATTGAATTATAAGCATTTGATTGGTTGATTAGGTCTTACATCCCTTTTAAGACATGCTTTATGTTGAGCTTTCATCATTTTGTTTGGTTGCTGTTATGTTAATATTCTTTCTTGATCAGTATGACTATTGTTAATGTTCCACAAGCTTCTGAAAACACTACAAAAGAAATATGTTTCCTAAGAGTTGGATGGATTTGTAACAGTACTTCCCTTATCTATTTATTTTATTTGCTGAAAATGAATTATGAGAGGAAAATTTACATTTGCACGACCCAATTCTTATTTATCTACATGTATAACACCAAGGTTTGGACATTTACATGCATAAGATTCAGCTTTTGTGATTTAAATGTATTCAAATTGGTTGGATTTGAAAGCTACAACATTTGTTTGGACATTTACATGCATATGATTCAGCTTTTGTGATTAAAATGTATTCAAATTGGTTGGATTTGAAAGCTAAAGATTTGTTTGGACATTTACATACATATGATTCAGCTTTTGTGAATTAGATGTATTCAAATTGGTTGGATTTGAAAGCTACAGTATTGGTTTAGACATTTACATACATATGATTCAGCTTCTATAAATTAAATGTGTTTAAATTAGTTATGTTGGGGAAATACAACCTTTGCTTTGGGCATTTATATGGTTAATTAAACTTTCATCTTACCGGTTATGTTAATTTCATAAAGTGAGAAAGTGTGGAATTGTCATTCAGATTATATTGGTATGGGGAGAGGCAGATTTAGCTCATTTTGGTATACACAAATTATTTGAAACTTGCTCTCTCTCTCTCTATGCCATAGTTTTTTTTGCTGAAATATATATATGCATGGCTGGAATTCTATTTTGGCATGCTTAAAATGAGGTTTTCTTTGGGATTTCTTTGGCCCATAAGTTGGAAAATATGGGGCTTTTCTTATGCTTTCCTTGCAGCCCCCTTGCTTATGATGAATGTTGTTGGTAGTTTTTTGTGTTGTTGAGGTTTCCTCTTCGTTACCTTACCTAAAAGCCATTGAGTTTCCTTTGCTGTGGTGAATTAGTTCTCTCATTCTTCTTGTCTCTTGTCTTTTGTTTCTTCTTGCTTCTTGGCCTGAGTCCTGCGCTTATGCATGCGGCATAAGTGTGCACGTATAGTCTTTTGCTATATGTGGGCCATCAAGCAAGGCTGTAAGCTTGTTTAGGGGTTTAAAGGCGGTGATGATAGTGCTTATGTATGCTTAGACGATGGATACGAGGTGAGGTTAGAATAGTATCCCTTGCCTTTGAGAGGTGGCATTCGCTGAAGGTGAGGCTAGGGACCGACGATACTATTCGCCGACTCTTGATAAGATTGTTGCCTCTGACACCCTTAGGTTGTCAGTAGTCCTAGTTCGATTAGGGTGACTAACCTGTGGACTATACTATTTTGTGAAAAATTACAAAAATAAAACAATAACGATCTTTTGCTTGCTAAACAAATGAAATTTGCATGAAATCTTAAACAACAACATTTGCTACAAAAATTAAGGAATTTTGATGAAAACTTATAATGGTCAATAGTTAGTCATTCGGATCGAGGTTGGGACGACCCTCTGTCTTATTCAAGGTCGGGAAACACACAATCTAGCTCTGAGCCTACCCTGACCTGATGCTTACGGTCTTCTTGCTTTCTTCGGATTTCTCGTACTTTTCATACGGTTTTATTCGAGCTTCTGTAAATTACTCGTGATTTCTTTTGGGTTTTATTCGTGTTTATGATGGTTTACTTCGAGTTACTGTGTCATTTGTGGCTTTCCTCGAGACTTTCAGAGATAGCAGACCGGTCAGGTATACAGGTTTATTTTATATTTACAGTATTTCATTTCTTTTACTGCATACTTTACTGCTATTCCTTACTTACCACACTTTACTGCACATATACATGTGATTGCTACTGTTTATTGCTTATTACACTTTACAGCATATTTCCTTTTATTATTAGGTTGCTTTTAGAGACTTGCAGGGGACTTTAGGATAGAGGCCAGTAGGACACCCAGTTTAGGAGGTGCCTCACAGCAGGCCCTGAGACCTAATAATAATTATACATGTAAATATAAAACATAAACCCTAAACTTGCAATTGTTACAACGAGAAGTCTGGAGATTGGAACAAATCTCCGAGGGCAGCACGACGAGAATGCAACAAACAGAGGAGGATGATCTACAACAGCAAAATGATTCTACAACAATTAAACCCTTTCTTTAGTTTAAATAATAACCCCTAGGATTTCGATGTAGTTTGTTTAGCGCAACGTAAGCCCTCGCCTTGTCTTTTAGGCTTTCGCACAACCCTGTTGTTAATTACATATCAAGAAGGGGAAATTAAAATATGTTTGAAGGGAAAGTGGAAAAGGAAAGTTTTCAAAAGACTGTGGGGGGATTCTTTAAGGGGAAATACCTAGCATTTGTTTTCTTGTATGCATGTTTTGTTGTGGCTGTTGTTTTCTTTCTTTTTTTGGTATTCCTAGTAACGTCCAGGGTGTGAGCGAGACGATCTACCTCTCAAATAGTAGATCAACCTTGTATCATTCTTGTTTCCTTTGATCTTTTGTAAGAGCAGACTTCATTTTTGTTCTTTCCGCATATCTATTGTAGTTTCGTTGTGGTTTGTTCGTTGATTTTGGTTATGAGACGTATCATCTTCCAACTGCAATAGAGGTTTGTCTCCTTCGAGAGGAGGCAATTCAAAACGTTCACCCATAGCCATAACGATTACTTACTATATCGAAAGAATGTAGTAAATCCCTTTCACAAGGCAGATTTCAAAGAGGAACCACTACCCAGAAGATTTTTCATAAAATATCAAAAAGCCAGGATCTTGAAGTAAAGATAGATTTGTCATATTTTGATCTCCACATGGTTTCGGACGACTTCATTTAGTGCCACCAGATCACGGAACGTGTATTTGTGTACTGACGTCTCACCGGACAGATTTATGAAATTGACTGCTAACGAGTTAAAAAAGAATGCGTATCTATGGTAGGAAAACTTAAAGATTCTTTAACAACGAGAATGGAAGAGTAAAATTATTACCTAATCTATGATGAAACAAAAGATTTAGTGACAGTATCTACCAGTTCATTACAGATATGATGTTCAAACCCTGACTTCAAAAGTGGAAAATATCACCATATACCTCCATATCTGACAGACAGAGTTCAACCCTAGGATCATGCAGCTGTAGTACACTCATGGGAATATTCAAGCCGACCTCTCCTGAGAGAAGCTAATTAAGAGTTGAGAACATGTGGAGCCAAACAACATTCCCAAATTTGTCGCAGCCAAAAGATGTGTCAAGTGCCACAGTTTTGGGCACAGCGCATTAGATTTGACCAAACAAGAGTACAATCTATTTCACCGAGCAGGAAGCAGTTGAAGAAATGGACAATGATATAGTATACATTTAAGAAAGTGAGGACACGAAAGAGGGTTATTAGTTGCCAATTGATGAGGGAGAGATGCATGTAATTCTAGTTGAGCCCATGAGAGATACCTCAACAGGGTTAACAATAGTTGTTCTAGCCGTTGAGAGGAGCATCAATAGGGCTGACATGGGAAGTCCAAAAGGGTCATGTGTTTGCAAGGTTGATACCAGACACACAATAATCTCATATTAGAATTTTAGAATTTTCATATAATAGCCTAACTTCTGAGTTGCCCTTGCTAAGGGAGGTCCAACATATCAAATATGAGAAGCATTTGAACTACTTTTGCAAGATCATATGGGATCAGATGTGTATTAAATTCAGTTCCACAGTGTACCCACCGACAGTGGTTAGACAGGAGGGATGATCACGCTGTGTTGGAAATTGCCTTAGGAGTTTTGTGGGAAAGAACATTCTACATTGGCATTCGGTTCCTTCAATTGAAGAGAAGAGGCATCTCTCGAGTGTTCCTTCAATTGAAGAGAAGAGGCATCTCTCGAGTGTTCGCTATTGAGAATTGCCCATCCTGTCATAGATTTCAATTTAGAGTTAGTTTCTCTTGACAAATTTGTTTATCGGATGCGCCTTGCCAAGTATGATGAGTGGAAGAGGAAATTAATAAATTTAATGGATTTAGAGTTGCTTTATGAAAATCTTTGTCGATATGCGACGCTAGCTCAGGTTGTGCCAAAAGAGGATATATACTTATTCTACCATGATGTGTTTTATAATGACAACACTTACATCGCTGACTTACCAGGAGATTGTCATTTCTGCTTTCTTCAACATGGTCTACCTGACGCCATACTTCAAGGAGGCAGAAGCTTCAACGGATGAGGTCGAAGCTTCCTCAACCCCATGAGACCAATGGGGGCTTCTACTGCTACGTGGACTGGGCCCGGTATCCAGGTTACGTAAATGATGCTTTAGTCAAACTGTGTTGCTCCTCTGTCAATTTATTTCCACTTTTCAACACGTTTCTTTTTATCCTTCCTTCTAGTTCTTTCCTATACGGGCATTGTATTAGAGTTTGGATTCTCAGTTTTAGACGTGTCTTCTGTCAAGAAAATCATCGGCATCTCCGTTTTCCCTTTCTAGGACTGTATCGAAGGCTCCCCCTCCCCCCCTCCTATGGAGAACAGTGCTTGTGTTGTTTCTGCAGCCCCCATGCCTTCCTGCCTCCCTTCCCAACCTACTATCACCTTGTTTCCTCCGGCCATCCAACCGCCAACCAACTTACCAGCCTCCTGCTGCCCAGCCGCCACCTCCTTAACTCCTCCTCCTCCGCTGCAGCTGCCGAACAGGCTTTATAGCTGTTTCCTGCAGTCTACTTTGCTGCCCCCTTTCTAGAACTCCACACACACCTGCTGCTGCCTTCCAAAACCAAACCTCCTCCCTTTCCTTTGCTCTGCCAATGCATCCTAAACCAGTGCTCACCTTGCTGTCTCTCCTAAACAGTAACTACTGCTCCTTTAGCACTGTCATTTCGTTGTCCTGCTGCCCAGGCTTGCTGCCATCCCCAAACCGCAACTCCACAATCCTGTTACTGCTGCTATTACTGCCTACTGCCACCTCTACTACCATTCCGTCCCCTTACCATGCCGTCCGCTCCACATAACCGACCACCACCACCTCTGGATCAACCTCTTTTGGGGTCACCTTTGTGTCATGTCTATTGTTGTTACCTTTTAAGGTGTTTTTTGTTGTAATCATATATTTACTTTCCTTCGATTAGCTTAACTTTGGTACCAGATATTGAAATCTCTTTGGTTTCAATGTGGAGTTTGAGAAACTTTTGCTGCGTGGATGTGTTGATGTCCAAAACTTCTACGTGTTGTTAGGGATTAGAATATTTAGTGATGCTAATTGTTATAGAAGATCTTTGATCTGTTTTAGCATGTTCGTTTCAAATCTTTACGATAAAGCAGTGATTCGATCGTATACTATTCAAACAAGTTCCTTTGCTCTTATCATTTATGATTTAATGTTTTAAATATTATTGTCATTTTCTGCGTTCAATTTCCATCCTTGCTGTATTTGTTTTTTTATTTTTTTTCCTTGATGTAGTTATGGTTTTCTCTTGCAAAAAATGTTGTCTAATTTTGTCATCTTATAAAAACTTATGATTTGCAGGGATTTTTTAGATACTGGACGGCAGACATTAAGAAGTATATATCGGAACTGTCAAGAGCAGAAGCTGAAAAAGAATCTAAATTGCATGGAATTTTGTTGAAGCTGATGGAGCAATTCAGCGAGCATCATAGCAAATGGAGACAATTAGTTTCCGTAGTTGCAGGTGTACACTTTTACTTAATCTTCACGTTTTTGTTATTGACAATTATATGCACACATGCACTAAGTTTAATTTCTTTGATCTTAAAATTTCTTATAATGACAACTTCCATGTACGCAATTCATCTTCCAGTTAGTTCTGCTGTTTTAAATTAAGAATTGCTTTGGTGTAGTTTCTGGTTGCCCTGATAATTGAGATTTATATGTTAGCACCGAAGCTGTTAAAAGTTTGCTTAAGAGCCAAGTGAAGTAACGCATGCCTCTGTGTTCTATTTGGTTGTGACACACGATCTATAATGGCAACAAGCACATGGCACATTGCACAATGTCTTAGCACCACATATTTTGCCTCGATTCCAAATGAATCTTAACTTAGATTCTGACATTTTGTCAGCATTTGACACAATAATTTGGAGGCACGAATGCTCACTTCCCATCATTGGCTATCATATTCTTTTGAATCATTGTTCGCTAGTTCAATGTTGTTTCTTGCTAGTGTTGGTTGCTTCTCGGTAGTTCTATCACGACCCGGTCCGGTGCAACTAAGGCCGGAAGTGCGGTCGGACGGTATAAACATTTCATTTTACTTCTCACAAAATTTCTCAAAAACTTTCAATATATAAAAGATCCACTAATCCACAAAGTGCAATAAAATTAAACATTCAAAAACAACATAATATGAAAATCACATCTCAAATCAGCATTGAACAATATATCAATATCTGAAGGAAACGATTAAAAAGAACTACAAACAATCATAACTAGTACCTATCAGCTGTAGTCATCCACCTGTAAACCAAATCTCTCCTACTGACATATCAATCTGAAAATTTTCTTCTCCTTAAACAAAATATTAATTTTAATTGTAAGTTTGACTTAGTAATTATAATATTTATGCTCATTAAATTGTGATGCTTATGCTACACATGAATGAACAAAAAAAATACGCTCGTTATTTTATAAAAACTTGAACTTTCATTTTAATTTTATCTCTTTCCGTTTCACTTTAACTACTTATCATTTTAATTTTGTTAATAGTTATAACAGGATTACCATCATACCCCAAGATATTCTAAAAAATGTGTCCGAAGATACCCTAAATATGTACGCAAGTACCCTTAAATTATACCTTAATGTACACTTTTATCATTTCTTTTAACGTGCATGGGTACATTGCATCCATTTCCTATATCATCTGGGGGTAATTCTATTTGACTTAATCATTTATTTAACATTTCATATCAATTAAAATCCTTTAAAATGTATCTTCATATCTAATATATTTTCCTCAAATTTTTTGTCATTTTAGACTTCAATATGTAAGGTATAACTGAAAATTTTATTTTAACCATTTAATAAAACAATTATTCATTTATATAAACATTAATTTAATGCATAGAAGAAAATAATCATCACATCTGCTTACAAGAGACCTTCGAATTAGTTTAACCCTTTACTTCATTTACTTTAATTAACATTTAAATCAATTAAAAGTGAATATAACTATAAGAATTATATCCTAAATAAAGTCTTATCTAAATATAGAAGAATAATTAAAACGCTATCTCTTTTAACTTTAGGATTCTTTGCCTTCCTCAAATCCCAAGGATATATCGGATTCTTCACATTTCCCAATCTGATTAATTTAATAATATTAATTAATTAAATTAATTATGTGATTAATTTCATTAATAACATAAGATTTAACATTTAACTTATAAGCTTTCAGGTTGATATTCTCCCTTTCCCACTTTCTTCACAAACTTCTTCTCCTTCAAAGCTGAATCCCTGTATTAAAGTTCTGATTCAATAAAACTACTTATTAATTAAATATACTACCCTCTCACATATATATAATTATTCATAATATAATATATATATTAATTTATTAAAACATTAAACTTACCTTTATAAAATTTTCGGCCTTTGCTCTAATCTCATGCATGTGATCGGCTTAGCAGGAAGCCTTCCCTTCTTCCTTCTGTCCTATCTCACCCCAACACACAAACTTATTTTCGTCTTCCTGCACGCAAGCACGGTAGGGACTTGAACTCGTCTTTCTCTTCTCCTACGCACGGCTCGATTCGCGTTAAACTTCACAAGCATGGTACGTGCTTCGGCTCTCAATTCGATCCAGAGCCACTCGCATGCTTTTTCTTCCTCTTTGTCGACCTCGTCTTCCACCGTACACGAGAACGGTAGCAGCACACGAAGTCGATCCTGCTTCGTTGTCGCTCGTGTAAGTAGCAACAACTTCTACCAGTGCGGTATCGCATGATGAGGGGAGCCGCACGAACCTTCTTCCTCCTTTGGGTTCTTCCAGTCACAAATAAGTCGCTCGACCCCTCTTACGATTTCTTTGTTGTTTTTTGCTTGTTTGTTCTATGGTTCGAATAAGAGGATGTGCGAAGGGATAAACAATATGTTTCTTACGAGTGGATGCGTCTCCTCTAACTACCTGCATCTGTTTATCTATTTATTTATTATGCTTTATATATATATATATATATATAGATATATTAACTTTCTTTTATTACAAGTTCCTGTCAGCCTGCCAGTATTTTTAAATTCTTCTAGCTACTGGTGTTAGTTGCTTCTTTCTCACAAGTTCTCTCGAGAATGTATCTTGGTGTATCGTCTAAAAGCTTCTTGGTGACTAATTTTTTCCTCAATTAACACCGTCTCCACCACTCATCAGTTTTTAGTTGGTCTCTAAATTTCATGATTCCTTTTTTTTTCATAACTTCATTCTTTATAAGTACGCTTTCTTTTTGGATTTCGAATAATTTAAATTATTTTTTTTATTAGATGCATTATTTTATTTGTTGAACACTATTAATTGTTGTGATTTAGGTTTGGTTAATTAAGTAATCATTAGCAATATAGTTAGTAATTCCACTACTTTATTTTACACTTTGTGCGGCTGATTGCATTTTGACCTTTAAAAATATTGGCCAGCTCATTGGTTGTCTTAAACCCCCTTTTTTATGGTTGGAATTCTGTGGCGCAAACAGTAGCATTCTATTTCTCTTCCTTTTTTTTTTAATTTTTTTTGTAAATTTATTTTTATGAACCTAACTGAGGACATCGCGCAGAACTAGATGTTTTAATCAGTCTAGCAATTGCTAGCGACTATTATGATGGACCTACATGTCGGCCAATTATCAATGAAATAAAGGATTCAGACAATAGCATCACTCCCTTCTTATTTGCTAAAAGCTTAGGACATCCTACTCTCCGCATTGATGCTTTGGGAGACCGCTCCTTTGTTCCCAATGATGTGAGTATTGGCGGAACTGAACATGCCAGCTTTATTCTTCTCACGGGCCCTAACATGGGCGGTAAATCCACCCTTCTTCGTCAAGTTTGCATGTCCATAATCTTAGCACAGGTAACCTTTTTGCCTTTGATTTGCAATTACTTTTGTGTGGATTTGAAAATTCCAATTAACTTGGGGTCTGTTTGGGATCACTTTTGCTTTTTGTTTTCTATTATTTATTTTTCATTATTTTTATTTATGTTTTGATTTGAAATAAAATATGTCAAGTTGTCGTGACCATTTTAATAATACTCAAAACACACACAAAAATTATTTTGAGTGTTTTTAAAATAAATTAAAGTATTTTTAAAAACAGAAATAAAAACATGCAATAAATACACAGAGCAAGCACATTTTTTAAATAAAGGAAAAAATACAAATAAACATAGACATTAAAATTGATGGCAAAGGGCCCTTAGCCTTTATGTGATGGTTTGGTTTTGTTTAGATTGGAGCTGATGTTCCGGCAGAGAGCTTTGAGATGTCACCAGTCGATCGTATCTTTGTTCGCATGGGAGCAAGAGATAACATTATCACTGGCCAAAGTACATTCCTGACCGAGCTTTCGGAAACTGCATCTGTGTTGTCATCAGCGACCCGACATTCCTTTGTAGCCCTAGATGAACTCGGTCGCGGAACATCAACTTCTGATGGACAAGCAATTGCTGGATCTGTTTTACAGTATCTGGTTCATGAAACTCAATGCAGGGGCATGTTCTCTACTCATTACCACCGATTAGCTGCTGATTTTGTTAAAAACCCGAAAGTAATAAATATTTTTGTTCTTGTGATGTCAAATATTATTGCCTTCATTTGAGCCATATTGATTGTGGATTCACCGTTCTATTTTCAGGTATCCGTGTGTCATATGGCTTGTAAAGTGGGAAATGGGTTAGACGGCATGGAAGAGGTCACGTTCCTTTACAGATTGACCCCTGGTTCTTGTCCCAAAAGCTATGGTGTAAATGTTGCTCGTCTGGCTGGTATAGCACCCCTCACCATGTTTTTTTTGGGGCATTTACATTTCTAATAGCTAGTTTTTGCTATTTTGTATCACATAAAAAATACCACCATTTTAACTTTTAAAAAGTGAAGTACGCCTTTTCTTGCATAGGTAAGGTGGTATGTAGATAAATATTGAAGTTAAATTGTTATATATGTAAATACATAGGAATTAAAGTAATATGTATGCAAATCCTGCTTTAATTTTGTTTTTGATATTTTCGTTTCCTAATTGAAGCTTTTATTTGCTTTGGAGTATGATAGGGGTACCTTCCTCAGTTCTTCAGAAAGCCGTGGAAAAATCAAATGATTTTGAGGGTGTTTTTGATAATCCCCAACATGCCCTAAAACATAAAGAAATTTCTGTCATTCAAGATTTGATCCATGCTGCAGAGACCTGGAAGCATGGGATGAATTCTCAGGATTTTACTATGAGTCTGCTCAGAGAAATCCAACAGAAAGCTCAGTTGCTGTTGGTCCAAAGCTGAACTTAAAGTTAGGTCAGTTGGGGCCATTTTATCACTTTGATTTTTATACCAAGCAATTCCATTTCTTTGCTTTAATTTTGGCAACTCTTTTGTGTACATTTTTTTTTTTTCAAGAAAGAGGCATTTACATACATACTATCCAATTTCTATGTATTTAAATAATCTAACACTTAAATTTTAAACGACCTGAACTTTTCATATCACATCAAAAAAAAAATCATTATTGTAACTTTTAAAATGTGAAATATACATTTTAATGCATAGGTAAGGTGACAAATATAGCAATTGAAATTTAGGTGTCAGATATCAACACATAATAATTGTGTGCTATTTATGTAAATCATCCTTAGTAATGATTATATCTGTGATAGGGTTGGTATAGCTCCGGTGATGGACAAAATTAGAGAGAGTCGCCTCCGATTAAGAGAGTAGATGTTTTAGATTCGACTTATGTTAAGAAAGGCAGAGATGGACCTAGGAAGATTTGGGCTTATTGTATAAAAAATGATCTTAATTTATTAGAATTAAATTAAAATATGACACTAAATAGGACGCAATGGAGAAAAAGGATTCATGTAGCCGACCCCACTTAGTGGGATTAAGGCTTTTTTGCTGTTGTTATTATATCCTTCAGAAAATTGTGGGAAGCAACTCTTTTATGAAACCAAAACTTAAAAAATCCAGAATGCTTACCGTCCTATTCAAAAAATCCAATTTCATCAGCAGTTCCACAACTATTCCTTGCATTTAGCCCCCCAATAGACTCTTGATCCATTAACTGATTTATTTTGCATATTTATCCTAAACAAATTCTCATGTTGGATAAATGTTAGGTAGATTTGCTCCTACGCTCGTGCTGTTGGCAGAACATAATGGAACGCCTCTACATATTTTGGAAGAGCTGGAATCTGCTCGCAGATATTTATATATACCATCAGTTCCATCATGTTGGACCATTTATTGGGTGAGTACATACTTAATGGTACCCAACTCTTTGGCAGGCAGTGCATGCTCTCAATTTTGTAATTGTTCAATACAAGGCGTAAGTGGGTTTTTGAATTTCTATGCTTATCCCCTGCAATACCCGAATTGTTTAATCCATAGAATCTCTTGACTATTGGGTCGGTATCTATAATTGTACATTTTTCATTCCTAATTGTTGAAGTCAAATTTCTTAGCTCCTTTTCTTGAATATTGTCTAAGGAGATACTAGAGGGCAAATACAAATTTTGTTACATACATACCACCCAATTCCTATGTATTTACATTTCTAACAACTTTAATTTTTATATGCATGAGAAAGTATATTTCACTTGTCATGGTGGAGTTAAATGTAAATACATAGGAGGGAGGGGGTGGCTTGTAGCATAGTTTTGTTCCGCCTTGTTTCATTTAATGTGGACTGATTTTACTGAAGTCATTGAATTGGTAGCGCCCATTCCTTTTTATTTAATGTCTGCACTCCATTTGGATAATCTGAAGCTAAATACGCAAACATTAACTTTTTATTTACATGAACCTAAATCCTACGGCGCAGGTGCTAATAAAATATAACTTGGAACTGAGCATGATAATATATGTTTTTATAGACATTTTGAGCGATAACAGTTCTATAGATCGCATTCACATTGAATTCATATATAGTTATTTCTTTTCATTGTTTTATTTGTCTTATTTATTTCCCTTCTTAAATAAGATCACAAAATTAACTTGAAGGGCCTAAAGTTTGGCTGCTCTTTGCTATTTTCATAGAAAAAGAGAAATTTATATATATATATATATATATTTATATATTAATTCCAACTGTTATAATAATTAGCAGCTGAGCATAAGAAGCATGCCAGTTGTGAGATCTAAATGGCAGGAGCACTTCAAACCTAATAAAAAAAAAAATTGAATAAATAAATTGCCAGAATTCAGATGTGCTTCAGTAATAGAATCGTTCGTGGAGCAAATCCTTTTTAAGAAAAGTACTTGATCTTTGTCGTTATTAATATTATAAATATCATTATCATTTTCAGCTTAAGAATAGGCCCTTCAAGGTGAAAGAGAGCACATGGTATGATTCGTTATACAACGTCTCTCAGTTGAACGAGGCTTTAAAGGACAACTGTAGCGTTAACCATGCAAAACAAACTATTGCTAGATGCCAAATTCAATACAAGTTTACTGGGTATATGGACAAAGAGAAATTTGCATGCATACCACACAAATCTTATGTATTTGTATAACTAACCTTATTGTGTAATAAAATTTAACATTTCTTTCTGTAAAAATGGATTTGTGGTACTTCGCACTCTTATTTTCATTAAATAATCATTAAGAAAATGTTATAATATTTATTATTTTGCTTTCTCAGTTGTCGTACCAGGCCATTAGGCACACCTAAATTATTACAGAAAATTAATAAATATTTACATAAATACCACTTAAATTAAAACTTCATGTTTTACATATATTAACTGATTAATAAAACGCCAAAAACTGATTTAGCCCGCCGCAGTAATTGAATCACGTGGATGATTGTGAGTGGGCGGGCACGCCACGCTTTCAAATGGTTAGATGAACGGTCGTGATTTGTTTCTCATTACATTAATCTCAGTCAAATCTCCAGAGCGGTTCGGTATAACGGTCCACAATGGCGGGCCGGCTGCCGGCTCAGCTGAGCTGTATCCAGCTGTCGTTATTATATTTAAAATTTAATGTATGGGAATTATTTAATCATCCAGTTGGCCAATAATGCCCTCAGATGTGGGACCCATTTGACTCTGCCTCCCACTAATTGGACTCTTTAACTTTGTTTGGGATTCTCTTGCTCACATGACTTTTTTTTTTTTTTTTTTTTTTATTCCGAATATAAAATAATGGGGCATTTACATACACAGATCATAATTCTTATGTATTTACATATCTAACCTCTAAATTTTAGTATTTTTTTTCATAGTACTCCAATCTTTAGCATTACATAAAAAAAATATAATTTTCATTAAATTTTCTAAAGCCAACAACACCAAAATATTATAACTGTAAATATCAAACTTATATTATAAGTTTAAATATCAAACTTTAGATATTAGACATATAAATTAGTAGGAATTGTGTGATGGGCATGTAAATGTAGTTTTTGATGGTCATATTATGTTATAATTGATGACTAGAAGTGATGCGTGCAAGAAAATTTGTGGCAATAGAGTAGTGGATTATCGTTTTAGCCTTGCACGAGAATTCAACACACACTAAGATGAAAGAAAAATAACCAGTAATGATGATAGAGGTTTTACGTGGAAAATCCATAAAGGGAAAAAATACAGGACTTGACCCAGTTGTAAAATTTCACTATCAGTAGATGACTACGAAGATTTTTTATCTCACAGGCGAGAAAGGGTAACAATATTTTTCGAATTAAAGAGTCGACTAACGGTATCTGGTTGGTAATGATCGATGGTGACGGTCGACATTAGCTGACGGCGATTGGCGGGCGTCGACACGCCCGACAGTGGTAGACGGAGGTCGGTGGTGGCCGAAGGAGACCGGCGGTAGTCGACGGCGATCGGCTACGGTCGGCGGTGACGGTTGGTTGTGTTAACATTGTTCTTCAATCTGTATAATCTTCAACTTAGTTATTGGATTATACATCATCTTAATCAATACATTAGTTCGCAAAAGCTGGCAGGTGATCATATTTTTCCATTATGTTAACCATCCATATAGAAAAATATTTTTCTTCCATAATTTGGCTAGGAGGCATAATAAACTTCAACTTAGTTATTGGATTGTAGATCATCTTAATAAATCCATTAGTTCATCGAAGCTGATAGATCATTATATTTTTTACATTATGCCAACCATCCACTTAGAAAAAAAAGTTTTGTTTCCATAAGTTGATTAGGACTAATAGTAAAACTTTGGTGGATGGCACCAAAAAAAATTGTGGATATTCTATGAACCATCAGCACGGTAGTTATTAGCACGGTGTGATCAGAGAAGAATTTGAATTAACATTATACTTTCTAATGAAGAGATGGTTATCGATATAATTCTAGAGGGTTTTGTGACAACTCTGTGGTGCATAAGTAAGATTATGCTGAAAATATTTGGGTTCTCATATTTTGTTTTATCTTGTTCTTTAGCATAATTTTGATTTATCAATTTGGTTGGATTCAAAGTCAACCATTCATAAGGTTGTCCTTACCTAATCATGTTAACTATGATAATTTTGAGGCATAAATATATAATCAATTCTTCATAGGGGAAAGACACAATCCAATTTTTTATGTTGACTTGAACAAGAAGTATTCAAATATAATTCACATAAAAAAGGAAAATTACCCTTAAAATGTATAAATAGAATTTCATTCTGCTTATTTGAGATATTTTGAAATATTAAACTTTTGGGTTAAGAATTCTGTTAACCAATTCTCTTTAATTTAATACATATACCTAATTGCCTATCAAGGAGAGAAATTGTTCTTACTATACTTTTAAGTGAGTAACTATCATATTTTACCTTACAGTCCATGATTTATATAAATTTAGACTCCTAGAAGAGGGATTGTCTTGAGATGCTTCATCAAAACCTTCGGATCATATACTCTACCATTCCTCTAAAAGGGGGGCTCTGTTGTGTTGCCTCCTTTGCCACTTTTAGAGGATTATTTTGATTGTTCTTAGTACTATCCTAGACATTATTTTGATTGTTTTTTGTTTGTTTTTTTTATTTTATTTTTTTGGTACTTTTACCTAAAAGAAGTGGAATGACTTGACCATTCTTATTAATTGTCTATTTTATTGTTGTGCGTCTTGTGTTGCCTTTTCCAAAGGTAGCATGATCATCCCCATTAGTTGCCTTACCTTTTAGAAACTTTTTATTCACCACCTCAAATTCATGCCAACTTCAAATCTAGAAAGTGATTGTTTGAGTCATGCTTAATGATTATCTCAACTTGATTACACTGCTTTGTTGGCCTCATATGGTAATCATACCTTTATCTCCAGAAGAAGGGTCATCTTTAATGGCCTCTAAGATCTTCCTGCATGTCTTTGTCCCATGTTGCAAGATCATACTAACTTTGGTTACATTGCCTCTAGAGCCTTATAAAGCTCCCAAGTTCTGATTTTGAAAACACATTTTTTTTTTTTAGAAATGTAGGAATAAGTTAATGTATAATAATGCCTCTTTAGGCACTACATTATTAGGTTTTATAATGTTAGCATACAAGTATAATTAGAATTCACCTTTTTGTATTTGCAATATAATAAAGTAGAACTTTTATTTATAGACGGACTTTGAGATCCCAACAACTGATATAAAAGAAAGGAATTGATAGAGATCTAAATGGGTTAAGCATGGGTGATCTTATCATGTATTCAATTTTGGGTTATTTAAATTTTACTCTAATTTAGCAACGCATGTTGAATTTTTAATTTTTCTAAAGCTATTACGTTTGTGTTTGATATTTCTAAAACTTAGTTATCTTATTTGATTGTAAGAAAGCTTGCTTGTGACTTTTATTATATTATTTAATTGGAGTAATATAGTTAGATATTAACTAAATAATTTTTCATTTGTCTATTTGATTAGATTTTTAAAATTATATGCTAATAACTTTCAATAAAAAATAATAATATGAATTTTACTTGTTTATTGACAGATTGAAGTATTTGTTTAATTAATAAAAAAATTAAATTATAAGTTAAGTATAATGTTTAGAAATTTTAATCAAGCCGTGAATTAACATTTTAACTTATAATATAGTCAAGTCAAGTCTTATCTGAACACTCAGGCTCGATTGGAGCCATACATGAAATACACTTATTCTGGAGAATAGAGTAATAGTAATGCGATGAACAAGTGCATAAGGTCTACATGATTTAATTCTTACAAGGGTTGAAAATATGCATGCATGGTGCATGACACATAATTTCGAAAGTGTTTCTAATGCATGTACATGTGATATTCATGTCATGAAAACATTATTAATTTTATGTCAAGATTATCACTCGAGACTTAAGATTATATAAAAATTAAGGGCAAAAAAATAGTGATCATAAGTGCAAAACATGTAGTTTCAAAAGTAGCTTATATGTAATAGATTAGAAACAACTACTTTAAATAAAATACTAAAATCCTTATATTATTATTTATGTGAGATTTCCGAAATAATGTAGTTATTCAAAATTTCCCAATTTCTTAAAAATAATTAAGAATATAATAATAATAATAATAATAATATGTCAGACTGAATCTCTCATATGGACAACCAGCAGCTTAGATAAATCGTAGCATGGATGAACCCTAGCCCGGACGATCCATAGTTCGGATGACCGATCAGACCTGGGTGATCGACCAAGTTCAGTCGACCGAGTTGACCTATAGACTTGTAGCAAATTAAGCTTAGCTAGCCGAACCAATAAGCAGTTGGATGACAAGTTCATACTTATAAAATATCAGAAATATAACTATAACGCTCTGATTAAAACAGGGGCAAATATGTACCTTCAGATATTTGTCATCTCTCATATAAATAGGGAATTATTTTATGAATAAAACATGTCAAAAAAGCCAGAGAAGAACCTAATTACCCTATATTATTGTTCATTTTATTGTGCAATATTTTCTCTGTCCCTCACTTTATTCTTTCTACACTATATTCCATTGCGGTGTGATTCACAGATAAATTCAAATTTAACAATATGAAATCAACAATCTTATATGTATAAATTTCTAGATTTATATAACCTACATATATAAAATTTTATATGTTAATAAATCTTTTTAAATTAAGCATAATTTCATATACATAAATTTAAGAACTTTGTATATATATATTTTTCATTTCTTTATATATAATAAAATTGTGTACACAATATTAGTTTAATTTATAGTCAAATAACTGCATTAATATCTCAAAAATATCCTATAACTAAATTCTTTTTCATTCTTATTTTTCATAATTACATCTTCCATATAAAAAAATTAACAAAATTCATCAGTTAGTATAATAAAATTTATTAGTATGTTGCAAGTATGTATAATTTAAAATAAGATAATGAATTATAGATCTATAGAATTATATAACAAAAATAAATTGTGATAAACCTTCACAACTCTAAGAATCATACAGAAAGGGAAAAATTTTTACATCGGGACTCCGCACGTAGAGTTACGTGTCGAGGCCGTGCGGAGGCCAGTAAAATAACGCCACGTAGCGCGCGTGACAAAAAAATAGCATTCGAGTAGAATAACACAGGGAATATTTCATTCGTGTTATTCATGTGTTATTGTGTGTTATTTAGGTGCTATTCTGCTTCTAGAATATTCCCGGTGTTATAATAACACAATAACACATGAATAATATATGAATAACACACGATAACACATGAATAATACGGGAGTAATATTCCCTATGTTATTCTGTTTTTTTTTTCCGACACTCGCCACGTGGCGCGATGTTACTGGACTCCGCACGTAACTATACATGCGGAGTCCTGATGTAAAAATTTTCCTGCAGAAAGGGCCCTCAAGTTTCACCAATTGGAGCTTACTATATAAGATCTGAGATTGTGACTTTGGCTTCATGCTTATTAGGATTTAAGAAAGTTGAGAGATTCAATAAGAGAAGTCAATGAGAAAATCATTTGGTCTTTAGGGCTTAAGAAAGATTTGGTTTAAGAGAAAATCATTAAACAATGATGGTTTCTCTTCTTGGGTTTAGACCAGCCAATAATTTTAATTGAATAACTATAAATATATCACGAATCCCTTTTTCTCCATTACTATCACACTATTTGATGATGCTTTTAGGACGTTGAATTCTGATTTGTTCGTGAATCACATCCAAGAAATATAGCATAAATAAGAAGAGAGAGAGATAGAATAAACGGTAATCTGTCATGTCTAATTCATAAAATGATTTCTTTATTTATAGATAAGATGTTACAATGATGATATTATACTTTTGCCCCAACTTCAGAAAGTCTGAATTGTGGTGTTTTTGATATTTTACATGTATGAGCTTGTCTTCCGACTATTTTCTCACTCGGTTGGCTTTGTTTAGTTGGCTTCAAATCGATTAGATAAGCTTGATCATTTGAGCTTTAGTAGGTATAGTTCATATGATGATATTGCTTGGTTGTCGATCCTTGATACCTGACGAAGAGCTTTTGGAGTGTCCATGGGATAGTTGGAGATGTTGCAGAATTGGATCTCTTGGATCGGCATTATTGGAGGGTAGGCTATAGTGTCGGGTCGGTTTTCCTGTAGTGGTTGGCTCAAATTCTTTTTTGCTCTCGTTTCTGGTCCAATGATTCGAGCTCAGATCATCTGGTTATCTTCTTGTCCACCTTGTGGCTCAGTCTGTTTTAGCCTTGTTGGCTGGGCTCAGGCAACTTCATTCTAAGCCTCACATCGTCCTATTAGTGGGCCAGCCTTCGCCGCACTCTTCCTTTTGGACCGATAGATCTCTTCAAGATCTGTGCTAGTTGTACTCTTTCAAAACTTTTTACATCATTTAAAAGAGTAATTTGTAAGCCCATTATTATTGTGTTATATTAGGGATGTCAAATATAATTATTTTTTATTTTCTATCATGTCTCAATTAATATTTACAATACTTATCATTTAACTATTTGAGTATGAACATGAAGTCTTTTCATTTGATTTGACTCGATGATAGAATACATATATTTTTATATATAAAAAAAAAATATGCATATAATAATGATTATATGTATTTGCGTGTAGAGTAGTGTGTGTGCCTATATCTATGTATTATATACTCTATAAAGTATATTAAATAGTCAAAGAACTTTTATATTTATGATTAACACGTGATTGATTTCTTGAATAAATGAGTCAAAGACGGATAAAACACTTGACTCTTTGACTAGTGTGAAGTTGACTCGTCGTCAAGATTTTTTTTTATCATATAGCATGAATCTCAACATATTTTTAAACAATAAACATTCCAGATTCAAATTCAATATCATCTAAAACCCGAATCTCGACAAGTTTATAGTCAAATTGATTGTCTCGACAAGACGAACCAAATAATGTCATAGTTGGTTCAATTTGTTTCAATAAGTATATACAAGTCATTGAAATATTTGGAGGCTTTGAATGTTCGATTTAATTGTCAATTGAACTCCAAATTTAACATATTTAAGGGTGTAAAAAATTGACCTGTCATGCCAACTTGACTCAAACTCGACTCGAAAAAATTAGGTGAGGATTGACCCAATATTTTTCGAGTTGGGTTCGCGTCAGAGAGTTTGACCCGTTTATTATTCGGATCGGGTTTAAGTTGAACTCGAAAATCCAAACATGACTTGAATAAGCATGAAATTTTGGGTTAAGTCTGGGTCTTAGTTTCCGACTCGTTTATTATTCGAGTCTGGTTCGAGTTGAATCTATTCGGGTCGGGTCATTTTCGGGTTGGACCTGAACCCAATCCACTGACCCGAATTGACACCCTATTTATAATTAAATTAAGCATCTCAATGAAAGGAATCCAACGAGCTCAAGATAACTCAATTATGAAGTCATTAAGACACTCAAATAATTAAAAAAACCCTTATGATCAAGGGGGATCAATAAGGGCTATCCGATCACATGTTTGGGGAAGTTATTTGCCAAAAGACCAAGATACCCCTAACTCGTAGGCTATAAATAGACACCCTCTATTCACTTGGGAGGAAGAGGAGAAGAAGAATTTCAGAGCTTATTATGGATTAAAGACCCAACAATAACTCTCAGCCTCTGCAGTCGCGAACCACAATTGACCACTACCCCTTGACCATTGTAGACCACTATCGGTCGTCGTAACTTATTATCACCGACCTCCTATCACCGATGATGCCTATTTGAAAACATTGTATCTCAAATACAACTGTAACATATAACACATGTCTTAACGATCCAACATGACAATAACTTTCAGCTTTCATAACCGCTTACCACCGTCGATCACAGCTCGTCGGCCACTGCGATTGTTGATGCTCACCGCCTGTCGTCCCTAACCTGTGGCAACATGTGAATACTAGTTATGACCATCGTAGCTAGAATATGACACTTGTTCCTAACATTTCTAGTTTTTTTATACGTTGTATAAAGACAATTGCAATGTTTGATGTAAAATTGTAACATTGATCTCCTTGAGAGGGGGTCCAGTCACTAACTACAACCTATGTAACCAACTACTATCTTATAGCTTCCAACTACAGCCTTTGTGGTCAACTGGCACTATCGTACACACCAACTATGGCCTATATGGCCAACTGATACTATTAAAGCTTCCAACAATAGCCGATGAGGCTAATTAGCGATATTAGTGTCACCAACTAATTATGGTCTATGTGGTCACTAACTACTTTTACAACTTCTAATTATGACCTTGTGGCCAACTGAAACTTTTGCAGTCACCAATTATGTCTTTTGTGTCCAATTGATGTTGTTACAGCTTCCAACTACCGTTTATGTGGCAAACATATAATCTTGAAGTCACCAATTACGGCTTATGTGGCTAACTGATGATATTATAGTCACTAAATACGGTTTATGTGACCAACTACTACTATTTTGCAGTTTGTTACTACGATCTTTGTAGCCATCTAATATTATTGCATTTAATAACTATGGCATTTATGACCACTGAAGCTATTACGACTCCCAACCACATCCTTTATGGCCAACTACTACCATTGTAGCAATCAATTACTTCTTTTGTGGTTAGCTACTACTGTCACGGTTTCCAACTATGGCCTCAGTGGCTGAACGTTGCTCCTGCAACCATCGACTGCAATCTTTATGGCCAATTAATATTATCACAGCTTCTAATTATGACTTCTACATCCAACTATCATTATGCATCCAACTACTATGGTATTTGTGGCAAAGTACTATTGTCATAATGTTCTAAAATGGTCAATTGACACTATTGCAACCAACGATTATAGCCTTTGTGGCTGACGACTGTTGTCATAGTATTCAACTGCAACCTCATTGGTCGACTGCTACTCTTACACCCACGTAATACGAACTTTGTGGAAAACTACTTTTGTTACAACTTTCAACTACAATATTTATGGCCAACTACTACTATTGTAGTCATTGACTATGGCCTTTGTGTTCAATAACTATTGTTACAGCTTTTAACTATGGCCTCTATGGCTAACTATCATTATTTCAACCACCAAATACAAACTTTGGGTTAATAACTACCATCATCGCTTTCAACTATGGTCTCTGTGGCAGACTTCTACTTTTACAGCTACTGACTAGAGTCTTTGTGGCCAAATACTACAATTACAGCTAAGAACCACATTTGTTGTAGCAAAATTATGGAGATTATAGCCAAATTATTTTTATTCGTCTGTGATTATCAGCTTTGTAATTCTATATCATCTAATGTAGAAGAAGAGTGGCTATATGTACTTAAAATTACATATTGTATTACTTTTATTTAACTATTTCCCATGTTTTTTTTTTCTAGGGATTTTCCATATAAAAATATTGGTGTCTCCTAATACTTTTCATTTATCTACATCATCACTAAGATATTAAATTCTCACTCTACCACCATGAATCTTCCTGCATGTAACAGTTTAATGTCATCTATTGCAAATGAAGTTTTGTCAACAGAAGCCTATACTTCATCGATGGCTAACAAACACAATGCATGAGCTTCTCACTCTAATACTCACCATTATAGGTCACATTCCTAAAGCTTGGGATGTAAAGTCTCTATTTTGTTTCTCAATGATATACATCACTCAGTTGGTGAAGAAACCTCTTTTGTACATCTTGAAGATTGTGATGAAGAATGAAGGAATCAAAAAATGAGATCCTGTAAATTTTATTTAAGGCTCGACAGTCGATGGTAGTACATACTAAAGGGGCACAATTACTTAAAATTTTACTAATTTGAAGAACACAATTAGTACACCCTCCCAGCATGAACACTGCTAGCTCTACACATCCAGCTTGTCTAGTCAATCCAAAAAAAAGAAAACCTCAAAAATGTGGGAAGAGCTCAGCTCAACCTCACGTAATATGTGATGAGTTACAAAATATAGTACAAGAAGAGTTCCCTATAAGGGATAGAAATCTTTTTTATGCTCTGCGTAGCTCTCAAGAGTCTCCTCCTTTGGTTGAGATTGTCATTTAATACTATGTTCCAATAAGGTTCAAGCTTCTAAGATTGCTTCTAATGATGGGATGTCTTACCTGTATCTATAGATTGATCATTACGAAACCAATTCTAGGTTAGGGGACAACCTTCACTATAATCTCAAAAAGACATCCATGCCAACGTCCTAGGCATGATTGTGATTGGATAGTCCTCATATATTTCATCATGTTTATAAGAATTGATTATAGTTTGGGGGACAACTTCCACCACAACTCCAAGTGAAAACTCATGTCAACATCTTAAACATAATAACAAAATCAACCACTGATTAGAGATGTTCATCTAGAAAATATTTTTTAGTGTCCCTTCATCATATATGAGTTTCCTCTAAACCTGATTAAGAAGTTGATGTCTTTAATATTGATACATGAGCTGCTTTATACAAAATAACTAGGCTTATGTGGACAATCCACTGCTAATGTGCAACAAATTCAAAAGCAACAACTATAAAGTTATCAAATACCTTTTTTTTAATGAGCCCGCAACCATATTTCCAATAATAAGTACGATGCATATCGAATTACAACCCAAACTTGATCACCACAATCCCTAAATCATAGTGGCACGAGTCTCATCAACCTTGAAGGAACTTCTGAAATTTTACCCACAGCTTCTACTTCTTCTACCTACGTTCACTTTTTGTTTTGATTAGGATTAGGAATTCAACCTTCTTTTTGAGATTGCCAAGCTAGATTCACCGGATTCGTAAACTAATTTTTTTATGTTGAAGCAATCGTCACACTTTCTTTGTGGGATCGATATGTGTTACTCTCTAACAGTATTATTACTTGACATGTATACTTGTATTGTGCAGCCAACTTACTCCAAGATAAGCTTTGGCATATCACATCTCCTGACCATCGTAATGTTGGATCACCTGCCCCACCCCAACTAACCCCCTGCTAGGGTAACTCGTGGTGCGTAGAGGCTGGCAATTTGGTCAGATCCACTCTCACTAACACTTATCATGAATTTTATAATCAAGATTCAATGGGTGATGAATTAATCTAACTTGATACTAGAGGGTTATTTGGGATGTGACATCACCGACATTCGTGTGTCTCTATGATGGATCACCAAGATCCGAAAACCATTCTCGTTATGTTACACCATCGCTGTCATAGAATCATCATCACTAGGTTATCACCACCATCACACCATGTCATTTTTGTCAGGTTGTCGCCATGAAGGATTATAGTCGTCTAACTGACTTTACTACTATTACTAAACCACCAATATTTTACTATTACCACTATCACAATACATCACAATTGTCAAACCAACATTGATGGGCCAATGGTGTTGCCTCTACCCCCATCACCCAATGAATAGCTTTGGACCACAACCAAACCATGTTTGTTGGGTTGCCATTATGTTGGACCACCATTTTGGGCTCCTGCCATGACGCACCATCGTTATCAAACCAAAATTATGTACGACTACTTTTGTTGGGTTGCTAGCATGACACATTGCACTCATCATTCGACCATAGTGTTGGACCACTATCATCGAGCTATTGTTGTATTTAAGCACTATTATTTGGTCGTCATAACATCAGACCATTATCACAAGACTGCCGCACAGGTTGGAACACCATCACCCAACTATTACCATTCTCAGATCATCATCTACACCACCTGAAAGAAGCAAGCAATTACTACCTAAAGGGAGAAGGCAAAAATTGCCTAAATTTGGGAAGAAAACAACAACGACCCATGTCTGGGAAGACAGTAATGGCTTACTTCTGAGGGAAGGTAACAACAACATATGTTGGGGGAGGCAATAGTACTCTACGTCTGGTGATGCAACAATAACATATTTCAGAGAAGTCAATAACAACTTACTTCAAAAAAGACAACAACAACATACGTCGTGGGAGGCAACAACAACCTACTTCGGGAAAGACAATAATAGTCTACATCGGGAGAGGCAATAACAACCTATGTAAGTAGAGGTAACAACCATCTATGTTGACAAAGGCAACAATGGCCTACCTTGAAGAAGAAAACAACAACATACTTTGGGGAATACAACAACCTACGTCAAAGGAGGTAACGATAGTCTACTTCGTGCAAGGCAACAATAGCCTACAATCGGGGAGGCAACAACAGTCTGCCTCGGGGGAGGTAACACCAATCTATGTCAAGAAAGGCAACAACAACCTAGGTAGGAGACGATAGCAACCCTCTTCGATTAGGGAATGGTAATGTGCCTTCTCCTCCAAAGGACCTATTTATAGGCAAAAATTTAAAAAAATAGAAAATTTTTTGTAAAATCTGATTTTTCATTGCCTGCGAACTCTCAGGCGCATATTAAAATATCACTCTACTGCTGCGAATCTTTCATAACACAATAGAAATACAACGGTGCTTAAATTCACTCAATTCAACTAAATGAATCCTATTTAACTTTGATAAGTTCGGATAGTGATTATTTTAAAAACTTATTTATTATTTAAGACGAAAAAAATGCAAGAGTTGATTGGTTATTTATAAATTTTATTTATCTTAAAATAAATTTAAAAATTAAACTTGGATAAATCTTAGAATTAACCTCGTCCAAATTTAAATCATTATTCAGGGAAGATCAAAATCGATAGTAACCATAATGAGCAGCAGTTTTTATTGATTTAATTAATTTATTTAATTATTTATTGGCAAATAGCAATGATTAATGAGTATCTAAAATTCTCAACGGAAAGGATAACTAATGATGTGAGATTATTGGTAAGAAAGACGAATCTACTAGTGATGATGTCACATCACAATTAAGAAAGACGATTCAATTTGGCTACTATCGATATCAACATGTGTCTAAAAACCCAAAATCTTACCATTACATATGGGACGTGTATTCTGTTCGGACTCTGGATTTGATTTCTATTCAGACGTATCAATTTGGCAGCTATTATTTTTTCTGTCACTCCACTGGACCATGATTTCATTAGGACGTATGGAGACCGGACGTAATACTTTTTCTTGTAGATGTTGGTGGATGTCATGTGAAGCTCAAATTGAATTCTCAATATATATATTCAACATTTAAGCACTAACTCCTGTGAGTTCTAGGGGTCGATGTGGTGTGCAAGGAATTCGAGTATCACCTGCCTTAAAAAGACATTGCTCTAGTAGGGGATTCGAACCCGTGGCTTGAGAGGACTTACGATTGACAGCCCAGCTGCTCTACCAACAAGCCACGAAGGCACGCACGTGCGCGCGGGCACACACACAAATATATATATCCAAGATTGGTTGATGGGCGGAATCACCAACCAATCCCTTTGGGCTTCGCAAGCATCGCTAGGTAGCACGAGCTTGGACCATGTGAGCCAACCCATTCGAGTACTACCTCTATATAGCAGACAACTCGTCTGGAGGTGATTCAAACCTCATACCAGAGGGGACTTATACCGCCGAAGCAGATGCTCTACCAACCGACTTGAGTTCGCAACTATATATATATATATATATATATATATATGAATCTTTTTTTAAAATTATGGCACCTATTCTAAAATAATTAAGTCACTTCAGCACAAGTGCAATGTCATGAGCTTATACATACATGATGTCAATTGTCAATAGATGTTGTATGATAAATAACATAATCAAAATTTATTACTGGATAACTCTATGATATTTAAATAACGCGAAATCAATTGATAATATTATTATTATTATTGATAGAGGCTGCACGAACATGAACCCCCTACCACAAATTATGATATCCACTTTACCATTTGAGTATATGGTAAATCAACACTATTCAAGTGTAATGATTGTCATTAATTTAAGCTACAAGTAGTCTTGATTATCCATTAAGACTTGTAAAAGCAAGTATTTAATCAACTAATTTGTGTTCAAATATGGAAGGTATTTGTATACACCGGAAATGCGGGCGTGAATCTCAAAGGGAACGAACGATGAGTTAAAAGAGCTTCTTTTTAAGGTAAGCAACCAACGATGATTCAATGTCAAGCATGAGAAATCACGTCTCCAAGCCCAAGGTAGGTCCAAACTCTGAAGATGGTTCTCAGCTTGGTAGCAGCGAGATACGCCGAGAGTGAGGCGTAGATCATCCCGAAAGTGAGTTTTGTTGGATATCTTGCATAAGCAGTGACAATATCGACATAAGGCCTTGCTAGATATGGAGATCAAGCCGAGGGGACAGACCTTCCAGGCATGCAAGACACAGGACCCGTACGACTCGATTTGAACAGCAAGTGAGCCACAACTCAACCGAGCACAGTTGGTCGATTTACCCGGGGAGAGCGGGATTGTCATTCGGCCAAGCGCCTCGACCGACCGACATGCACTTCAGAAGGCGCAATCATCACTGGCCGGTCGCCTCAATTGATCGAACTCAAATACATCGGCCCGCCGATATGTATTATATTAAAATTCAAATTATAATATAAATATGATATAAAATCGATAGAATATCATCATTTTTAAATCATCCATAAAGTATAGCCAAACATAAATAAAATATCAGATGGCATAAGTTTTGGGCAAAATGTATTGATGTCAAGTAACATTGGGAGAATCAACATAATAAGAGTATATAAAAGTTTTAAAGGTTTATTAAGAGATGCTGACCCAACTAAGGGTGTAAACGAGTTGATTCAAGTTCAAGCCTTCATCGACTTGAGCTTGAGCTTGATTAATTAATCGAGTTCGAGCTTTATTCTACAAGTTCGAGACGACTCACGAGCCGACTTAATTAATATAAATGAGACAAAATAATATTAATTCAAACTAGTATTATACTTGACGTGTGTTAGAAGATTCATGATATAAGATTGATTATTTAGTGTCTTGGTGTTATACGAAAAATTCAACACACACTCAAGTAATTAAAATAATAGTTGGCAGGAGGAGACACCACAACATTTCTGAGGAAATCTTGAAAAAGGAAAAATATCATGGGGCTTAGCTCAGTTTAAAAAATCCACCACGTAATGGTGAGTACACATGCCAACTCTTCTCTTGAGTTAGGGAAAATTGAATTACAAAGTTGATGCACAATATTATTTCAGCAATAGTAGCTATACACAGGTCGTGAAAGTTGAAGTTGACTGTTATGGAGGTTGTAGTTCACCGTGAAAATTGTAAATTGTAGCTGTAGCGCCATCTTGTTGTAGAAGTTGTAGTTAAAATCCATGGTAGTAGTGGGCCATAGATGCTTGCATCAGAAGAGTCGATTTGCCACAAAAGTCATAATAGAAACTTGCAGAGCTGTGAGCCAAAGTAGGTTGTAGTTGTTCATATAGGTTGCAGTAGTAATCAGCTGTAATTATGTCCGTAAGTGATAGAGGTCGAAGTATAGAGCACCATAGATTGTGGACCACATAGGTCATGGTTAGCATGTAGGTCGTAATTGAGAGTTGTGTGAGCTGTTAGTCGCATAGGCTGTAGTTGGTCATCTAGGTCATAATGTGAGCTGTAATAACGTCCATAGGCATAAAGGCAATAAGAGGGAGTTGCGTGAGCTGTTAGCCGTATAGGTCGTAACTGGTCACTAAGATTGTAGCAGGGACTTGCAATAAAAATTGTAAGCGGTAGATGCCAGAGTTGGGAGCCCCGCGAGCTATGAGCAACGTCTGTAAGGAAAGAGCTTCAGAATTTTGAAGAAAGTTACTGCATTTTGATTATGACGGTTGCAAGCAGTATTGCGGGGTGTGTTGTTTTAACGTCTTTTGTGGTGCATCATTATAGGATAAGTGGGGTGCGTTATTACACTATATTCAGGGTGTTTTATCGCATTATCTTCAGGATGCGTTGTTCCGTAAGATGCTTCGTTATTTCGCAAAGCTCGACTCCGCATAATGCTTCCCAAAACAACGTACGCCGTGACTCCGTAAGAGGCTTCGTTGCAACTAACGTGGGCTGTCGATGGTGGTTGATGGTGGTGACAGTTGCTAGAGTCTTGGCCTTGGTTGACTCCTGCAGGAGCGGGTAACATTCGCTAGACCTTCGGTGTAGAACACCATACCTCAATTTCTTCTCCTCTAAGCTCCAACATTTCTCTGGTTCATGGTCTTGGTCCCCTTTCATGATGGGTATGACTTTATTTATAAAGTTTAGGAGGTTCCTATCTACAAATAAGAATGAAATGCAGACCACTCCATTGGGCCGCCCAAAGAGATATTTTCAATCAGACAATATTTTGTGAAGATTTGAGTGCACTAAAAATGTTAGAATTGAGTGATGTTGAGCGTATTTGATTTTGCTTGTCGAGACGCTTGATTTGAACATAAGCTTGTCATATTTGAAATCTAATTAAACTTTCAATTACGCATTATAAGTTTAAATAAAATGACTTATATCTCGATTTTGATTTTATTTGACTCAGATTGGATCAACTTTAATGTCATTGTGCCCTTCGTATTGAGCAGATTAATTAACTGTAAGTTTGTCAAAAATAGAAGTTCTAGAGAATCTTTAATCATAGTTTGAATGTTCTTTGCTAAAAAAATTACCTCGAGATTCATGTCATGCCTTGATATCTGTGTATGATTATGAAAATTTGTTGATCACATATCAATAACAAAATGACAAATAAAATAAACAATTAAAAGATAAATAATAAGAAAACATTTGATATAAAATGTAAACAATTATTTTTTAATTATTTTTAATAATTTAAAAATACAAAATCTTGAATTTTATTATATTTTGAATATTTTTTATATTAATTAGTTTTTTAAGCTTGCTGGCACAGGGGCTAACGAGTCGAGTTGGGCCTAAATTGTGCTTGTTCTTCTTAGCTCATCAGATGAGTTCATGAGCCACTTGTTAAGCCGAGTTCACGACATCAATAAGTAATATGGATGCATATGAATGTGTTAGGTATGACTAACTCTAGGAGACTATCATGTATTATGTATTCTTTTCTGAATAGTGAAAAGAAAGTCGTCGCTCTGCTCTCGAGGACAAAAAGATCTTCTCCGAATCTCATTAAATCTCTGTGTTCTTCTGGAACACGTCGATTCTTATTTTCTTCACCCTAAAATTCTCAACAGAATGTAAGTAAGTTCAACCTTGCACCAAAAGCTCCAAAAGAAATTAATGTGCCATTAAATTGACGCACGTTTTGAATTAAAAATCATTAATATTAAGAGATATTCTGAATAAATTGTTTTCCATTTCTATTAAAAAAAAATTAATTTTTTTGTCGTCAAATAGAAATTTTAACGCCTGATGCAAAGGGTTGCCAACGATACAGATTCGCACGACTTGGTGGGTAGGGTCCACGTAACGTCACTTGACGAAATTCAACGCGTTAAGCATGGCCCACTCCTATTTTTGCCACGCGTTCTGTTGTCATACCTATATTTCGCTGTGTGCTATAATAACAGGGGCAGCGGATCGGTATGATCAGGGTTCGAGCCAATTTTATGAGAAACTTCGCGGCTGCGAGTGGACGTGACGCCGTGGATCTGTTTCGACCGTCGATTTATTGACCCAATCAGATCCACCGTTCATTAATTTTTCCGCTAGATCCTCGCCTTATCTTGCGTTCGGATATATTCGTTTTATTTATAGATCGCTTCACCGTCTCCGCCGCGGTGGCGGAGTGCTTCTAGGGTTTGGGTTTTGGTTATGGATTCCGAGTTTAAGGTATGGCTGCGATGGGAAGAGGAGATGGTGTCCAGCGAACGTGGGCGGCGAGTGGTGCACTATTATGTTAGGGATAATCGCGGCGGGCGAGATCTGGCGATTGTAGGGAGGGAGAAGAGTGGGCGCCATATGGTGTTTGCTGTGCAGGCGAAGTTTTTGCAGTCTGTGATTAGGTTGTCGGAGACCGCTTCGCCTTATGCGGTTAATTTAGCAGTAGCTGCCCTACCGTCTGATCTGAAGTTGCGATCTCGGAGACAGGCTGTGGATTGGCTCTCCTTGCTCGTTTCAGGTAATTTGATGATTTTACTTTGTGCTTTTTTGTTTTTTCCTGTTTTTGTGCGCTCTGTTTTGTGTGTGTGTGTGTGTGTTTTTTTTTTTTCCTTCTTTTTAAAGTTGTTTTTTGAGGGGGAGACTTGGATGGGAATTGATGGCTTAGGGGTTATTCGTGTAGATCTGAGGTCTTTGTTAGGATTTGTTATTTGATAAGGTTGCATCTTTGCTAGGTTTAGGTGGCTAAAAGGGAAGTGATGTTTCGTGTGGATCTGACTTCTATGTCGTATTTGCTTCGGAAAGATTGCTGCTTTGCTTTGTTTGGACGCTAACAAGGCATTTGCATGCCGGAGCTGCAATTTTAGGATTTATGTGTACGTTATCTTTGTTATAAGAAAGTTTCTGTCGTATTTGGCTGTGAATGATCAAACTCGTTCTTTATTGAAGGAGAAATTTGCTAGATCTGGATACTCCTCCTGTCTTTAATGCAAATTTGTGTAATTGTAGGTTTTTGTGCTTGTTGTGTCGGATTTTCTTGCAGTTTTGGAGAAAATTGGGTTTTGGATTTCTCATATTCATGGAATTTGGATTATTCAATTGCGGAAATTGTAACCCTATGCTGGAACGTGTAATCCTACGTTTTTCAGCTCTTAAACGAAACCAAAAGGAGCAGAGTGAAGACAAGGAGCAGCTCGTGCGGGATCAAAAATTTCACAGCTGCCTGCATCACTAGGTGCCTGCTCTCATCCCTTGTCGCTCCTTCCATCTATCTTTTCTCCAATATTTTCTATACTTGGAAACAGTTATGCCATCAAAATGAGAATTTTTAATCTATGTACTCTTTAGTACATAGTATTTAGAAAACGTTTTTATAGGGTGAATTTTTCTCTCTTTATTAAATCAGTCTGGCTTTAGGCGTTTTTCTTCTGGTTTTCTCATTGGACTGTATACTATAGTTGTTTTTAGTGGCTTAAGTTGCTTTCTCATGGATAAACTTAGCGTCTGTTTCCTGAAATTGCTATGGAGATCACGAGAGTGGGCAAAAGTGGTTACATAGAAAAATTAATATAAAAAATACAAAATAAAGTCTTTATAGGGAATTAAGCCAAACCCTTCTTTCTCAATATTTTTGTTTTATTTTTGTGTTTTCAAAGTGTTGGGAAAAAAGGATTTATTGTCGGGGTGGTACTTGTTTATTTTGCAACAATTTAAGAAATTTCAAATTTTAGTGAGGCAATTTCCCACCATGGGCTTTACCTTTGTCTGCCTCTGAGGTTGACTGTAGCTGGAAATCATGAAAAAATTGTAATCTAAAATTTGAATTCATTGTTCTTTGTGACATCTGCCCAACTTTTAGGTGATTTGTTGCGATTTTCCCAATAGTGGCATACTTTCATTGTTCAGCAGTGGCTTAAATATTGGTCTCATAGATTTTCTCTGTTTTCTTCCTTAAATTGCCATGTAGATCCTAGCCAAAAATTATGGGACAAGATTCAAGCTAAATTTTGTAGAGTTTATTACTAGCTATTCTTGACGTCATTTGGTTGTATTTACTTCGCCCCCTCCAAAAGTTATGTAAAATTATGGATCTGCTCACCCATGTCATCTTACGTTCTACATTTGATGGAAGTTATGCTTCATGGATGCACAAAGGGCAAGGGCACAACACAACCATAGGATAATGAAAAACCTTGTGAAAGTATAACATGGCACATCTAGGGCAGAGGATTATGAATTTTAAAATATGTAATTAGTAAAAGCCGCAGCATGCACTTAAGAATTTCTTAGTACAAATAAGCAAAGAATATTGGATTTCTGTATATAGAGCTTAAGAAATAACTTGAAGAAGGATGCTGAGAGTAAAGGGTAAAAAAGGGTAACGTAACAGGAAAAGAACTTGATTGATTTAAGATTTAAATTGGTTACAGTGCGTGCTGATTTCATCCAAATGAATTTAACTTGGTAGTCAGTTTTCTTTTTCTTTTCTTTTTCTTTTTTATTTCCTTTTGAATGCTCAAGAAGATTTTGCTTTATTCCAATAACATGAATGAAAAAAACACTTAAAAGAATGAATGGATACAGGAATGATGATGGTGTTGACTGAAAAAAATACCTACTGATTTTTTGAACTTTACAGCCTGTTGTGTCCATGTGTCTAAGATGATGTCAACAAAAGACATAAGAATCATTTCTGTGTTTATGCCGTGAAATTTTGTTTCATCTATTGCCTCGGTTTGCTAGGACGCTTGTGCTTGTTGTTGTTGCTAATATCACTACTTTGTGAATCTATTATTTTTTATTCTTTATTTATTTTTGGTTGTTGTTGATTTTAGATATAGGGTCTTTCTTTAGGATTCTTAGAAATGTCGGTAATGAATGATTTCCATGAATTCTTTTCATTGAATTTATATTTTTGTATGAGAGCACATCCTTCTCTTATTTGGAGTTTCTTTTAAGTTTGGTAATGGCTGTTGTCTTATTAATGATTATTTTGGATTCAAAATCTAGCGTATATTTGGAAAGTCAAGGTCAATAATTAAATTTTATGTAAAGGAAACACCAGAATTGGATATTTTGTGAATTTTTTATTCTGATTTTTAAACAAATTGAATGCATTGCAGACCAAACAAACAACAATTATTCTTCAATATGGGTAAAAAAAGCAAAATTTCTTAAAAAATTTAATTTCTGACAGATTAACAAGTTAGAGAAATTCATCAATCTCTGTAAGATTAATAACTACTTGAATTTATTCTACAAAGCTTAGCATTTCCAAATGATGCCTTTAAGTTCTAAATCAACCACCCTCTTTATGTGCTTATTTCTGACATGATCTTCTCAATCATTCCGATTTCATATTTGATATCAAAATTTCAGTCCACTTCGACCGTCTTAGTAAATGCATTATCTGTTATATAAGGGGTATATCTAATTCATTAAGCTCCCGTAAATGTACTAGGGATGCTAATATAAGTTTTATGGAGAGGTTGATGCAGGCAGCTTTAAAGCCCTTCACATTTTTTGGTGGTTTTTTCCATTGTTTGAACATGGGACTTCCATCATGCACTATAGATTATCATTGTTCTAGGTTCTCTCTCTCTCATTTTTATGGGATCAACTAGATTTAAGGTTGTGCATTTAGTTGATTTGGTTTCTAAATTATTATCTAAACTAATCTGCTTTGGGTGTAAAGCTCGGAAAGTTAAATTATTTTTTGTTTTATCCAAACAATGAAAAACTTTTACTTCATTATTCCCTTTATAAAGTTATTTGATTCATTCATGTTATGGTTGATCATTGTTTAGCTTTCTTTATTAGAAGTTAATAGCTTTTTATTGTTCACTAAGTCTGTTTCTTCCAACTTATTTATAAAATCTATTTGTTGAGATTCTGTATACTTTATGTTCTTGTTTTCTGCGTTCTAGAACCTAATTTTTATTGTTTAAATAGATTCAACGCCATATGGATTGTCCCCTGTGCTGGATAGATACTCTGATGATGAAGATGCCTCACCAGCCAGTATTCCTATTTTCAAGGTAACTATAAACCCCTTCACCCATTAAATGTCGACATTTTATCAATCATTTATAACTTTTGAAGTTTAACTTGAGCATTTTGTTTAAAACCCAATTCCTCCATGATTCTTTACAGATTCTTTCCTCGCGGCAAATAAGACACCATTCTGACGATTGTTCATGGTTAGGTTCTGCATGGGATTGTAGGAAACGCTGGAAGCATTATCAATCTTTTTGCAGAAATGGAATTAAAATATCTGTAAGGCCTTATATTGCTCTTCTGTTTATTTTTTAGCTTTTGCGCCCTTATCTGATATTTCTCTTTTTACAATCATGCCCCCAGGTTCATGACTTCATCTATGTTCTAGCGGAAGGTAATAAGAGGCTGGTTGCATACATCGAAGATTTATATGAGGATGTGAAGGCCAATAAAATGGTTTCGGTACGGTGGTTTCATAAAGTTGATGAGGTTAGTATTGTTTTGCCACCGGACACTAATGAAAGAGAGATTTTTTTCTCTCTTTGCCTTCAACATTTCAGTGTTGAATGTGTGGATGGGTTGGCCGCAGTACTTTGTTTCGAGGATTTTGAGAAGTTTCAGAAAGAGCCACAGCACAGATCCAGCTCCTGGAACCCTTATCTATGCCGTAGACAGATCTACAATGATAACGTTAAGCCTTTTGATATCACTCGAGTCCAAGGTTATTGGAGTCAGGATCTCCTTCGTTCCATGTACCCTTCTCATCTTAAATTACGGCTGAAGATAAAATCTCGCCCGAATGGCTCTGACATTCTGCGAAATTGCAATAAAAAATCTCTTTTGAATGGTGGACGTGTTGACATCGAAGGAGTAGTTAATGATATCGACAAATCAAAGAGTTTGAGCGTCGAAAATGGATTGAAAAGTAGGCGGGATTTCATAGCTCCGGGGTTGGAAATTGAGCTGCTTTCGCAGGACAGCAGCATCAGGGGCTGCTGGTTCTGCTGTGTTATTCTCAAAAGACGCCGTGATAAAATCAAGGTTCGGTACCGAGATGTAGAAGATGCTGATGGAACTGGCAATTTAGAGGTAATAAGGGCAGCATTTATTTTTTTATTATTATTATTTTTTTTTGCATGACTGTGCTCTATCTGATGAAGCTTGTAGCTTAATCTGTTTTTTTTTTGGTCTACAGGAATGGGTTTTGACGTCTAGGATTGCTTCAACGGACAAATTGGGTATTCGCATATGTGGAAGGCCGATAGTTCGTCCGTGCCCGCCGAAGGAAAATGAGTTATGCAGTTATGAACTTGGGAAAGTTGTCGATGCGCGGTGGCATGATGGATGGTGGGAAGGGATTGTTATCGGCAATGTCAGTGAAGGAAAAATACGTGTATATTTCCCAGGTTGGTCACAATAATTTATTATAAATATTCTTTTAAGATGATTGGATCAATAGATATGATTCTAGGGTATTTTCAGGTTGATTGTAGCTTTTTGTAAAGGTGATTGTAAGGTTGTGGTTAGGAAACACTTTCTTAGAAAATTGCGATGTGAATTATGAATTTATATAATTTTTCTGAAAATTCAAATAACCGTGTTCTTACATTACTACATTTTAATAGATCTAGTTGCAAAAAACAACTTTTCAACACAATAAATGTAGTAATAAATAAAAAAAATAAAAAAATAAAAACAGTTTCACAAATCTAACTGTGCTGATAGTCTAAAACGCAAACCATACGGAAAATTGTTCCAAACAGACCTTAAGCCTTAACTTTCAGGTTTCCAGTGAGGCTGTGTTTTACATTTGACGAAGCCAAAATATCACTCCCTCTCCCCCTCACAGTCCAAATATATTTGCTTTTAGTGTTGCCCGGTTTAGATAGCCTAAACATATTTGCTTTTACCAGTGCATGCTTTAGAGAACTCTTCTTCATCCCCCTCACAGTCCAAATATATTTGCTTTTAGTGGTGCTTCGTTTAGACAGCATAAACATATTTGCTTTTACCAGTGCGCGTGCTTTAGAGAATTTTTCTTTATCCTCCCCGTTTTTAATATTCTCCCTCTTTAAACTTACAGGAGAGCAGCAAACATCCATCTTTTCTCCTGGAGACTTGAGACCCTCTCAAGATTGGGTTGAAAACAAATGGAATTGGATCAAGTCCAGGCCTGATATCGCCAGCCTTTTACTCTCAGAACTGGACCATGAGAAGTGCGGCAACTGCATTAACTTCCAGTCTTCGCCCTCCAATGATCAGATGGAGGCAAAATCGAATCAAGCAAATGGAGATTCCCCGCCTCCTGCTCGTACAGAAACACACAGATCACAGGTCATTAAGAGTCATCTGTTGGAGAAAATGGAACAGAATTCGCCTCACCTTGTCAACAGTTTCATCCATGGTGGATTGAGATGGAGCTCTTCAAGGAAAAGAACACTTAAGGGGCAGATTGAGAAGAGGTTTTTGAGTAATAAAAGACCGCGTATTGATTTAAGCGAAAAATCCAGCAGCCCATTTCTAATACCAAAATCTTTGAAGTTAGTGGACCAAGAGAACTGCAAGTGTGGTGGAGATCCTTTGTTTGGCGCACCAATGGCTCTCTGTCCAAACTTAGTGATGACTTAGCTAATTGATGTCTCAGCTGTATAGTAGAATTCACTGATTTTAGCTATTTCTTTTTCACCCTTGTTCTTTATACTACACCAATGACCACATTGGCGTGCTGAGCAGCTTCAGGGCCAGGGGGTTCTGTACGATTAATCTGCTGATCCCATGTGTCCAGAATGTGGAATTGGAACAGTGGAAGAGTGGATCAACCATTGTGCAATGCTTTGTATGTATAATTTTAGTGTAGAATGAGCTTAAAACGATGGGAAAACTAACCAAATCCCTCAGGGTGTGGGTAACTGTAATGAGTAGGGGAGCCGTTAGAGCTTTGTAACCTTTCCTTCTTACCAACTATTTTTGTTGTCGCAGTTTTGAATGCAAATGAAGTAATTCTTCTCCATTTTGGCGTCAGTACTTGTCGTCTTGTCTCTGTAAATAATTATATGTTGGAGAATTTATATACATACCACACAATTTTTATGTTTGTACATGTATAAGACTTAAACTAATATCTTTACATTTATAACAACATGCCATCCGTTGCAGCCTGCTCTAGTAAGGTTAAGTCGGGCATAGCATGTGCATGTTTGTTGTTAACAGCTTTAGTATTTGGACTTTCCAAATCGAATAATTGTCTTGAGATAGACAATTTACTGTTACACTTCTAATTTGATTCATAAAAAATTTGAGGGCACTTCGAATACTTATCTCTTTGAATCTATTGAGGGTTATAGAGGGGTTACAACTGCATTATGGTGGCCTTACTGCGGGGGTTATTGGAGTGGTATAGGGACTGTATAAACGGGTTATTATCGTGGACCGGGCAATCGGGTTAGGCTTATTTATTTTGTGATTTAAATGTGGTGGGACCACCTCTACGAACATATCAGCGTCTGATTGGCTGATGTACGCTAACATGGGAGAGTAGAGTGCTATTTCTGTGCTTATTAGAAGATTTTAGGTGTCTTTTTATGTAAATATAAAAGATTAGATGTGTAATATGTAAATAGGAAGGTTCTGAGTGCTATGCATTTAAAGTGCCTTTTGTTATTTTTGTATTTTTAAAAATATATTAATATATTTTTGAAAATAATTTTTAAATATTTTATATGTTTTAAATATAATAATATATTAATCAAACATGTTAACTATATTTTATTTTAAATTAAGATATAAACAAATTAGAAATGAAAAGTAGAAAATAAGAAATAAAATGATTTCAAACGGCTCTTAATTTTTTTTTTCAAATAAAAAAGGTTCGAACTAATAATTTTTTAATAAAATATTTTATTATATATATATATATATATATATATATATTACGTTCAAGTTGATCGTTGCTTAATAAGCATTCTCCCAAAGAACATATACCTCAAACACTTTCTTAACTACATTTCCTGTTCTCGATATGATTTCGAGCGAGTTGGGGTCATTTTAAAATTAATTTGAAAATTTGATCTGAAACTTTCGCTTATGGCTCGGCTCGTTTATTTCAATCCAATCTTGATTAGAGCCAAAATTCGAATCAATTTTGGAGCGATTAACAATCTTCAAACTAAATTCACAGCTCTACATGTAGTGTGCGATTTGGACAGTGGTGAGGTGGCGGTGCCGTACGGCGCCATATTTTTTTATGTTTGGCAAAATTGCATGTCTATTTTTTCAAATAACTAAATGCAGTGGCTCCTAAAAAAACAGCGGTTTCACTTTTTGAAAAAAAATAAAAAATTGTAATAACTATCATAATTTTTTAAATAGCTGTTTCTTCTGTTGTAGTTTCACAGCTGCTTCTTTAAATAGTTGCAATTGCCTCAAATATACTTTCAAGGGGTGTTTGGTTGCATTTAGGATTCAAGTTAAAATAGGCTTTAATAAATCTAATAATTTCAGATTTATCAAATTCAAATATTATAAATCTAGAATAGTGTTTGGTTCAAATTAAAGTTAAATCCATTAAATTTGTTTCTCCTCTTTGGCATAAATCCACACCTCTCACTTTCTTCCTAAGCTAAATCCTTTAAATCCACATATTAATTGGATTTAATAAATCCAAATTTAGACTAAAAAAGTAGTAAAAAATGATGCTTTTTGGATTCAAGGAAATTTAGATTTAACTTCCTTCATTTTTTTGTTGTAACTTCTGCTCAAATCCGGCTACCAAACACCCCCTTAGTGTGGAGAAATATTTAGGTACGCAGTTTGTACGCAGTTCTGCGTGCTTACTCCAGTTATTCTGAGAGTTTTGCGGGTTAGTAGGTGTTATTGGGATTAATAACCTCACAATAACCCCCCCAAACATAGGCACCGAACTGCATAAGGTATTGGAAGGTGTATTGGTAGATCATTGTGGGGTTTTTGAGAGTTTAGTAGAGTTAATACCCCCAATAACCTCTCAATAACCCCCAATAACAGTGTTATTGGGAGATTATTCCATGGTCGTACCTAAATATTTCTCCTTAGTGTGACTCATGTTTGGACTTCTAAAAATTAAGTTGATATAATTAATCTATCACTGGTTCTACTGAAATAAACCAAGGAATGAAGAGATGCTCATAATATCATTCAACTTATTTATTTATTTTTTAACATTCACTTATTAATTTTCATTTTTGTCCCCTTATACTAAGATAAGAGAAGGCATAATTTCCATATATCTTCTCCTATAACCTCAAAACTATAGAGAAGGCACCATATATTCACATGAATTCAATCAAGATCTTACAATTATCAATCATCACTTAAGACCTTCATCTTCACCTTCACCTCGATTTCTTCCATTGCCAACCGCTTCTCCGCTCCCAACATCAGCTTCCTTAATCTCCAAAATTTGGACGCGACGATTGATCATCTTTCTCAACCTTATTGCCACCGTCTGCGGCTCGAACTCTCCTAAGACGATCACTCTTCCCTGCTTCCTCTCTATCATGTGGCTCTCCAACTCTTCACAATCAAAATAATTCATATATAAACAAAAGTATTAATCAGTGCAAGCTTTAAAATACAGAGACCACAACTGATATGTTATTATTCAGACTTTCACCTTGCAGCTTGAGAAGAGCTTCTCTAATTTTGCGATAGCAACCGCCGCAATCGATGTTGATCTTTATGATCATGCAGTAGAAAGGTGGCATGAAGAAGAAGAAGAAGAAGATGATCAAGTCACCACGATGATGCAGTCGTTATGTTGGATCAAAGATGACTTAAGAGGTAAGGAAAGATGGGAGAGAATATGTGGAGGTTATTGGTAATGTAATAGAGAATCTGATTCTTCTCATGGGAGGAGAACTAATTGAGTTGTGTGTGGTAGGGTCAAAGGGAGCTTCTTTATGATATTCTTTCTTCTCGTTTAGGCCTCTTAGATAGGAATAAAATATTACATTTGTTGGGTAATGTGGAGACCCGGTCCACCACGTGTTAGCTTCCTAATTAAGGGCTACCTACCGCTCACCTACCATATACCACCTACCGCTCACCTACCTCCCACCTACCGCTCACCTACCTCCAACCTACCACTCTCCTTTATTCTATAAATAGACTTCTTTGGCTATTGGATGATGTCTGACTAAGTTCTCGAGAGAGAAGAGAGGAAGATAGAAAGAGAGGAAGGGAGAGAAGAAAATAGAGTTTTTTCGTAAACGTCGAGGCGCTCGACAGATGTAATTCCTCGAAGAAATAAAATCCTCTACATCTCCAGTGGACGTAAGCAAATTTGCCGAACCACGTAAATACGTATGTCGCTCCGGTGTTTATTTTTGCGTGCATTTTTCGTTCCAATTTTACTTTATTGTCATCATTTTTCACAACAACATTAAGACTCTTCACGTAGAGTTACGTGCAGAATCAAATGGTTGGGAGCCACTTGGAATCTCGGCCCCACTAAGAAAAAGAAAGAAAATTATACACACGAACCCGACACGAGCGAAACCCGACCAATATTCCCGGTTGCACATAACTCCGAGAATATTCCGTAACACCGTGGAATAACATTTGAATAACGTGGAATAACACGGGAGAATATTCTCCGTGTTATTTTGTGGTGTTCTGAACCCACATCGATGTTATGAGAATATTCCCGATATTATAATAATATAATAACATATCAATACCATCACAATAACACTTGAATAACGCTGAACACCACAAGAGAATATTCCTCGTTATGAGAATTTTCCTAATGTTGTACTGCAGTGATAGGACATATTCCTCCGTGTTATTCCACAGTGTTACAAGAATATTACCGTGTTATTCCGCATTATTCATGTATTATTGTGATGATATTGAGCTGTTATTGAGTTATTGAGATGTTATTTATTTTTTGGCTGAATGCAGGATGAGTTGCGCGACCTGAAATATTGGTCGGATTTCAGCGCGTTCGCATATATAATTTTCTCTCTTTTCCTTAGTGGGGTCAAGATTCTACATGACTCCCAACAATTAGACTCCACACGTAATTCTACTCATGCAATATTTTTTCCTCAGATAGAAGAAGATTTTCATACATACCACAGAATTCTCATTATGCACTGTAACCTAAATTTTAATTATTACATGCACACCTCATTTCACCCTTTTAAAGTTAAAATGGAGGTATATTTTATGTGATACGAAAGATTTGGATGATATACATGTAAAATAAAATAAAATTTAGCATTAGATATTCAAATACATAGGAATTGGGTGGTATATATATGTAAATAACCCCTTTTTAAGGAGCAAAATGTCAATGTATTTAGGGGAGGAAAAGTATGTTATCTGATAATATTATGAAGTGCAAAATGTTTCAACAGAAAAGTGAAATACCTTTATTTAAATTAAATAACTCAAATTAAATCAATTCAAGTTGAAGATTTTCTAACGGTGCAGCGTTACTCATAAATTACATTTGAGTATTAATGTTATTTACGTCTGCCATTATCGCTTTCGTCTCCAAGCTTATCAGATTGCAGTCGTTGGGGTTCGAGCAGCTCTGCCGGAGTTTCAAAATAGCTGAGAAGGCAGCGATGGCTGTGTGGCGAGCAAAGATATCTGAAACACCCAACTTTTTCCTCCTGCCGCCCCGTTGGGATGGCAGCGACGGTGTCGCGACCAAACAATGACTCCTGAAACTCGCCATATTTTTCCTCCTGCCACCCTGCTCCTACTCGAAACAAGATGAAGGCAACTCTCGTTTTCGCCTGATCCCTCCCACCCGCTGACTTTGCCAAGCCTCATCTTTTCCAATTTGGACCTGTATTATGTAGAGAATGGCAGAAGCGGGATGAAGATGCTGCAGTATTTGAAGTTCATTTTTTCTGATTAGCGGAAGGAGAAAGATTGGGGTTTCAGAGGCCTTTATACGTTGCGGTCGACCAGAGTAGCAGCAATTCCATCGCTGCCTGTCCGCTTTCCCTTCCAGCGTAACACTATTAACGGGGCTGTAAATACTGAAGATTTGATATCTAATACGTAAATATCATTGTTTTGGGTGCTATGTACCATTTAGTTCTCCCGATTAGGGCTGTCAATTTGGCTCGCGAATCGCTCGTGTTCGGCTCGTTAAATAGCTCGTGTTCGGCTCGTTCGTTAAGCCTAACGAGCCGAACACGAACAAATTTTTAAGCTCGAAATGTTAACGAGCCGAACACAAGCATATTGTTTGTTCGCTCGTATTCGGCCGAATTGACTCGAAATAAAAAAATAATCATATAATTATTTATATAATAATTTATTATATATATTATTATATATTAATATATTATATATATATTTATATTTAAGTTTAAATCATAAGCTTGTTTGTGTGGTAGCGTGGTTAAACTTCTATTTCCATTCATTTAGTCGATGTTCGAATCGTAGCGTAGACATATATTTTTCAATTAATTTTAACGAGACGATTTCGAAGCGAACACGAGTCGAATACGAACAAGAATATTTAATTCGAGTTCGAACACGAACACACCTTTCACGAGCCATTTCGAACACGAGCCGATTTCGAGCCGAGCTAATTTCGAACGAGTCGAACACGAGCCCAGCTTGAGCTCGCTCAGGCTGGGCTCGTTTACAGCCCTACTCCCTATTATACATACAAACCCACAATTTAATACATGAGTGGGTCTGCCTGTACACGTGGCAGACCTTGATTGAAGTCCTGATGCAAAACTACATCAGAACGCTTGATGCAATAATTTTTCCTGATTCGGGGCCATTTATTTGCTGAGTATGAAAACATATTGAAGAAAATAAGTCACCATTTAATTAAAAGATTTGAGAAAAAATTAATTTGAAAATTACAAATATCTCAATATTTTCTAAGAATTTGAGGTGAGGATGAATGGATGAATAGATTTTGGTTCCTTTCGGATTTGTCAATTTTATTGTATTCATTGATGTGTGATCTTTGTTTATTTTTATTTGGTTTGTTATCATTTGGTACATTTGCACATATAAACGAATACAAACAAATAAATCACTCTAGAAAGGATGTTATCCATCAAGTGTGATGAGTGTAGGTAGTGGCAGCCAGCGACATTGGCTTATTATTTTTTCAAAATAAAAAATTAAATTGCATATTAAAAACACATTAAATAAAAATGTTCTTTAAAATAAAAGTAAGAGCAAGACATAGAAGTGAGCTCTAATGGGTTCTTATATAACATGCAAGTCTCTAAATTTCATCAAACATATACATAATAACATATATTTAACTATATATAAATGTTGATGGGTGGGAGGAGGATAGCTCAATCCAATCTCAATTCATCCTAGAAATGGCTTTTTAATTTTGATCATATCTCATTTTGGATCAAATATAGCTCCCCAATTTTTGATCAAATACTGAAATCTGTAAGTCCCACTTTTAGCTCCTGAGCGAGTAAATTCGAGCTTCCTACGCGTACCGGTAGGACTCATTTTAGTCTAGGTTCTAAAGCAGTCTTGTTGATTTTTTGCCACATGACAAATCCTCTTCTAGGTCTTTCTATGATTCGTTTCAATAAATGAGAAATTTGGGCATTTCATCTCAAATGAGAAATTTCAAAACTTATGTGTGATTCACACATTTCATCTCTAAATAGAGTCTACCCCCATCATGTATAGTAGCATGACAATAGAGCATGTAGAAGATCATCGAGATAGATATAATGATAACTGTAATTTGGGCAGGAGTATAAAAATAAAGTACCAAAATAAAGCAGCTACTTTAAGGAAAAAGATTAGGGATGTATAAACTCTAATGACTAAACTTCAAAGATCTATTTGAAAATTGCAAATTAACTCCGTTTTTTTTTCAACATCAATTCCAATTAAGCAAATATAATGGCAACAAGGCTAACTTGTCGAAAACTAAAAAGAAGGGTAAAATCACAGTTAATGGTTCCACTTCAAAAGTAAATGCTACAACAAAACTATGTGATCATTACAAATCATAAAGTCATAACTAGACAAAAAATGCTCAAAGATGGACCCTGAATTATTCTGCAAAAGTAGATAATAAACGGGAAATTAAAAAAATTGTTATTTTCACAGGAAACTTTGTTCTTACCCCAAAAAATGAAGAGCCATCCATTTCTTTGATTTCTAGTGATAGATGAGATACGATCTTACAAAAAAAATTGTATATTATGAGGATCAAGGAGACGCAAGAGAAGATTAGCACAATAATCAATGATAACAACTAGAAGAACTACATTTCTTCCACTCTAGTGAGAGAGTTGGAATTCACTGAAGTCCTTATCTTGTTATTTGGATTCAGAAGAGGTCAGAGATGAGGATTGATTACTAACACCGGTGCAGATTTGTAATCATCAATGGCTACACCAACATGATTTTAGTTGGAGGTATAGTGTTATATAACCTCCCCCACCAATGCTAGACGACTAAAGATATGAAGAAGTACTAGTTGGAGGACAATAGTACGTTCATTCAGGATGTGTACTTTGTAGCATCTCCAATGTATAAGTGACCATCAAGGCATCACTAAGGTAATACACTATTAACAAATAAACTATAGCATAAAAGACTTGGGATACCCCATTGACCCACTTTTAATATGTATGCAATTTATGTTTATAGCAACGACACCAAAAAAACTTGATCCCGCTTTAAATATAGATATATGATTTAATGTATAATGTGGATTCTACGCAAGTATACGTATCATATCAAGTAATACGGGGCTACAGTGGAGTCCCAGTTATCGATCCCACGGGAAGTTTTTAACAGATTTGTTATCAACTAAATTAAAAGAAATTACTTACTAATATAGTAAACGGAAATTAAATGTAACTATCGCAAACTAAAGTAAACTAATGCTTGAAATAAGTTGATTTAAATAATTCAGAAAAAGTATCCTTCTCCTTATTTTTAGAAAATTAAGTGAATGATGAATTTAAATAGAATTTTTAAATTGTATTGTGACAAATATGAGCATTCCTATTCTTTACCTTTTGGTCCAGGTGCAAAGAACATTGACTAATCCTATGTTTGATTATCGAATCTGCGGCTAGGTCGGGAGGATACTGTTGCCACTTCGGAGCTCCCACGTTCCCCTCACTCGAGGGCTAACATCTACACTTCGACTCTCAAACAGTAGGACCGAATTGAATATTTTAGTCCGTCACACTAAAATGTCCAATTCTACGTCCAGATAATTAATATTTCCTGTTTATTTGCACCCGCCTTCCAAGGCTTTTGACTTCCACGAATATTGGATGTAATTTTTACTATAGTTGATAATTCAACATATTTTAACAACTCGATTGGTCGGATTGAAAGTAAATTAAGTTTTAAGTATAAATTATCACAATTTATTTTAATATATTAGGTGCTTCTATTTAATTTCATCAATCCGCATAATTTTCATAAACAAGGAGAAAGACTAAGAAAACTACTCAGAATGCATGTGAATAAAACAAAGCATGAATTTCATTTAAAGTTAACAATAATAAATAAAGATACTTATCTTAATTTTCTTCCCAAGCAGACTCCTTGAAGTTCCTTTGACTTTTCCTTCTAGTACAACAAACTTCTAAATAAGCACTCAAATAAACTAAAGAAACTCACTAAACACACTCGGACTTACTAAAATAGACACATAAAAGACTCAGAGAAACTTTTTGAAGACTCGAAAAGACACACTAAGACACTAGAATTCGGTCTCTATTTATAGAGTTAAGCAAAGGTCTAAGGGGTGCTTAAACACCTCTTTAAAAAGTGTCCAGGTTCAATGTATTTGCATTTTGAACTGGCTCGCCGCCGGCGGGAAACGACTTCGCCGTCAGCGGGGCTTCTAGAAGGTCTTCAAACCGCGCGATCTCGCTGTCAGCGGGCTCGGGCTCGCTGTCGGCGAGGTAGTTATAATTCCTTCAGAAATTCTCTTCACGATCTCGCCGTCAGCGAAGTAGTTATATTTGCATGAATTTCCTCCTTTTTGATCCAAATTCGCTCCATTTCATGTTTTTTTGCTTCCATCACTTATAAATCTTCATTCATGCAATAAAATAAAGAAAATACCTTTCTTTAAAGTGCAATTTTATCAAAAATAGATATGAATTTCTTAATGAATTTTTTTGTGATCACCCATGTACCCTTTTGAAATTATGTTTGCGTAAAATAAAAAGGGGATATCACGTTCTCAAAGGTAATATGCTACTAAACTTCGTGAAGAAATGAGCCTCCTAGGTTATAAGTTTGTGGATACCCCCAAGCAGACAACCTCAAATGATAATGTATCCCATGATTTGACTTAATATTGAAATTTTATAAGTTAATTTATCTAACTATTATTAAACTTGACATTACGTTATTAGTTGAATTAGTGAATCAACACATATAAAATATAAAAAATATCGGAAATCAATTCTAAACATCCTCAAATATATTCAAACTCCCCAAGAAAAGGTCACTATATATTACATCTGCGAATCTAAATATTAAATCTTTTTTATGTCAATTACGTTGAATCTACTGATGGTAGAAAGGTAATCATAAGATACAAAACCATTATTAGATGAAAGTTGGGCATCTGAAAAAGTAAGAAATAGACTACTCAGTAGTATAAGGTTAGTGCAAAAGCAGAATATAGAGCTATAACACACACATGTAGCAATGCTAAAAGTAAAAATATAAATAGGCAAGTTTAAGTTCCCAAGTACTCTATATTATAATAATCATACATCATTTACATTGCCAATAATCCCATTTTGATGAACAAATTAAATATAATGAAAATAATTGTCATTTCATATTGATGTCATGCTTTCCAAGAAAATTGTTATCCTCCTATTTTAAGTTTAAAACATGCGCTAAAGAATTTTAAGGTCTAACACCTTTCTCTAATTTAGGTAAAAAAGATGGAGTTAATAAATATAAAGATAATCTCAAAATGATCTCTGACTATTCAAATTTGGCCAATATAATCCCAAAATCGTGCAATGCTCAAAATTAATCCCAACTAGTCTTTCAGGGGTTATATTGAGATTAATTTTGCAGAAGTGAAATACTATATTGGAATCATTTTTTGTATCATGATTTCAACACGAGGAACTATTTTTTTTATCAATTTTTAACTTGGACTTTATGAGAGCACTGCAAAAGTCTATGACTAAATTGGCCGCATCCAAATAATTATGAGACCATTTTGGGATCTATTTTAATAAATATATACGCTCCAAATTGTAGGAGAGTTGGCATTCCAGATAGTAAAATCAAAGCAGGCAATACTCTTAATAGTGGAAGGCAATATCCTCATAAATAAGAGTTATTATTTTCTTATTTCCCTTATTGTCTCCTCTTGTATTATGCCTCTACACCTCAAATTCAATCAAAATACAGTATACTACTTTTCTCTCAACAATAACAGTAACAAGAGAACCATAAATGCCCACAAACTATCAAATTTTAGGGGCTCTAGACCTGAGGTAACAATATGCACCACTGCCAACAACCAATTATTATTTGCAACGCACGTTAACCGATCACTATCAGGATTATTTTGACTCGCTATAACCAAAAGTGCAGAAAAACAGAAAAATAATTTACCATGTAATAAAAATATTGAAGACAAAATGCCTTATAACATTCAATTAAAGCCAAACCATTAGTGATTGACATGCTAATCCGTATCAGCATATGTTGTCTAAAAATAGAACCAACACTATACTAATACCCATTAATAATCAATCCTTAGATTTGCTTCTTAGATTTAACATACGCGAAGGTTTAAAAAAAAATGAAAATAAACTGTCATTGAAGAGAAAATCAACTAATGTGGCAAATGGAACTATCATAGCAATAAAAAAAAACTTAGCAAAATACAAAATTTAAGAGCTCAAGTTTGCAAAATACAAAATCTACAGACTAAATTAGTTATACTGAGATTAATCATCTTTATAAACCTGCACAACCTTATCTTGTTGTTCTTCTTCATCATCATGTCTGACATCATAGTCTTCTTCATCTTCTTCAATCAAAAACACAACATCAAGATTACATTTAATCAACCAAGTAAAACATCGCACATCACTCATATCTTGTGCTTTGCACAACAGCACAACATGCTATTGACAATTATGGTAATCCCATATAACTCCTATAGTGTACAGATGGTGTTCAATTAATTGTAAAATATATACCCGTTTGTCTAAAATGATTATTTAAGTAAAAAAAAAGCTACAAGGAAGTTTAAGAGCAGATTAAGAAAATATATATTAAAAAAAATATTCAAATAATAAATGAATATAGATATTTTTTTTTTTTTGTATTTACACAAAAAATAACAAACTACTGACCTTGATTTAGAAATAAAGCAACTTGAAAACATTATTAGGATTTTGCTTGAGACCAATTGATGATATTCAATAGCTGTAAGTTAGATTTTATTAGAAGAAAACATACTTAAAAATTAATCAAAGGAAAACAAAATTGCCTCAATTTAAACACTATCACAGTACGATATTAAATTGAACCTTCCTGGTAGGCTTCATTAAAGCTGAATGATGGCTCAAAGATATCAAACAATGAATGCTGAACAATGGAAATAAACAAAGCAATTGTCAAATTATGACTAGCTCTCTTAAGAGAATATCAATCAATTTCTAAAATATATCAAAAAAAGAAAGTTTTAGTTCCAATATTTTTCACGCAAATAAAAAAGTAAACGAAAATATACATAGAAATTACACCAAAACTCAAATATCATCTTACATTCAGTGGGGCACAAAGTACTAGCTAACACTTTCCATGTTTTCTGGTGATAACAAGGAAACAAAACTACTTCATCAACATCAGAAAAAACAAATTTTCCTTAAATAAGCTTTAATTATTGGATAATTTTAACTAATGATGCTTTTTTTTTATTATTTTTGCACAAATATGAGCATGTAACGTACCAACTAACTTTGTCTGTTGAAAACACAAGCTCTTGCAAGCTGAAGTGACAAGCTTAAGGCAGCAGTTGCATAACTTGCAAGAAAATCATCGGTAACAATTCTTCAACCTTGAGTTTAAAAAAGAAATGAAACATATTAGCAGAAAAAATAAAGAAAACGTGGCATAATATAGAAATAAAACCTCAACCAAGAAAAAAACATAGAAACTCTTTTTGGATAATTGACACGAGACATCATCTATGACATCTAAATTCAACCAAGGGAAAGGTGAAGCAATCACATGAAATCAACCAAAACCTAAGAGATTGTTCCTTTTAGACAATTAGTTCGTGTGAGATGCTAACTAACATTCATTGATTTTGTCTTCTTGACTATAAAAGGCAGCTGATAGTTAAAAACACTCAAAACAACTTTTAGATGTTTTGAGTGTTTTAAAACAAGCAAAATTGGGCTATGAAAAAATTATTGGGCTACTCACAATGAGAATTAGGTTTGATGGGTTTCCCATGCATGCAAAGTTCAAATAAGAATAATAAGTAGCTCGAACTTCCTTAAAAAACTAAATTTTGAATTGTGAGTAGAAAATGGTTTACCATTAGATGAAGAGATGTTTCGATGGCTTCTTGCAAGCTATGCAGCAACTCCCTCAAGCCTACTCCCATTTGTCAAATATAGACAACATCTATAGAAATAAACAATTTGATTTATGAGCTTTAATTAAACAAGCTCAAAAAGATGCTTGAATCTCGCTGCCTAATATGATAGATGTTTAGTAATTGCTTAAAGAAAACACTTTACAAGCACCACATTATAATAAATAACTACATAATTATTCTTTAAGTTGTTGGCATACAACACATTGGAATAGCTACATATGGAATGCCTTGAAACTTCTTTCGGTTAAAACTTCCAATTTGATACATCATATTGTGTAGGGTGTCCACTTTCATTTCAATTGTTGCTTATAGAGGTTTTATGAAAATTGAGTTAGCTAGCAAAACTACAAATTCAAAAATGTTACATGAACATGTTGAGTGAAAAAAATCTTAAAAAAATATGGCACCTGATCGTACGGACATCCAGACGGAATATTTTTTTCGTCACATGAGCAGAAAGCTTTATAAAAATGTTTTATACCTTGATTATTTTAATCCCATAAAAAGGCTTTATAACAATGTTAAAATAGCAGACTCTTTAAATTCAGGTTACAATAGACTTTCATGGATAACTATTAAAGTTCAATTTTAAAATAATTAAAAATTATTTTGGTGTTTTGATAAAGTCAGAGATTAAAAAGAGCTAATATAAATAATGAGGACTGACTATTTTAGCACTTGACTCGTTTTGGCTCGAAAGTCGAAGAAAACATCAAACGTATGGACGATAGCATGAATCAAACCGTACTATATGTTTAGTTGTATGATGTGATTCACATAGTTAACTGCACATCTAATTTATCAGACATAATATTTTCTAAAAGAAACTTTTCTTAAAATTGTGATCACTTGTTCACATTCCTATATATTAGCATCCATCAAAACTTAAATTTTGATCTCAACCTATACTGAAAAATATAAGAATCAAGTGGTCAATACGTGATCAATATGTAAAAATTAAAATTTAGGTGCTTAATATTTTAATACATAAAAATGGGAAGATACTATGTAAAGTCTCCTTTTTTTATTTTGTCCTATACGATAGAAATCTGTCTTATTCATTACCTAGTACGAATGAAATTATAATATTTTTGTATTAGGAATGTTTATTCATAGCATTCAATTCTTAAGTATTTACATATATAACACCTAAAATTTAATACATATATATATATATCCTTGAAGAGGTTATGACACAGGTCAAAAACATGAACTTCAATGGCAGCTAATTAAATTTAGGACGGAATTTGGATTTTACATTTTTGTACTTTATTTGTGGAAAAATTACAGTTTCCACATTAAATATATATATAATGAGCTGATTTTAGATTTCCCTAATATCACTATCACGTAACATTACTAAATTTCATGAATATTAAAGTCTTCATAGTCGCTTTCACTAGCATTAATTTTCCCACAATATTAATGCTGAAAGGGAATCAAGTTAGACTTCATTCTTTCAGACAAAAAATTCAATAAAATTAACTATTCTAGATTTCCCTAATATCGCAATCGTGTCTTGTTGAATGACAGCTTCGACGTAATTCTTCTATGCCCCGAGTTCGAATCCCAGTTGGATCGAATTAACACATATGAGGGATCAATATTTAGTCCGGTCGGATTAGCACATAAAACTAACTGCAAAATGTAGTTTTAAATTGGATATAAATTTATATATATAATTTTATTATGTTTTTGTGCAGACCTTTTCTATATATATTATTATTTTGTGTTCGCATAAATTTTTATCTACTTAATTTGTACAGATGTTGATTACCTCATCATCATGCATACATAAGGAAGATTTGCTTTCATGCATACATATTTGCATATCTAACACGTGAATTTCTTCTATAGGAAGGCTTTATTCTCTAAAAGAAAATTTAGCTATAAATTTTGTTTGCATCCAACTTCCTTTATTTCTTACATTTTTGTCCTCATATTTAAGCTGAAAAGTATAAGCCAGAAATATGGATATTCCATCCACTTGGTTCGTCATGGTATATTTCCCCTATTTTTGATAATTTTATTGGAATCGATAAGCAGTTATTATAATAAAATATAATTAAAGTATGAAGCAAAAATTTAACTTAGAAAATTTAATGCAAGATTATTGTTAGAAGTTTCTTATAAATTTGATTGCTTTCTGGGACAGCTGAGCTACAATTGATAATCTGATAAGCTACAGTTGCCCTAAACAGACTCTTAAAATTATATTTATTTGGTCAGTGTATTTTTTATGAAAAATTAAGCATACTTTAACATATAACAAAATTTTAGCAAAATAAAATAAAAATTGAAACTTTGATTCATGATTAAAATATGCAGAACAAAAATTATAGAGAGTAATCCACATTCTAACTAAGCAAATTACAATTCTTTCAGAAAAATAAAAACATAACAATATTATCAAACAAGAAATTCATTTTAAGCATTTTTTTTTTATAAAAAACAATTAAATAATACGTCCGTGAAATACGTTTGGGGCGGTGTTGTAGCACCACAGTTTTTTCTGTTTGGGTAAATTATGTTTTGGAAGCATTTTCAAAAAACTGCCACTGAAATCTGTATTTTCCTATCACTCATGGCTAGGTGCAGTGGCAGCTTTTAAGCCGCGGTCTGATTTTTTTTCAAAAGAAATTATAATATCCACCTCAGTTTTTTGAGCATCAGATTATTATCCAGCAGCTTTACAGTTATTTTTTAATAAACTGCAGCTGCTCCAAACAGATCCTAAATCCCTAATATAGTCTGGAAAAATCTGAATTAAAATGAGTATGCAAAATTATGTGAGGGAGAGAGAGAGAGGACATACCATGCTGGGCGAAGAGAAGGAACTAGAAGCCTCTCAATGAAGCAGAAGCCACTCTTCAGGTCGCTATAAATAATAGAAGGCAATGAAAGTGCAGACAATTGCAAGCATTAATTAAATTGCACAATTGCAAAATTATTCTCTTCTATAATTATTTATTTTATTGGGCAACACCTGCTGTCAGCTCCTCTTCCCCTCATTTTTGTCATTATACAAATTGATTTATTAACTCTCTCACAATTATTATTTGTTACTGTTCTTCTTTTGCAATTTTCTTCTTTTTTTTCAATTAAACTTATGTATTGTCGGACCCATAAAATTTTTCCCTGTAGTTAAACTCGTACGGCGGTGCGGTGATGCGTCGTAGTTTGGCTGTTTGGGTAAATTACGTTTTGATAGTTTTTTTAAAAAGCTACCACTGAAATTTATTTTTTCTCACCGGTATTGGGTAGGTGCGGTGGCATCATTCTAGCTACGGTCAGTTTTTTTCCAAAAATAAAATAAAATAAAATAAAAACTGTAATTGCCACCACTGATTTTTTGAATATCAGATTATTTTTCTTGTAACTTTACGACTATTTTTTAATAAGTTGTAGCTGCTCTAAAACATCTGTGTGTGTCATATATATATATATATATATATATATATATATATATAATTATAATTATAATTATAATTATAATTACAAATCTCAAAATAAATCTAATAATATTTTGACTTTTTTGCAAATGACATCATGCATGAGGCAATATTTCTTCACTGGGCTCAATTCGGATGTCCATATCAAATTTTCATTGGGACTATTTTAAAATTATGATATGTGATATCTGAGAGCTTAAAGTATACATTTGGCGTACTAATCGCCTCTCTTGACTTTATTTAAAAATATAAAAATATTTGTAGCTACTTTGAAAATAAAATATTAAAGCTGGAAGATATATATATATATATATATATATATATATATATATATATATATATATATATATATATATATATATATATATATATATATATTAATAGTTATAGTTATTTACCTATTTATAATTGCAAGCAGACAATCCATGCCTAATTCTAAGCAGCTGGCATGGATCATGTAACTCCTATACGTGTTATGGTATTGGTACATGATTTATCTCCACTGATTAAAATATTTTCGTTATTTATGTTATGTGAAAACAGTATGAAAATGTAGAAATTCACACAACAACAATCAAATAAAAAAGATTTACGTGGTTTGACGTTAAGTTGATTCGCCTACGTCTACGATGAGGGAGATTTCATTAGCACCAAATGAGGAGAAAAAAATGGCTTGAGATTACAACTTTTGTATTCTCAACCATACCTATCTCATGAACTCTATTCCCTTTTTATAGAGGAGGATTATGGTATACAAGTAAAAACAGCAAAAATACCAAATTACCCCTAATTACAATACAAATAAAAAATAGAATAATCTCCATCTTATCTCTTACTTCCGAATAAGTGAGAGAAAACTAAATGAGCTCCAAACTCCAATTCAACTGCACCATGCAGAGATCAAGCCCACGTAGTTCTTCAAGAAGTCCGATTGGGCAATTAGTCCTGGGCTTGAGTTTCACTAAACTTCTACAGTATGTAAATTTATGGACTGGTAGTATCTACGTGAGCATCTCCGTTGTATTTTACTTTGTATTTATCTTCTTAAACAGAACTTTGTCGTCATCAATCAAGTCTCGAACAAAGCGTACCTCACATCAACGTGCTTGGTAGAAGCTTGATGAACTGAATTTATGACAAAAATATTACAATATGATTGTCAGAGAACAAAATTAGAGATTCTTGATCAACTCCCAATCATCCAATAGGCACTGCATCCATTTCACTTCCTTCATAGCCTCCATGAATGCCATGTAATAAGCCTCTGTAGTAGACAAAGCAATAGTAGACTAAAGAACCAACCTCTAACTGAGTGGAGCTCCTGCCGATGTGAATAAATAGCCAGTCATAGAACTTCACCTATCCATATCACCAGCATAGTCTGCGTCAGTGTAACCTACACACAAATCTGTAAAGTTGACCATCTCTCAAACACTAAGACAACAATTGTATCATTCAAATACCTCATAATACTATTCACAACCTGTCAATATTTCATTCACGTATCATGCATGAACTTGCTCACAACACCAACTGTTTGTGCATTGTCTATTCTAGTACAAACCATAATATACATCAGACTGCCCACTGTACTAGCATATGGAACATATCACATATTTTCATTTCTTGATCATATTTAGAACTGATCTGAACTCAACTAAAAATGAGATGCAATGGGTAGACTCACCACCTTGCTCGAGTCATCAACAACAAATTTCTTCAGCACATTCCAAACCTAAGTTCCTTGCGAAAGCTAATCCATTCCAGTCGTCTTGTCCCAGAGAATCTCCATGTCGAGAATTGTTTGAGTTACACCTAACTCCTTTATTTTGAAATGTTTGGACAGTTGATTCTTCATCCTGCTAACCTCAATCTGACTAGTAGATGCAATCAACATATCATTAATATATAGAAGCAAGTAAATGAACTCACCATTGGCCAACATCTTGAAATATTCACAATGATTATGCTGACTCCTAGTGTACCCCTATCCCCCCATGAACTGTTCAATTGTTTTATACTACTGTCGTGGCGACTGCTTCAACCCATACAAAGACTTGTCTAATTGTAAACCAAGTCTTTTGATGCTACATATCCAAGCGGTTGCAACAATTATCTTCTCTTATATTTCTCTGTATAGGAATACAATATTCACATCGAGATGTTCTAAGATCAAATCGTATTGCGCTGCAAGTGCTAAGAGAATACAAATTGAAGTATGTTTGACCGTTGAGGAGAACACCTTATCATAATCAATCTCTTCTCATCGCAAAAAGAGTTTTTCCATTAATCTTGTCTTGTACTGGACATTAGCTCTATGTGATCCTTCTTTCATTACATATACTTATTTTCACCTGAAGGCTTTCCTTCCTGGAGGAAGCTTCACTAACCTCCAAGTATCATTCTTCTAAAGAGACTCCATCTCTTCATCAATTTCCTCTCTCTAAAGATCATAGTCCCGGCTCCCCACCTCTTCTTTATATTAAGAAGAGATTTTTGTCTCTACAAATAAAATGAAAATGCAATGTGATCTCTCAACCAAGCTGGTTTTGAGACATTCTAGTGCCTGACCCTGCTCCTAGCAATAGATTCCAGAGCAAGAATCTCATCCTCGCATTTACTTCCACCTCTTCCTAACCACTTTCAACAGATACCTCTTGAGTACGCAACTGAATCAAGTATCTGATTCGGAGTGGACAAACTCTGTGAAATAAATGAAGTTGTATCAAACTCCAATTTCTACTGCATATCTGTCGTCTCAGTTGAAATCTCTACCCGATTCGAATCTCAATTTTTCAACAAGCTTGTTTCGTCAAATGTAACTTCCTTGCTATTGACAATATTCCTTTCTGACTGATCATTGTCCATAGCAACTGCACCACTATCTAGCTCTTGTACGTACATAACTATCCTCGATAAGAACAAATGCGATAGGTAACACCTATGTCCAGAATCTAACACAAATCAACTATAAGCAAACTGTGAGAAACTGCATATAACTATATATCTGAATCCAATTCTTCACATCTTTCCATAATAATATTGGCTTTCGCCTCAGATGAAACTTCTTTTCTCTTCTCCTTCAGCATTAGATAATCTTTCTTTCAATGACCAGTTTCTAAATAGAAAACACTAATTTTTCATAAAATTGCATCACCGAGCTGGCCCTAATTTTGAGAAGTGTTGCCGCTGCCATATTTCTTTGATGAATTCTTCTTCTCAAACCTCTAATGTTGGAGTGTAAGTGCCTTAGCTGACTCCATATTTGTAGACTCCTTGTTTCATTTAATAGCGTCATAGTCACTTCTTCATAATTCAAGACCTCTTTCCCATGAATGAGTGTCATAGTGAAGTTTTCATACTCATATGGGAGCAAATTCAATAGAACAAGTGTCTTGTCTTCATTTCCAACCTCATCGTCAAAATTTAACAGATCTGTTAACAGCTTTGTAAATGCATGCTCATCAATAATAACCCATAGAGTCGATGATCACTGAAAAATTTATCAAGAAATTCATACCTATTTTTGATGAAATTGCACCTTAAAGAAGGGTATTTTCTTTATTTTGTTGCAGGAATGGAGAATTTAGGTGATAAAAGCAAAAATCATAAAAAGGAGCGGATTTGGAGCAAAATCATGAAATTTGTGCTGAGTCGCCGACGGCGAGATCGAGCCCGCCGACGACGAGGTTACGAGGAGACATTTCTGAAGGATTTATAACTGTCTCATTGACAGCGAGCCCGAGCCCGCTGACAGCGAGATAACGAGGTTTGAAGATCTTCTAGAAGCCTCGCCGACAGCGAGGTAGTTCGTCGCCGACGGCGAGCTAGTTCAAATAGCACAGATACATTGAACCTGGACACTTTTTGAAGAGATGCTTACACACCTCTTGGTCCTTTGCTCACCTCTATATATAGAAGCCGAAATTCAGCTTCTAAGTGTTCTAAGAGTGAATTTTTCTAAGTGTTCTGAGTGAATTTTTCTAAGTGTATTAGTTGTGTGCAGTTTTTAGTGAGTCTTTAGTGAATTTTTAGTGAGTTAGTAAGTTTTTAGTGAGTCTTGCTGTACTGGAAGGAGGAGTCAAAGGAACTGCTAGGAGTATGCTTGGAGATAAATTAAGATAAGTATTTGTATTTATTGTTTTTAACTTTAAATGAAATCCATGCTTAGTTTAGTCAACATGCATTCTGAGTAGTTTATTAGTCTTTCTCCCTGTTATGAAATTAAGTGACTTGATGAACTAAAAATAGAAGTACTTTTATATATATTAAATAAATTGTGATAATTTTTACTTAAAACTTAATTTACTTTCAACTGGCCATTTGATTTGTTAAAATATGTTGATTATCAACTATAGTAAAAATTACATCCGATATTCGGGAATTCAAAAGCCTTGGAAGGAGGGTGCAAATAAATAGGGAAATAATATCACTTGGCGTAGAATTGAGCATTTTAGTGTGACGGACTAAAATATTCAATTCGGTCCCATTGTTTGAGAGCCGAAGTGTAGATGTTAGCCCTCGAGCGAGGGGAACGTGGGAGCTCGAAGTGGCGGTCGGTATCCTCCCGGACTTAGCTGCAGATTCAGTAATCAAACATAGGATTAGTCAATATTCTTTACACCTGGACCAAAAGGTAAAGAATAGGAATGCTTCTAGTTGTCACAATACCTTAAAATTATCTATTTAAATTCATCAATCACTTAAATTTCTAAACAAGGGGAAAGATACTTTTTCTGAATAGTTAAGACTTATTTAGCAATTAGTTTAATTTCCGCACTTTCAATTCGTATTAATTTTCTACTTAGTTAATTTACCTAATTGAAATACTTAGTTTACTTTATTGCGCTTAAATTCGAATTCCAAATTTTTCGTAGTAATAGTATTATTATTATTATTATTATTTTAAATTAGCTGTTATTTAATTTTCTCTTTCCTCGTGGGATCGATAACCGAGGACTCCACTAGAGCCTCGAATTACTTGATACGATACGTATACTTGCGTAGCATCCACAACATAAACAATTACAATTCTATACATATAATATAGCAGGGTCAAGTTTTTGGCTTCGTTGCAATTAAGTTAAAATATCATAATATAAAATTGTGGGTTAAGTTTTTGGCGCCGTTGCCGGGGAAAGTAAGAAAAATTTACTAGAGTAACAGACTATTTTAAAATAATAAATAAATTTAATATCTATTCTAAAATTGTATGCGCAAATTTGGAAACTAAAATTTAATACCTTACAATTCTGAATTAGAGCGTACAATTAAAAGAATTAGAAAACAAAAGAAACAAATAATAAATTTATCACAAATGGCGAATATTCCTGAAATTCAAAATATGAACCAACAAAGACCATTAAGAGATTATGCCAACCCTACATCAGATGAAATTCATTTAACTATTCAAAACCCTGATGTAGTTGCTAATTCATTTGAACTTAAACCTGCAATTATCTAAATGGTACAAAACAATCAATTTAGTGGTTCACCTATTGAAGATCCTAACTTACATCTTGCTAGTTTTCTAGAACTTTGTGCTACTTTTAAATATCAAGGAGTATCTGACGATGCTTATAAGACTTAGACTTTTTCCTTTTTCATTAAGGGATAAGGCTAAAATGTGGTTGAATTCGTTAGACTCTGGATATATTAAAACTTGGGGAGAATTATCATAAAAATTTCTATCCAAATATTTTCCACCATCTAAAACTGCTAAGTTTAGAAATGATATAACTTCTTTTTGTCAGATAGATGGAGAATCAATATATGAATCTTGGGAGAGATTTATGGAACTTCTTAGGAAATGCCCACATCATGCGCTACCAGTATTGGTCGATTATTCAAACCTTTTATAATGGATTAGTAGGATCTTTAAGATCAATCATCGATGCTGCTGCTGGAGGTTCGTTAATGTCTAAACAATTTGATGAAGCTTATGCACTAATCGAAGAAACAACAACAAGTAATTTCCAATGGCCTGCTGATAGAGTAAATTCGAAAAAGATAGCCAGCATTTATGAAAACGATGCAATATCTATGTTAGCTTCTCAAATTGTTGCTATATCTAAGAAATTAGATCATTTTGGAATGAACTACTCTCCTACTTTAGAAGAAAGCTCATTTGGACAAATCATAGAATCTCAATCTAATTATGAAACTTTAAATACTATTAATAATAGAACTAATAACCCTTATTCAAATTATTATAATCCTGGTTGGAAAACTCATCCAAATTTTAATTGGAATAACACATCTAATCAACAATGGATGAATCAACCTAATCAAGCAAATCCAAACTATAAACCTAATTACCCACCTGGATTTAATAACAATAACCCTCAATTCAAAGATAAGAAATTATCTATGGATGAATTAATTTTGAATATGGGTCATCAACTACAAAATCAAGGAAATCAACTACAAATTCAAGGAAATCAATTACAAATTCAAGGAACATCTATTAAAAATATCGAAACTCAACTTGGACATATTACTTCTATGCGCTAAATAATAGAATATTTGGAACTTTTCCTAGTAATGTGGAAATAAATCCTAAAGATCAAGGAAAAGAACAAATTAAAGCAATACAACTAAGGAGTGGAAAAGAATTAGAACCTCAATTTCAAAAAGAACTTGAAAGCCAAAAAGAGGAAGTGGAAATTGAAAAAGAAACAATTCAACAAGATTCAAACTTAGAACATCCTTTAATACCTATGAAAATTTCTGTTGAAACACCTGCACCACCATTTCCTCAACGACTAGCTAAACATAAAAAAGATAAACAATTTGCTAAATTCCTTGAAATATTAAAGAAATTAACCATCAATATACCTTTTGTCGAAGCTTTAGATCAGATGCCAAATTATGTAAAATTTATGAAAGATATTCTAAATAAGAAAAGAAAATTCAACGATAATGAAACGAGTCGCACTTAGTGAAGAGTGTAGTGCTTATTATTCGGAAGAAGCTTCCGAAAAATTGAAAGATCCTGGTAGTTTCACTATACCTGCAGCTATAGGAGAAAAATTTTATGGAAAAGCTTTGTGTGACTTAGGAGCAAGCATCAATCTAATGCCTCTATCAATTTTTAAGAGATTAGGATTAGGAAAAATTACACTTATTTCAGTAACCCTTCGATTAGCTGATCGTTCGATTACCTATCCTTAGGGAGTTATTGAAGATGTGTTAGTAAAAGTGGATAAATTTATCTTCCAAGTAGATTTTATTGTTTTAGATATGGAGGAAGATAAAGAAATTCCTATCATTTTAGGGAGACCATTTTTAGCTACTTGGAAAAGCTATGATTGATGTTCGGAAAGTAGAATTAACTATGAGAGTAAATGACCAAAAAGTTACCTTTAATATTGCAAAATCAATGAAATATCCTGCGCTAGAAAAAGATGATGAATGTTTTCGGATGGAAATATTTGAACATTTACAACAAGAACATTTTAAGGAATATTACGAAGATAATTTAGAAAAAGAAAATACTGAATTAATTGAAGATAATAATGAAGAACTAGATTATATTCAGGAAAGATTTGAATTTTTGGATAATACCGAAAACAACGACAAGAATATAGTTCCATCAATTATTAAACCTCCTGAACTTAAGCTAAAAATATTACCCGATCATTTGAAATATGCTTATTTAGGTAATTCTTCAACTTTACCGAGTTATTATTTCATCTGCATTAAACGAATCTCAAGAACAAAAACTTTTAGAAACTTTAAAAAAATATAAGAAAACTTTTGGTTGGACTTTAGCAGATATTAAAGGAATTAGTCCTTCAATATGTATGCATATAATTATTTTAGATGATGAACATAAACCTAAAGCAGATCCCCAAAGGAGATTAAACCCGATAATGAAAGAAGTAGTTAAGAAGGAAATTTTAAAATGGTTAGATAATAGTATTATATATCCTATTTCGACGGTGCTTGGGTAAGCCCAATTCATCGTGTTCCTAAGAAAGGAGGAGTGACCGTCATCGCCAATGAAAATAACGATCTTATTCCTATAAGACAAGTTACTTGGTTGGCGTATATGTATTGATTATAGGAAATTAAATACGCCACCGGGAAAGATCACTTCCCTTTACCATTTCTAGACCGGATGTTAGATAGATTAGACGGACATAAGTATTTTTGTTTTCTAGATGGATACACCGGTTATCATCAAATACAAATTGCTCTCGAGGATCAAGAGAAAACTATATTTACTAGTCCTTATGGAACTTTCGCTTTTCGAAGAATGCCTTTTGGATTATGTAATGCACCAACAACATTCCGGAGATGTATGATGTCTATATTTAGTAAGTTAATTGACAATGGAATAGAAGTATTTATGGATGATTTTTCTGTATTTGGAACATCATTTGACACATGCTTAACTCATCTTGAAAAAGTATTAGAAGTATGTGAGAAAACAAATTTAGTTCTAAATTGGGAAAAATGTCAATTTATGGTTGCGGGCGGCATTGTATTAGGGCATAAAATTTCGGAAAAAGGCATGGAAGTAGACCCTGCAAAAATTCAAGTTATAGCTAAATTACCACCTCCAACTATGGTAAAAGGGGTAAGAAGTTTTCTTGGACATCTTGGATTCTACGGACGCTATATAAAAGATTTTTCAAAAATTTCTAAACCTCTATGCCAACTTCTTGAAAAGGATAAGAAATTTGAATTTACAATCGAATGCCTGAATGCTTTTGAACTCTTAAAAGAAAAATTAATTACAGCACCTATAATAGTTTCACCTAACTGGAAGAAACCATTTGAGCTTATGTGTGATGCTAGTGATTATGCTGTAGGAGCAGTTCTTGGGCAAAGATATGAAATGATTTTTAAAGTTATATACTATGCTAGTAAAACTCTTAATGATGCTGAAATAAATTATACAGTTATAGCAAGAGAATTATTAGCGGTAGTATATGGTTTTAACAAATTTAGACCTTATCTGATTGGAACAAAATGTATCGTGCCTACTGATCATTCTGCTATCAAATATTTAATGCAAAAGAAAGATTCCAAACCAAGATTAATTAGATGGATGCTATTAATGCAAGAATTCGATTTTGAGATCGTTAATAAGAAAGGAACCGATAATCAAATTGCGGATCATTTATCAAGATTAGAAAATCATGAATTATCGATATTGAAAATGAAATTATAGACGGTTTTCCGATGAACAACTATATAATATCAATGAGTGGAAAATACCATGGTATGCTTGATATAGTAAACTATATAGTTAGTAATATTTTACCACCTATGCTAACTTTGCAACAACGAGAAAAAATTCATCCATGATACGAAAACCTATTTTGGGATGAACCATATTTATATAAGCATTGTAAGGATTTAATTATTAGAAGATGTGTACCTTATGAAGAAACGAGGACCAATTATTCAAAAATGTCATGATTCGATTTTGGAGGACATTTTGGGATCGATAAAGCTGCTTATAAGATTCTACAATCTGGATTTTACTGGCCTACTCTATTTAGAGATGTATATAGATATATTAAAACTTGCGATAAATGTCAAATAGTAGGAAATATATCTAGAAGAAACGAAATGCCTCTAAATTTTATATTAGAAGTTGAAATTTTTGATGTTTGGGGATTAGATTTTATGGGACCTTTTATTCCTTCGTTTGGAAACTCATATATATTAGTAGCTGTTGATTATGTTTCCAAATGGATTGAGGCACAAGCTTTACTTAGGTGTGATGCTAAGAGTGTTTCAAAATTTCTGATGAAAAATATTTTTTACTAGATTTGGAATGCCGAGAGTAATTATCACTGACGGAGGAACTCATTTTAGAAATAAATACATTCACAAACTAGTAAAAAAATACAATATTACTCATAAGATATCCACTTCTTATCATCCACAGACTAGCGGATTAGCTGAAGTATCTAATCGTGAGATTAAACGTATTTTAGAAAAATCTGTAAACCCAAATAGGTTAGATTGGTCTATTAGATTAGACAACTGCATTATGGGCTTATAGGACTGCTTATAAAACTCCGATTGGAATGACTCCTTACAGGCTTATATATAGAAAAACATGCCACTTACTAGTTGAATTAGAACATAAAGCATATTGGACGATTAAAGAATTTAATTATAATATGAAGGAAGCTGGTGAGAAAAGATTGCTGCAATTAAATGAATTGGAAGAATTAAGAAATGAATCATATGATAATGATCGGATTTATAAAGAAAAGATGAAGTTATGGCATGATCGGAAGATTAATCAGAGAAATTTTGAACCAGGACAGGAAGTTTTGCTATATAATACTAGATTGAAATTATTTCCTGGAAAATTGAAGTCTCGATGGTTAGGACCTTTCACCATAACTCAAATATTTTCATACGGAACTATAGAAATCGAAGATCCAAAAACTGGACATAAATTTAAAGCTAATGGACATAGATTAAAACCATATTTTGAAGGTATAAGACCTAACTATAAAGAGGTTTTAATGCATAGTCGACTTCGATTAATAATTGAAATTAGGTCGAGTGACGACGTTAAACCAAGCGCTTTATGGGAGGCAACCCATATTAGTTATCTATTTTTATTGTATCTTAATAGTTAGTTTATATTATTGAAACGTTACTACTCAATTATTGTTAAGAATCATCACATATTCGAACCATTATGATGAGAAATGAAATTATTCGATTTAGAGCAAAATTGGACATTATTTTGGAATCTCGCCGACGGCGAGGTCGATACCCGCTGACAGCGAGGTTCGTGCCTAAATTAATATCAGTTTATTTATCGAGTCGCCGATGGCGAGAAACTTCTCGCCGACAGCGAGGAAGTTATAAAGATGAGTTATTTATACTTTGAATGCCAATTTGGACGGTTTCAACACCAATTCCTTTGTGAAAACCCATTCTTAAATCATTCTAAGTCTGCCTTCTTCACTAGAATTCATTCCATTCACCATAATGGCCTCCAAATTCTTAGATTCCTCTAATTCTGGAGTGTTTAACCGGAGGAAATTTGTGAGTGCGGAAGCGCAGCAGATCTTTAACAAGGTTTTGGTAAAGAAAAGTGTTATCAAGGAACGAGGATTTGTCAATCGAGGATTAGAGAATTCCACTACAAAGATAGAAGAAATGATCGCACAGCGGCACTGGGAGGTATTTTTTTACACTACGTCTGCTGTTGTTGTTCCAGTTGTGAAAGAGTTCTACTCTAACTTACATGCAATCAATAATGGGAATGTCTACGTCCGAGGAAGATGGGTGACGTTTACTCCATCAAGAGTAAATGAATTATTCTCTATAGAAAACACCCCGGTATGTCACTATTCAAATTTTGTGCCTTCTCGATATAATATGAATGAGATATTTCGATATCTGACTGATGAAACGGAAGATTGGGAAATGCGTGAAGACGGGTATGTTAGTTTCTCTGCATCACTTTTGAATTCTGTCTCGAAGCACTGGCACTTTTTCATCTCATCTAAATTGTTACCTACTATGAGGGTAAACAAGGTTTCGAAAGAATGCACTATATTGAATTATTGTATTCAAATTGGATTGCCTATTGATGTTGGATCAATAATTGTTAAGTCTGCATTGGGTTTAATTGTGCATGGGTCAGTTCACGGACTAGGACACCCATCTACTATCTTTGCATTATGCAGTCAGTACCAGGTTTCTTATGAAGCTTGGGAAAAGGTTCTATTACCTTGGAAGCCGCTTGATCCTACAGATATGTTCCCTACTTTGGACAATAATGAAGACATTACATTTATCTCTAATAGAGTTTCACAGAATAATCATATAGCAAGGCCTATTTCAGATAAAACAGAGTTACTTATGAAGAAAATTAAAGGAATGAAGAAAGAACTCCAGAATGTGAGAGATTTAATCGACAATATGTTTGATTTATTTGATCACATTGACTGGAGGATGAAGGAACACTTTGATCATTCTGGACATCCGGAAGCTAGCTTTCTTCATTTACCGAGACGAAGGGTTGGATCACCGAAGAATGCTGCCGGAGTTTCCCTTCGAGCCTTTCTATAACTTATTTGTGCATCATCGTCATATCGGAAATATCAGAGAAGATGAAGATTCTGACCTTGAAGAGTAGTAGTAAAGATTTCCATAGTATGTTTGTATTTATGTTATTTGATTTGAGTTAGATTTTATTATGTGTGGAGTGATGATTTGAATATCTCAAACTTAATTGAGATATGCGTCATAGTTTTGTATCAGCATTTAGTGTGTCGTGGATTGGTTTGCGATGCCGATTAGTAGTAAGGATTGAAGATTGAAGTTTGATTATAAAGTTTTAAATTATGTTAGTTTGTATATCTCATGGATTTCAATATTAAAGTTAATTTGTTGTGTTGTGTGAATTTGTTTGTGTATAAGTAGCTAATCTTCATATTAAAATTAATAAATAATATGATCGGAAATATAATATAAGACAAATCAAGGACGAAAATGAGTGACGAATTTCAAAAAAATTTAAAATTTTTGGAATCTCGCCGACGGCGAGAAAAATCCCGCCTACAGCGAGATCGATCTCGCTGACAGCGAAGTATTTCTCGCCGACAGCGGATTTTTCCCGAGAGTTTTTGGTTCCGAAAATTATTAGCTCGCCGATGGCGAGAAAAATCTCGTTGACAGCGAGGTCGGAAAAAAACATATATTTGACCGGTCAAAAACACTATTCATCATCCCTAACCTCCCATTTTCGCAAAAACCGACCTAGGGCTTGAGAGATCTTGGATTTGAAGCGATTTCAACACTTTTTGACACCGGATTTCATCTTCTCTTGGTAAGAGCTTCACTCCTATGCAAAAATTTTTGATTTTCACCATATATTTTCACCACATTGCAAATTTTGGGAAAAATCAAAATGTGGAAGAAATATTCGGTGGAAATCCATGAAATTTGATTTAAATTGCTTGCAAATGTTCTAGGAAGCCTTCTTAGTATTATTTTTAAGTTTAGTGAAAATTTTCACGATTTTCACGAGATCGATTGAATGGCTCCACGACAAAAACGTCGAGTAGAATTCGACGAAAATCGATTCATCAATGCAAGAGCACAGACTAAATATTTTGAAAACATACAAGGAAGAAAGTGCATTGCGATCGGGTATTCAAAAATCCGGGAGGAGAAGTAGAGCGGATTATTAAGGAACGAGGTTGGGAGAATTTCTGTTACGTTCAATATAGAGCAGCTGTAGAAGTGGTGAAAGAATTTTATGCCAATTTGACTGACGCTGAAGATGCACCAGTAAAGGTACGAGGGTTTTTTTTGTAGATTTCAATGATGCAATAATTAACGCGTTCTATGAAGTTCATGATTCGCACTTTAGCTAGTATGAAACTTTTGGAACAATGGAAGGACCACTGGAGGAAGTCATTAACTTTCTCACTGATGGGACCGGAGTTTGGAAAATTAAGCGACAGGGAAAGAGTGAATTTTCCTCTTTCTAAATTAAATGCGATCTCCAAAGCTCGGCATTACTTTATTTGTTCTACTCTGTTACCCACATACCACCATAGTGAGGTAACACGAGATAGAGCAATTCTAAATTTCTGTATTCAGAATAACAGAAGCATCAACATCGGGAGAATTATTTATCAAAACATCCTAGCCACTCCTCGAAATGAGAGTGGAGCTGGATTGGGACACCCTGGATTAATTTTTGCACTCTGCCAACTCTCTGGAGTTGAGGCTAGAGATGATGAAGAATGGGTGGAACCTATGAAACCACTCACAGCTGCCAATATCAAGAAGTATGAGTCTCATGAAGGGTGGAGATCAGGAGTAAGAAGTTATTTTACTCAGTCAAGTAGAGATATACCCTCTACTAGCTATGAACCACCTGAGCCTACCACCCCTACCCTACAAGATCTGATGAATGAATTGACTCTGCATAGGAGGAGTTTTGAGCGTTTGGAGAGACCATGGGGAGAAGGTTTGATCATTTTGATCAAAGGATTGATAATCTGGAGAGGGGACATGATTATGATAGTGTGTACCTCCAGCGACATTCGGAATACGAAATTGCATACTATGAAGCTGAACGTCGTTATAGGAGTGGAGATTTAGATGTTGTCTTTCCAGAATGCCCCAGGTATACTCAGTATCATCCTGCTCAGTCTTCTCAGCCTACAAATCAAGGAGGGGATGATATAGTTTGGGACTTTGATGCTGAAGATTAGGACTTTATTTATTTTATTTGTTTGGTGTAAGTTATTTTGAGAACTTTATATGTTTGTAATATTCAGTACTTTATATTTTGAGACATTTGATGTTAGTTAGATTAATTTGCTTGAATTGTTATAGTAGTTAGTTTTTGTTTTTGTGTTAGTTAATTGCATTTGTTTTTATGTTAAATAGGATGATAGTTTTCTTTAGTATATTTTTATTTTATTTTGTACTGTTTTAAGTTTTTAAAATTGTTAATCTGTTAGTTCAATTGTTTTTAATATGTAGTAATTCATATGTGTAGTGTAGAGTTATTTTAATTGTTGTGTTTAATATTTATCTTAGATTTTATCCCTGCATTTTCTTTAAATTGTTATATATATATGGAGAATACTAACAGTACAGGTTCAATGAAAAATGAAAAAGCCTGCAAAAAAAAAATTTTTCAAAGAAAAAAAAAAGAAATACCTAAACTTTAAAGGTATGATTTATTTACTTTCCTTCTTTTTCATTATTTAGAATAAATATAAAAATTTAAGTTTGGGGGGAGAGTAAAATACAAATTTAGTTATTAACTTGTTCTCAATTTCTATTTTCAAATTATTTTAAAATGATTTTTATAGCAAATTTTTCAATTTAATTTAATATGAATTATTTTATTTAATTATTATAAAAGGTTAAATGAAATATTTCTAGTGCTTTAATTAATTAAAAAGAATAAAATATTTGGTTAAAGGGAATAAGAATATAGTAAACTATTTTTAGTAAGGAAAACTATATTCTAAAATTAAAATTCTTAAGTATTCAAGTGAAAAAGAAAGGATTGAAAATCAATGAAGTAAAAACTATGAAATATATATAAGCTAAGAAATATTCCTAAGTTTCAAATTTAGAAAGATGAAAATGAAGTTCAAAATTATTAACGAGCTCTCCGGATACGGTAATCCTCATTAGAAAAAAGAAAAAAAAAAAAAAAAAGAAAAAGAAAAAGAAAAATGAGGAGAAGCTTGAGGAGATGCCTTATCAAAAATTGGCTTCATTTGAATTAACATAAAGGGAAAAACTTAGATATTTCCAAACTTATGTTTATGGATTATAATTTTACTTAATAGTGTTTTCTTGAATTTCTTATCATATGAATATCTTAAGTAGTTATTCTTTTAAATATGGTCATTCCTGAAATGAATAGTAAACTAGAAATCTTAGACCTTATAACTAAATAATTTATTTCTATAAAATTAATTGAATTACATGAATTATTTTTATTTAACTTTATTATGATATTAATTAATCTAATTCATACTTATTTAAATTGAAAAATCTTATTATAAAACTCATTATATTTTTATGTAGTACTAAAATTACTTGAGGACAAGTAATAAGTAAGTTTGGGGGATTTTGATCACTGAAAAATTTATTAAGAAATTCATACATATTTTTGATGAAGTTGCACTTTAAAGAAGGGTATTTTCTTTATTTTGTTGCAGGAATGAAGAATTTAGGTGATAAAAGCAAAAATCATAAAAAGGAGCGGATTTGGAGCAAAATCATGAAATTTGTGTTGAGTCGCCGACGGCGAGGTTACGAGGAGACATTTCTGAAGGATTTATAACTGTCTCGCTGACAGCGAGCCCGAGCCTGCTGACAGCGAGATAACGCGGTTTGAAGATCTTCTAGAAGCCTCGCCGACAACGAGGTAGTTCGTCGCCGACGGCGAGCTAGTTCAAATGGCACAGATACATTGAACCTGAACACTTTTTGAAGAGATGCTTACACACCTCTTGGTCCTTTGCTCACCTCTATATATAGAAGCCGAAATTCAGCTTCTAAGTGTTCTAAGAGTGAATTTTTCTAAGTGTTCTGAGTGAATTTTTCTAAGTGTATTAGTTGTGTGCAGTTTTTAGTGAGTCTTCAATGAATTTTTAGTGAGTTAGTAAGTTTTTAGTGAGTCTTCGTTGTACTTGGAAGGAAGAGTCGAAAGGAGCTGCTAGAGTCCGCTTGGAGATAAATTAAGATAAGTATTTGTATTTATTGTTTTTAACTTTAAATGAAATCCATGCTTAGTTTAGTCAACATGCATTCTGAGTAGTTTATTAGTCTTTCTCCCTGTTATGAAATTAAGTGACTTGATGAACAAAAAATAGAAGTACTTTTATATATATTAAATAAATTGTGATAATTTTTACTTAAAACTTAATTTACTTTCAAACTGGCCATTTGATTTGTTAAAATATGTTGATTATCAACTATAGTAAAAATTACATCTGATATTCGGGGAATTCAAAAGCCTTGGAAGGAGGGTGCAAATAAATAGGGAAATAATATCACTGGGGCGTAGAATTGAGCATTTTAGTGTGACGGACTAAAATATTTAAATCGTCCTATTGTTTGAGAGCTGAAGTGTAGATGTTAGTCCTCGGGCGAGGGGAACGTGGGAGCTACGAAGTGGCGGTCGGTATCCTCCCGACCTAGCCGCGGATTCGGTAATCAAACATAGGATTAATCAATATTCTTTACACTGGACCAAAAGGTAAAGAATAGGAATGCTCCTATTTGTCACAATACCTTAAAATTATCTATTTAAATTCATCAATCACTTAAATTTCTAAACAAGGGGAAAGATACTTTTTCTGAATAGTTAAGACTTATTTAGCAATTAGTTTAATTTCCTGCACTTTCAATTCGTATTAATTTTCTACTTAGTTAATTTACCTAATTGAAATACTTAGTTTACTTTATTGCGCTTAAATTCAGAATTCCAAATTTTTCGTAGTAATAGTATTATTATTATTATTATTATTTTAAATTAGCTGTTATTTAATTTTCTCTTTCCCTGTGGGATCGATAACCAGGACTCCACTAGAGCCCTGTATTACTTGATACGATACTTATACTTGCGTAACATCCACAACATAAACAATTACAATTCTATACATATAATATAGCAGGGTCAAGTTTTTGGCTTCGTTGCAATTAAGTTAAAATATCATAATATAAAATTGTGGGTCAGTCGATATTTTAATTGAATATGGTTCTATGCTCTTTGTGAGATATTTATTTTCTATAATTCTCCAAAATTTTCCTACAAAAGTCTCCATCATCATCCCATATTTGATCTTCTAGGTAAACAATTTTTGATCAAGCCACAAGCACTCCGATTCATCCTCAATCAATCTTTCTCTAACATCTCTTCAAGATATTCCTCACTATCCAGGACTTCTTCCAGATTCAAAGAACCAACACATCCATCGCCTCGCATCGCCGCATGACAAATTTGTTTTTTGTCTTTAAATTTCGTGACATCAATTTTGATTGGATGCGTAACCACCTGATGAATATACTTTTCTGCACCATAGTGGACGTTGAAGAACCTAAAATCATGTTGTTATTCATTTCTGCCACAGTCGGAATCTCTTTTCCAAAAAAAATTCCTCTAGCAAAATAGTTACTTTTCTTTATGTTACGCAAAGCTTCAGCAAAAACTTTTTCCTCACACTCAGAGCTCCACGTGATATTCATCTAGACTGCTTCTTCTCCCATCGATCCGCCTGTCACTGATGGTCAATGTTGGACTGTTGTCACAAAACCCTCTTGAAACACTGCTTGATGTTGTGATCTTCACTTTCCAAGGTGTCCACCTATCGAAGGTCTACCGTTGAACCTCTGAATCTACAAATAAAGCATGTTAGATCACCTGATGCAAAAAAACTGATAACACACACCAAATCTACAACTATCAAAGCTGAACTAAGTTCCAATCAAGAACTTGAAGCTCTGATATCAATTGTTATGGAAAAATAATGTAGAAACATAGAAATTCATACAATAACAATCAAACACAAAGATTTATGTGGTTTAACGTTAAGTTAATTCTCCTACGTTAAATGAGAGAGAGATTTCACTAGTGCTGGATGTGGAGATTGAGTATAATTCAAAATTATATATTAGAATTTAAAGTAATAAAAACATTCCATAACATTAAAAGACTAATCCTTCCCACTCAAAAAATAAAGTTGGAGTTGAAGTAATATTTCAAAGGTCACAAAAACTCTAGAGATAAAGAGACCATCCTTGTAAAGGTTCAAGTGGTAAACAAATTATAGCATTAAAAAATCACTAGAGATCTTTAGTGTATTATTGATTCATAGAAGTGAATGAACAAAAGCATCAATATATGGAAAGAGAACTTATTTGTAGTTCTTTTAAGAAGGTCTAATTGGTGCACTTCAAACTAGAAGTAAACGTTGAATGATTATTTCCTCAACCATGCTTTGGAAAAATCTTTCTCATATATAGAAGCTGATGTGAAAGTGTCTGATCTAAGGTATTATTTGTTGAATATATCTAGACCTTGTAGATTTAATAGTTTTATTATGTATTTTTTTACATGAGTATGAGTTAAAAATTCTTCTTTTATTCATCCCATTGATACCTACTTCTTATTTGTTATTATGACTAGTACTACTTATGTTTTAATTTTAAGTTGTTACTATTCTTTTGAGATTATAGTTATGAACAACCTCAATGAGTAGCATTTAGTTGAAGATTATATGTAAAATTTTAAATTCACTAAATGACTATTTATTAAAATTTCTCATCTTTGTAGAGCACCTTGAGGAATAAAATTGTTGGTAGATTTATTTTGGTTGCATAAAAATAATATTTGAAACCAATTGCTTAGCTATTATTGTATTTCGGATAATTTATGATGCTAGAGTAATGCATTAATATCTTAGTATTGTTTGATGATTCAATACCCACACAGATAAAAAAATATTTAAGAAAAGACACTAGAAATTTTATGTGGAAACCCAAGAAGGAAAATAATCATGGAGTCCGACTCAGCCAAAATAATCAATGATATGTTTCAAGTTATAGAGCTTTGCATTTCTATTTTTGTAAATAAAATAAGATTTTATAGTTTGTGCTTAATTATTTATAAAAATTAGGCAATAAAATTAGGGAATAATAATTGGTCTATGACAACCGTATATGGTAGTTAAGTTATAATGCCATGAAACAAAAGTTGAGCAACAATAGTCACAAGATAATAGTTGGTGAATATTAGACACTAGTGGTAGTTAACAATAATTTTTTATGGTTGATGGCTTCATACTTTTTTTTTTCAAAGAAAGAACTTAACTCATAAATTTCTCCCCCTCGCATGTTGAAGATGGGATCCTATTTATAGTATTTTTTGAATTAAAATTAATTAAAATCTTAAAACACTTAATTGAATGATCCATGTCAATTCCATTGATTTTTTTTTTTTTTAACATTGAAGTGCCTTAATGACTTTAAAAATTAAGTGATATGATTCAATGGATAATTCCATTCATAGAGATGCCAATTTGACTATAAGCATGCCAAATTTGGAGTGCATTTCACCTTTTACTTAATACATTAAAGCTTTTAATTATATTTCAAATACTTGATATGAGCTCAATAGGGCTTGAATTGAGTTTGTTTTTGTGGCTTTGGTTTCGTGTTGTTGAGATACTTAGTTTGATTATAAAGTTGCTAACATTAAAGCTTGAATGCTCTTAAATTTTTTCTTATCAAATATGCATTGAGATTTATTCATGATCAAGTGAACTTTATGGTGATATGTCAACCACAATTATGCTTCAGAAGTTAACAGGAGCACCCTTTTGAGTTTGAAGAAAAAATTATGGCCAGTCTTGGATAATATAAGTGATATAAAGTTTTCTAACTACATTCTTGCATAATACACTATCATTTTGAGATTGCAATCAATGTTGCCCCTTATCCTTAACTTTTTTTGTTTTATCATTGATAAAATATTAAATGGCTGTGGGATAGAACCATTACAACCTTGCTCTAGTTGTTTACATAAATGTCCAAAAAATTTCAGAAAATAAATTTTTTTTGGAGCTGGGGTACATAAAACTCTGATATGTATATAACAATTACAGTGGTTTGATTTTATCCTTGATTAAAGAATACTGCATCTTAATGTACAAAATATAAAAAATGCATAACAAATTACTGATGGTGGATGGATGAGGTTGGTCGAGCATTGGAATTAGTGCAACAACAATCAAATTATATCATTTGGATTACTGTATTTGCATGATCATTGACATACAGGGTTTAGGGTAAGATAATATGGTTGATAAAGACCTTTAAGCAAGGAAGTCTGATGATAATGTTGATAATTGCCATTGAGTATTAGGTAAAACTTAAGAATTCTTTAAATCTTATTGTTATCCTTAATATCAAGTAAATGTTTACTTTAAGTAAAAATGATGTTATATTTAATATTTCAAGAGCGAGACTTTTATAAAGTAAAATCTCAGAGCATTTCAATAGATGACTTGTATTGTTATTTTTAATCATATACTAATATGTTATTAATGTTCAAATTGAGTGACTTTGATTTCTATCATTAAACAGATAATTTCACATATAGTAAAAATTCTACGAAGATTATTTGATTCTCTAATTTGTCATAAAATTTTTAGTTGTATTAGAAGTATTTCATTAGTCCTCATTTGAAGTCGAACATGATCATTTTTTATATTTACATATCTTCCTTATCAAGATATCGAATTCAAATATAAATATCCTCAAATCAGAGTTAAGATGATCAATAAGCCAAAATATTTCTTGCATCAATTGTCTTGATTAGTTAATGGATCTTTCCTTCATATATATATATATGTGACTTATTTTGGATTTTATAATAATATAATATTTTAATAACTAAGACACCCCTAACTTTTTTCTAATTCCTCAATTAAAAATAACAATACTTGGTTTTAAATTCCTCTTTATTTATAGCAAAATTTCGACTCTTGCTGTAATCCTTTATTTTCATTATATTTTTTACCTTCCCATAAAATTCCTTAGTGAGAAACAGCTTGTAACAACTAGAAAGTTCCAAAAGTACAGCAATCTGATAACTTTAAGAAAGTTGTGAGAGAATAAAAAATAAACTATGTACAACATCAGTTGAATAAGTATTTTCTCCGATGACTTTTACAGCTATTTGGAAATTGAGAAAAGAATATACATTTATTACAGTTCTTACTAAAACTTGATTTTAAACCATATGTATTCTTATGTATTAAATAAATTCAATACATTTGTGGCTATACAGAAGAACATGTATTTACAAAAATTTGAGAGGCATGCTTTGCAATTGGTGGGTGCGTGCTGGAAAATTTGAGGATTATCATCTTAGCGTGGTGCGAAGATTTAACACATACTCAGATGAAAGAAAATACTTAATAATGACAAAAAAAATTTTTACGTCGAAAATTTAGAAAGAGAAAATCTAGGAGGCTGGCCTAACTGAAGACTGAGAAACGAGAAGGGGGCCTCATCCTGGAGTTCGGGTGAAGAATTTCCTTCGTGCCCTGCTCTCCCCTGCCCTCCCCCTCGCCCTCGCCCTCGCCCTCGCCCTCGCCCTCGCCCTCGCCCGACAAAATTCTGCTAGCGGCCAAACAACCCTAGATTTTTTTCGCATTTCGCGATTCACTTCTCTGCGGCTTCTCTTGGAACCAAAGAGTTCCCCGCACATATCTGCTCTAATCCCCACGGTCAGCTCCTTCTCCCACCCCCTCCCCCTGCCATGATTGCTTCTGCAAGTTCAGATCAGGAGAGGTACAACTTGTTTATTAATGCAAAATTTCTGCAGTTTCTCTGCTAAAAATACAAGCTTGGGCCTAGAAAACACCAGCTCAGGTTTATTACTTAATGCAAGCTTCGAATCCCTTGTTCTTGTTGTATAGATTCTTTTTTCCCCCAAGTCTATTTATTTAGGTTGTCTGTTTTTCAAAATAATCATTAGGAACAAAAACCATAAGGATGTGACAAAAAACAACCATAAGGAACAAAAAATTTGAGTAAGGTAACCTCTCTCCCTTCTCCTTCTTCGTTCCTATTCTCTTTTTTTTTGCTACTTCATCTTGAGCTTGATTCTTCTCATATGCCTGATGTCGGTTTGTGATAAAAAATGGAATGCTCACTGTCGAATGGTTTTATGCTGTTTGGATCATTGTTTTGAGCCATCAAACATTGAATCCCCAGTTTAAGTGAAGAGGATTTCGAACTAAATTATACATTTGCGATATGGACTAACTAACATTAAATCCAATTTTATATCTTGTATTTGGTGATTCCATGTGTTTTCGAGATGTTGGGATCGTTTTGTGTAGTTTGCTTTTTCTAGTGCACTGAACTAGATTCTCCACTATGCAATGTCACGACATTTCCCTCTCCTTAGCTTGCCTAGCTAAAATTTGAAAGTGCAAACCAGAAAATGTTGCATTCTTTGCTTCTCTAAGAAATTGCAAAACCTGATCCACGATTCATTGAAATTAGCAGTAAATGTTCAAACACCTCAGAAATCTGCTATGAAGGGAAAGGAAGCACGAGGATGCAGGGATGAGCATTTGCCTATCATTGTAATTTTGTGCAACAGGTTTGCATAATAACCAGGAAAAAAATTCAAGCCAGCTTAAAAAATTTTATAAACCTATTGTAATTTTGTGCAATAGGTTTGCATAAGAAAAAAATTTTATTTATTTTTTGATACTCACAGGACATTGGATAAAGTTCTATTGCCAAAAAAAAAAAAAAAAAGGCAGTTTGGTTATTTATCCAGCAACAGCTGCCAATAAGCTGTTCTGAATAAGCTCTCCCAAACAACAAACCAGCTTATTCTGATAATCTGCAGATTATCAGATTATCAAAATAATCTACTTATCAGCAGATTATAAATAATTAACAGCTGCCCCAAACAAACTCTAAATGTTAGAAGTAAATAAGAGTTGAATGGACGGCAGGAGTTCCACAGTTAAGTAAGGCAACGGGCGATACTTCCAGCGGATTATGACGAGGAATCGATAGATATAACCATTTTTTTATTTTTTAATAATGAAATGTGTTTCTTTTCTCTTTTTATGAACTTGGAATGAGAAAGTTGGAAGGCTAAACACCAGAAGGTGAAAGGCCAAAAGCTTGAAGGTGAAATAATGACCAAAAGCTTGAAGGTGAAATAATGAGAATTAATATAAATTTTAGTTCTTATTATTGTTATTTTAATTATTTTAATATTAGGCCACATTTTAAGTCTATAAATAGAGATCATGGACGTAGAGAAGAATCACGAGTGAGAAGAAGGAGAAGAAGAGAATAAAGAGAGAGTGGGGAGTGAAGTCTTCTAGCGACATTTTCAAAAAGAAGAGAGTCGTCCCCCTCCTACATAGCAAACGAGCAATGATATATACTTTCACGTTATGGTGCAGAGGAAGATCGTCCCCTTCTACATAGTAGCGAGCAACGCGGTCTTCTTTTATGTTGCGGCCAAGAGGAATGACATCCTCGTCATAGCAGGCGACAACAAAATCTTCTTTTGTTTTATGGCCAAGAAGAAAGTCGTTCACATCCTCCGTACCAGGGAAGCAATGAGATCTTTCATGTTGTGGCGAAGAGGAAAGTCATCCCCGTTCTGTGTATCAGGTGAGCAACGAGATCTTCTTTCATGTTGTGGCTAAGAGGAAGGTCGTTCGCGTCTTGCTTAGAAGACGTGCAATGAGATCTTCTTACACGCCGTGAAAATGGCGACAACTGGAGTACCTCATTCCACTGAGAACTAAAGGAAGGTCCAGAACTCGAAGGATGTGACATCCATTCTAACAGAGAGTATAACTTCCCGGAAGACATGGTGAAATAGCTAACTTCAATCGAACAAGTGTATTCTCCACCTTCTGGATATATTCCTGTTCATGAGGTGGATTTTGTCAATTAGGAAGGACAGAAATCAGACATCTAATTTAGGAGTTTTCTATAATTAGGAGCTTCCTTATTTAATTTTTTCCAATGTCTTTATTCTAATTTATTTTGTTTTTAACTGAATACTTAGATTAGGAATATGTATTACTAACTTACCTAAAATAGATTATGCAGTTTATTTTGTACGTAAAATAGATTGTAAGATTATTATTATTATTTAATGGAATGAAAGCAAAGGGAAAATACATCGAGCCTATTTAGGATTCAACCTATTTTTCTCAAAACTTTGATAGACTTAAGATTCGACCTACGATTTCGGCCTACACCTGAGTTTATCAAAATCATGAAGGAATTCAGAGTTTGTGTTGCTTAGCTGTCTTGTCGAGTGGTGACATCTATTATTGGGTCGACTGTTTTATTTAGTGACACGTATGATCGTGTGATGTTTAATCACAATATAATAGATTTTCTCCTAAAGGAACCTATACGACATGGTCTTAGAATTCTTCCTTGCGAAGAATGATTAGGAGCTTCATGAGAGGCATGGAAGGTTCCAGCACTTGTCTGTTTCTCTTCAAAATACTGAGGAGGAAATAATGTGGATGCAAAAATTTCATGACTTGAAGGATATGCTAGTTGAGTCGCAATATATTCAACAATTTGTGGGTGAGGAATCATTACTTAAGTTCAAACTTTCATTCCACCCCAAGTGTTCCACTGCTATAATATTAAATAAATCTAAGAAGGGACCTTTCGAGCCTGCCCCTTGGTATCCTCAAAGCGGTCCCCAATGAACATCGACCGTAAAGTACTCCCCTAGAAACAACTGTTGACCTCATTTTACAATGAGTCAATAACCTTATGACCTAAAAAGTCAACATTGGTCAAAATGGTCAAACCAGACCCACTGACCAACCGTGTTGATCCCATAGGTCACCCTTTTGACCTAAAAAGTCAACATTGGTCAAATTGGTCAAACCAGACCCACTCACAAACCCTGTTGACACCATAGGTCACCCTTTTGACCTAAAAAGTCAACATTGGTCAAATTGGTCAAACTAGACCTAATGACCTACACTGTTGACCCCATAGGTCAACCTTTTGACCTAAAAAGTCAACATTGGTCAAATTGGTCAAACTGCACCCATCGACCAACCTCGTTGACCTCATAGGTCAACCTTTCGACCTAAAAAGTCAACTTTGGTCAAATTGGTCAAACGGCACCTAATGACCTACCCTGTTGACCCCATAGGTCAACCTTTTGACCTAAAAAGTCAACTTTGGTCAAATTGGTCAAACCAGACCTAGTGACCTACCCTGTTGACCCCATAAGTCAACCTTTTGACTTAAAAAGTCAACTTTGGTCAAATTGGTCAAACCAGACCTAATGACTTACCTGTTGACCCCATAGGTCAACCTTTTGACCTAAAAAAGTCAACTTTGGTCAAATTGGTCAGACCAGACCCAATGACCAGTCCTGCTGACCCATAAATCAACCTTTTTACCCACGGACACATTTAAAATACCACAATGACAAAATCACAAGAATTGGACATCTTAAAATCAATTTGATCAATTTAGGTCGACTTGGGTCAACCCAAGTCAAAATTGGTCAACACCTATCTATTTTGATTAAAATAGATAAAAAATGAAATAAAAATAACAAAATTAACCAAATAATTAATTTCAAAATTATTTTGATTAATTAAAATGATTAATGATTTAATTTTCAAAATTTTAATTAAATGACATAATTAATTAAAATGAAAATTAAATTAAAATCATAAAATAACAAAAATGACAAAAATAATCAATTAATTAATTTGAAATTATTTTCAATTAATAAATTGATTAATAAAATAATTTCCACCAATTTTAGTTAATAAAATAATTAATTAAAATGGGAATTAAAGAAGAAATGAAATCATCTTTAGCCTCTTCATATTTAATTGGGCTAAACCATCTTAAAAGCTTATTTAACACTTAATTAAGTCATCTTAAGGCCCACTACCCATGGCTTAACATCCATAGTTATGCATGGGATGAGGTGTCACCACCTCCTTCACTCTAAACACATTCTCTCCATGAAGGGGCCGGCCAACACAAGGCCATTTTCTCCACCTCCCAAGCCACCCGATGGGAGGAAAACTACACATGAAACCCCCTTTACCATGGTTAATGGTAATGATGAAGGCTAGGCATATGTGTCACCATTTGCCAAGCCTAAGAAGTGAGGTGTAAGCTCATTAGCAAGTGAAACAACAGCTCACAAGTAACCTCCCATAATGGCCAATGGACAAGAGACAAAGAGATGAAACTCATCATGGCAAACTTAGGGAGAAACATCCAAGCCTATCTTCAGCCAATTGATCACCTAATAGGCTGATATAGGAGGTAAGTAATCCTCTAGAACAGCCTAAGCCAAGCCAACACCATCCCCTTGCTATAAATAGACCCCATGGCCGAAACTAGCAAAGAGGAGAAAAATATTTAGGGAGGTCCATAGGCTGCTCAAACCCTCTTGCTCCCAACATAAAACTTCTTCCTAAGAGCTTCTACAATCTTTTAGGATCAATTTAAAGCCTTAGTTTTAGCCCATTTGAGCCAATTTGATCAATTTTCAAAAACACCCCAAATTAGGCATCTCTTTCAAATTCCTCCCAAAGCCTGACTTCTAGAACAAATTGCTGGAGCAACTATCTTCCATCGGGGTCCTAGAAGGCAACCATAAAGTACGATCTAGCTTGATTTGCTTGTGGCAAGGTATGGAGTTTATCTTTGCAAAATAAATCATGTTTTTGATAAATCATGTGCTATACTTAGCTCAAAAGTGTATCATCACCGTATGGATAGATACATCTCATCCGGATGAGCATTTAAAAAAAAATCACTCAATTTCGTCAAGAAATGAGTGAGATATTAACATTTGAAGTTTAAGGGTTTCAGAATTTTCGGAATTAAACCCCGAATTTTCTCAGCCGTCCGATCTCGCGACTTTGGGATGGACGGCGCTGATCCGCGCGCACGGTGTCCGCTGTTCGGCCGTTGCACGGGATCCTCCCGCTCTTTCGACGACGCCGAGGACACGCGTCGTCCCCAGGGAGCTTTGGCGGCGCAAAAATAAAAAGAAAAAAAGAAAAAATTTCTTTTTAACCCCTTAAACTTCAAAAATTCATTTCTTTTTAACCCGAGGTCCTAAAAATAAAATAAAAATACCTCTGGAAAGCTCTTAAAGAGGAGAAAATTATGAGACCAAAATCATAATTTTATTCTTACTATTTAATTTTTAATTAATTAAATACTCTCTGGAGTATTTTAATTATTAAAAATTATTTACATATCAAAAAATTATGAAACTTTGAGGCATTTATCTTTATGTTCTTAGGGACCTTCCATAATTTTTCTAAGGACAGTAAAACATGCCTAGGATACTTTTCTTGAATTTTCAAGTTTCTTTATAATTATTTCAAATAATAATTATAAAAATTTGAAAATTAAGAAAATAAAAATACAAATGACTAGGAATGATAGGGCAACTGTACAATGACGCTAGTGAAAAATATTTCTAAGTCATAGAAACAATTTTGAATGACATTTGAAAATTTAGGGTTAAAATCATTTATTAATTAAATAATTTTGAATCCTAAAATAACCCTTTATAAAATCGAACTATTTTCATCAACAATCTAAGTTTGAAAATGGTTCTAACTCATGATAGAGCTAATAATAAACCTCACTTGAGTCTAAAATGACAAGATTAGATTCAATTAAGGCTTAAAATGATATTTAAACCCATTAAACCTTACCTAAACTAGGTTTAATAAAAATTAAACTTTCTTTAATTAAGTTTAAGGACACACTAAACTTAATTAACCCATAAAACCTTACCTAAATCAGGTTTAATAAAAATCAAACTTCTTTAATTAAGTTTAAGGACACATTAAACTTAATTAGCTCATTAATCCTTACCTAAACTAGGTTTAATAAAAATTAAACTTTTTCAATTAAGTTTAAGGCCACACTAAACTTAATTAACCCATTAAACCTTACCTAAATTAGGTTTAATAAAAATTAAACTTCATTAATTAATTTTAAAGACATAATAAACTTAATTAACCCATTAAACCTTACCTAAAATAGGTTTAACAAAAATTAAACTTCTTTAATTAAGTTTAAAGACACACTAAACTTAATTAACCCATTAAACCTTACCTAAATTAGGTTTAATAAAAATTAAACTCTTTTTAATTAAGTTTAAGGACATATTAAACTTAATTAACACAAAATTAAACTCCCTTAATTAGGTTTAAAGACATACTAAACTTAATTAACCTCCTTAAACATAAGGTTTAATCAAACCTAAACCCTAATTAAGTCTAACCCTTAGACCTAATTAAACCATTAAGCCTTAACTAACTAAGGTTTAATCAAACTTAAACCCTAATTAGGTCTAACCCTTAGACCTAATTAAACCATTAAGCCTTAACTAACTAAGGTTTAATAAAACTTAAACCCTAATTAGGTCTAACCCTTTAGACCAAATTAAACCATTAAGCCTTAACTAACTAAGGTTTAATCAAACTTAAACCCTAATTAGGTCTAACCCTTAGACTCTAATTAAACCATTAAACCTTAACTAACTAAGGTTTAATCAAACCTAAACCCTAATTGAGGTCTAACCCTGACCTAATTAAACCATTAAGCCTTAACTAACTAAGGTTTAATCAAACTCAAACCCTAATTAGGTTTAACCCTTAGACTCTAATTAAACCATTAAGCCTTAACTAACTAAGGTTTAATCATATCTAAACCCTAATTAGTGTCTAACCCTGTAGACTAATTAAACCATTAAGCCTTAACTAACTAAGGTTTAATCAAACTCAAACCCTAATTAGGTTTAACCCTTAGACCTAATTAAACCATTAAGCCTTAACTAACTAAGGTTTAATCATATCTAAACCCTAATTAGGTCTAACCCTTAGACCTAATTAAACCATTAAGCCTTAACTAACTAAGGTTTAATCAAACTCAAACCCTAATTAGGTTTAACCCTTAGACCTAATTAAACCATTAAGCCTTAACTAACTAAGGTTTAATCATATCTAAACCCTAATTAGGTCTAACCCTTAGACCTAATTAAACCATTAAGCCTTAACTAACTAAGGTTTAATCATACCTAAACCCTAATTAAGTCTAACCCTTAATCTAATTAAACCATTAAGCCTTAACTAACTAAGGTTTAATCATACCTAAACCCTAATTAGGTCTAACCCTTAGACCTAATTAAACCATTAAGCCTTAACTAACTAAGGTTTAATCAAACCTAAACCCTAATTAGGTCTAACTCTTAGACCTACTTAAATCATTAACCCTTAACTAGCTAAGGTTTAATCAACCTTAAACCCTAATTAGGTCTAACCCTTAGACCTAATTAAACTATTAAACTTTAACCAACTAAGGTTTAATCAACATAAACCTCGATTAAGTCTAATTTATTGCATCTAATTAAACTATTAAGTCTTAATTAAATAAGACTTAATCAAACAAACCTAAACCAAACTTAAGTCTAACCCACATTAGACTTAATTCAAACCAGACTTAGGCTCAACCTGATATGAACCTAAGTTAAACTTAAACCTAACTTAAGTCTAACCTACATTAGACTTAAGTCAAATTATACTTAGGTTCAACACACATATGAACACAAGTTCAACCTATACTTAAGTTCAACCCCAAATTGAACTTAAGTCAAACATCAAACCTTAGGTTCAGCCCACATTGAACCTAACCTAAACCTAATCTAACTTGAGTCCAACCTAACTTGAACTCAAGTTAACCTAAACCTTAGGTTCAACCCACATCGAACCTAACCTAAACCTAATCTAACTCGAGTCCAACCTAACTCGAACTCAAGTTAACCTAAACCTTAGGTTCAACCCACATCGAACCTAACCTAAACCTACCTAACCGGAGTTCAACCTAACTCGAACTCAAGTTAACCTAAACCTTAGGTTCAACCCACATTGAACCTAACCTAAACCTAACCTAACTTGAGTCCAACCTAACTCGAACTCAAGTTAACCTAAACCTCAGGTTCAACCCACATCGAACCTAACCTAAACCCAACCCAACTTAAACTCAAGTTAACCTAAACTTTAGGTTCAATCCACATTGAACCTAACTCAAACATAACCCAACTTGAGTTCAATCCAACTTGAACCCAAGTTAACCCAAATCGTAGGTTCAATCCACATTGAACCTAACTTAAACTCAAACATGACCTAACTTGAATTCAATCCAACTTGAACTCAAGTTAAACTAAATCTTAGGTCCAATCCACATTGAACCTGAATTCAACCCAAACCAAAGTTAAGTTTAACCTACATTAGACTTAATTCAAACTGAACTTGAGTTCAACCCCGAATGAACTTAAGACAATCCTAAATCTAGGTCCGACAAAATAGACTTGATTAAGACTTAAACCTTACCTAAAATGGGTTTGAATGGTCGATAATTCTAATTAAGTCTAATTTATTAAGCTTGATTAATCTTTAAATCCTATTTAAATAAGGTTTAAAATTTAATTAAGTCCATCCTAAACCAAACCTATTAACTTAGGTTCAGACAGACACGAACTCTAGTTAATCAAATTCAATCAACATTGAATTTAACTTAGATTCAAACAGACATGAATCCAAGTTAATTCAATCAATATTGAATTTAACTTTAAACCTTTTAACTTAAGTTCAAACAGACATGAACTCGAGTAATTAAATTCAATCAACATTGAATTTAACTTAGATTCAAACAGACATGAATCCAAGTTAATTTAATCAATATTGAATTTAACTTTAAATCTTTTAACTTAAGTTCAAACAGACATGAACTCAAGTTGATTAAATTCAATTAACATTGAATTTAACTTAGATTCAATCAGACATGAATCCAAGTTAATTCAATTAATATTGAATTTAACCTTAAACCTATTAACTTAAGTTCAGACAGACATGAACTCGAGTTAATTAAATTCAATCAACATTGAAGTTAACTTAGGTTCAACCAAACATGAACCCAAGTTAGTTCAATCAATATTGAATTTAACTTTAAATCTTTCGATAGACATGAATTCAAGAATATACACGAACCAAAAATCTAAATTTAAACTCAAGATTAATTCAACATTTTAGATCAAGACCGACATAATTCGATATTCTAAAATTGAAATTGACATAATCGACATAAATCTGATGTTGACATAATCAACGAAAATTTGACATTTTAAAAAACAACATGATTAGCATGAAGTTGACATTTCAAAATAACTTGGCATTCAAAAAATATTCTGTGATATTATTTCTGACGATATTTTCTTCGCAGGATGAAGACAAGAAATTCCGTTTAGATTTTCTTTGCATGTTATAGGGTGTGTTAACTCTGTTTTGCAGGACGCCGACGACGGAATATTAGCAACAAAACAAAACAAAACTTTTAGGTTAGACATATAACCTGAAACTTTTTAACGACATTGACAACAAAACAAAACTCTTAGGTTAGACACATAACCTGAAACTCTTCAACAAAACAACGACACGATAACAAAACTGAAACCTTTAGGTTAGACATAATACCTAAAGTATTCAATAACATGATATAACAACATTTGGGAGTGATAGTGAGTACATCTCTCCTTAAAATAAATCTTTTAGAAAACAAATGATTAACATTAATCAGAAGTTTTCTTAAACAATCGAGAATTGTTTAAGATGTAATTAAGCTATAGAGGCTTACCTCATAGGAGATCTAAAAAAACCCAAAACGAAATCTCCGGTTTACCATGATTTTCTTAATATGAAAATTCTAGAATACGTTATTCTAGAATATCCTCATATAAGAATTATCATAAACACCTTTTTCTACTATTAGTCCTAAAAATTCTCTAAATCCTTCATAGTATTTATACGAATAAAACTAGGTTAATATTAGATGGCGACTCCTTGATATTGATATGATATATTGGATGGCGATGACATCATCATCATCCCGGATATTTTTCCATCGCCACCAAGAGAATGGCGACTCCGCTGGGGAGAATCTTTCTTCTCATCTTTTGTTATCATTTGTTTTCATTTCAAAATTTTGAAAATAAAAGTTCCCAGTTTATAAATAAGTCGATAATATTCGTTTTTCTTGAAATTACCGAAAAATCGCAATGGATTCTCTTAATTCGATCTTTTCTTACTTTCAAGACTTTGACATACCAATAGAGGAAAATCCTCCCTTTTATCATAATGATTTTGGATTATTTAGTGAAACAAAATTCATATTAGATAATCCATATCAAACTGATTCTCAATCTTTTCAAGAATTTGGCTTGCAACCTTATGAAGACCTTATGAATTTTACAGACAATTTACCTGAATATACACCTGAAGAACCTTACATCCTTGAAGAAATGAAAAGACAAAGTGATAAGAAAGGAAAACAAGTTTACGAGGAAGATGATGTTCCACCATCATCTATGTATGAGATCGGATCTTCTTCAAGGAACGTTCATGAAACCCCTTCATTTAAAAAGAAAAGGTGGAACGAAAACGATAATTTTGAAACACCCGAATTTCAACGTAATATTTTTGGAAATCCTTCCTTTTTAGAGGAAAATCAATATATTCCAATTCCGTTGAATACATCGACAATTCCTTTCAACCTAAAAGGTCTCCCCATTTCGTGTTGTACATTCAGTGTTTAAGAGATTAGCACGAAAAGAAAAATGTTCATTATCTAAGTTATTAGATAAAATGGGTTGTGCAGTCTCCAACACCATGAAAAGGAGAATTTTAGCAATGGGAAATTCTGATTATCAATTCCCAAATCATAAACATTGTTTCGAGTGCCAGTGAAATTTCGATTGGGCCCTAGAATAAGAGATGAAGTGGTCACCAATGACAAAACTCGATATGAAAATTTAATGTCAGAAGCAGAAAATACAACTGCTAAAATGACAGACTTGGTCCAGATGCTACAAAAAGCATATTACCCTTATACTGGATATGATACACCACCTGAGAATTCTCGTCCTATACTTGAAAATAATGTATGGAGGCTAAAATCATCTGAAAGAAATTCTGATACCACCAACACTCCTTCAAATAATTCACAAGAAGAGATTTGCAGAAAACATTCTACAAAATCATTCAGGAGAGATTAAAGAAATTAAAAGAAGATATTAAACAACTTTCAAGACAAGAAAGGAAAAATACTTCTGAAAGTTCCAATGAGAATGTTGCTAGCGTTAACATGGTAGAAACCCGATCTGCTTCCTTAGCACGAGAATCAAATGAAGAGGAATTGCGAGAGGTGATACGACAACGAGATGAACAAATAAGTCGTCTTGAACAAAGAATGGAAGAATGGTAGCGACTTTGCAAAAACCACCAGCCGACCCTTCTCCAGCTATTGAAATCATTAGACCGGAGGCTATTCACATCCTCGAAAGCGAGAGAAGAACTAATGGATGTCGAGGAAAGCACTCGAAAGAGAAAGAATTCTCCTCATAACGAAACTCCGTAAAAGGATATTACAAAAATAGTGGAACAAAAGATTAAAGAAACAATGGCTCTGGCAAAAGCTGGAGCATTAACTCTAAAGGGTAGGCCATACCCAGAGGAATTCGATTCTGTTCAATATCCTAAAGGTTTTCTGTCTCCTGTCTTTAAAATGTTCGATGGGACGGGAAATCCCCGACAACATCTGGCACATTTTAGAGCAAGTCGCCGTAATGCCGGAGGAAATGACGCTCTCCTATTTCGACAATTTGTTAACGATCTCACGGGAGTTGCCTTTGATCGGTATGCGGAACTTCCCAACGGATCCGTCAAAACTTTTGTAGAGCTTGAAAGCCTTTTTATTCAACGCTTTGCAGGAGCACAGCATCACACCACTGTTGGTGATTTGGTGGTAGAGAAACAAAAACCGGGAGAAACCTTGGTAGATTATATTTTACGCTGGAGAAATCTCAGCATGAAATGTGAGCCACAATTACAAGAACAACATGCTGTTGGAATACTGCTCAAAAATATCCATGGTCCTATAGAATTCATGCTTAAAAGATTTACGATAAAAACTTTTGAAAAATTACTCAGTAAAGCTGCCAATCTCCAGGAAGAGGTTAAGCAGATGAGTGTAATGGAGAAAACTGAAAAGACAAAAACTATCAAAACTTTTGAAAAGAAACCCGAGAATATTGCGAAAAAGGCAAACAGTGATGCAAATCCAACCGAGCAAAAGAAGCAACGACAAAATCCTTCGACATCACAGACATCACCTCAATTACAACTTCAACAACCAATCCCAGTATCAACTAAGAAGAAAATAATGGCTCAAAGAATGAATAAAGTATATTCATTTAAAACAGAAGCCGTCGGTAAAATATTTCGTAGCTTGCTTAAAATACCCGAATTTAAGCTACCGTAAGCTAAAAGGCCAGCAGATATTGACATGAAGGACAATCCTAATTATTGTCCTTATCACGAGATGCTCGGACATAAAATTGAAGAATGTTTTGTCTTCAAAGACTCGGTTAGAGCGTAATTTCAAAGATGAAAATATAGTCATTCCGAAAGAATACTTGAAAGAACCCGAAAAGGGATCGATCAATATGGTTTCGATAGAGGAACTTAATCCTAAAAACAAGGATAACATTTCTGAAGAGATCTTTGCTAAATACCAAGTTACAAAATCTCCCAAGAAAGAAAAGAAAAAGAAAATCAAGAAAATGAAAAAGATTAGAGGTCTTCTAGACATAAAGGCTGCAACTCCTTTTGTACCTTCTAGTTTATTTCACTCTTGTACTAGGATAGTTATGTCGGCCGAAGGACGAAAAATCCTCAAGCCAATAACTTTGTATGACTTTCTTTTTATCATGAATAATAACAATCCTAGTTTTGCGTACATATTGTCCATTCTGGATGATGCTTCTGAGAATGACCATTTGAATTCTAACCCTATAGACAATGCTCAAATCGTATATGATCAATCTAAAGACAACCAAACTAATGAAAACGAAAATAAGAAATCTGACAACGACACAAATGAAGATGACATTGCTACGCTTCAATTACAAAGAATTCCGATTTCTATAGGATTGGAGTCCTCGGACTCAGAAACGAATGAATCAGATAATCAACTTGAAGAAATAGTTGAAATTAACTTGAGAAGTGGAAGAATCTTACCTCCTAGGATAACCCCAGAAGAAAAAGAAAAACAAATAATTACACCAGATAAGATCATTCCTCCAATATATCCCCGAACTTCTGAAGGAAGTAAGGATGATCTTCACAATAAGGAGGATTATAATGTACTGGCTCATTTGAGAAAATTACCTGCAAAGTTAAGCATCTATAACGCTCTGATACTTTCCAAAGAAATGAGAGAATCATTAATAAAGGCTCTTTCGGACCCTGACATTTGCTTAACTCAACTTGCTAGTACTACCCAAAACGAAGCCTACTCATTAGAATCAACAAAGATTACCTTCTCTGACAATGACTTGTTGCTCAGAACAACTGAACATAATCGTCCACTATATATTACAGTAAACATCAATGACACGATACTTTCGAGAGTTCTTATCGACCCGTGTGCTTCAATCAACATTATGAATCCGAGAGCTCTTGCATACTTAGACATTGATGCCTCTCAACTATCAAGAGATACAATGATGTTAAGAGGATTCAATCAACAAGGAGAACGGGCCCTTGGATCAATAACATTGCTCTTAAAAATAGCCGACTTGGTAACGACAGCAAAATTTAATATTATTGATTGAGACACCTCTTTTAATGCCTTACTTGCGTACCATGGCTCCATGAATATAAAATGGTTCCCTCTTCATTACATCAATGTATCAAATATTTATGAAAAGGACAAGAATTTCGTATTATAGGAGACCTGCAACCGTTTTCAATCCATGAAATTGGTATACATGAAGATGCAGCATATTATGCTCCTATAAATAAAGCAATATCTTCCAAAGAGACAACAGTAAATATGGAAGAAAAGGACAAAGAAAAGAAAATGAATGAAAAGGATTTTTCTTCAATAAAGATAAAAGAGACTAATTTCCGTCAGACTCGCACTCGAGGTCGAGGCCGAGAACGAGGACGAAGGAGAGAAGATCCAATTGTCACAATGAAGAAACCACTGAAATTCAAAATCCACCCGGATTCCGAAGAAGAAACGACATCCGTGGTCGCAAAGGAACCCCAATTCAAAATATCTTTAGAAGAAGAAGACGAAGAGAAACAATTTGAATCCATGTATGACAAAATCAGTCATTATATACATTCTATGACTTTAATTCCAATCTTCACTTCTAAGATTGAGAATTTAATAGTCAAAGAAGTATATAATGATGATAAAAAGCCAATTAAGTTTAGACTTGGCTCTACTTCTTCTTGTACTAAAGATGATGTAAAAATAGAAGATGAAAATCTTTCGCAATCAATGAAAATTCCTTTTGAGTTGTATTCTCCTTGGGCACGAAAATTCATTCAAAATAGTTTAATGCTCAAACAATGGTCTTTAAAACAACCGCATTTCATCGAACAAATGTGGAATGATAATAAACGAAATTCTAACTCTAAAAAAGGTGTTGAATTTGGAATTTTGGGACCATTAGATGATACGGAATTTTGTTTGATCCGTCACGGAAGAATGTGATTCCGAAACATTGCTCGATCTTCCAATTGAAAATGCTCCCCGTAGTTGGAAAAAGAAATTAGATCGACAATCGATGAACAAAAAGAAATAAATTTAGGAACTAATGAAAATCCAAAACCGACTTTTATTAGTTCATTCCTTAATGATGAGGAAATAAAAGACATAACTCAATTGTTGATGGAATATAAAGACTGTTTCGCTTGGACTTATGACGAAATGCCTGGTTTATCTCCAAAAGTCGCAGTCCATAAACTCGGGATAAACCAAATCATAAACCCAGTTAAACAAGCTCCAAGAAGTATGTGTGTTGAAATAGAGCAACAAGTCATTGCGGAAGTCAAGAAATTGATAGAGTCTGACTTCATACGAGAAGAAAACTATCCAATATGGCTAGCCAATGTGGTGCCAGTTAAAAAGAAAAATGGACAAATAAGAGTCTGCATAGACTACAGGGACTTGAATAAAGCATGTCCAAAAGATGAATTTCCTTTACCAATTCCCGAATTAATGGTTGATATTGCATCAAAATATGCAATATTTTCTTTCATGGATGGATCATCGGGATATAACCAAATAAAAATGTTTTCGGAGGATGAAGTAAATACAACTTTTCCGAACACCCATGGGCATATATTGTTATAAGGTTATGCTATTTGGACTAAAAATGCTGGTGCAACCTATCAAAGAGCCATGACACGGATTTTTGATGAACTAATACATAATCAAGTTGAATGTTATGTCGACGATCTGGTTATCAATAGTAAACAAAAAGACGATCATATATACGATTTGAGAATTGTCTTTGAACGACTACGACGATATAATCTTAAAATAAACCCTTTAAAGTGCGCCTTTGGTGTCACTTCAGGAAAAATTTTAGGATTTGTAGTTCGACATCGTGGGATAGAAATTGATCCTCTCAAAATTGAAGCTATCCTAAATATGCCTCCTCCTAAAAATCTAACTCAATTGAGATCCTTCCAAGGAAAATTAACATACATACGACGTTTCATTTCTAATCTATCGGGTAGATGTCAACCCCTTACTGCCCTTACTAGAAAGGATGCCAAATTCGTGTGAGATGAAAAGTGCCAACATGCCTTTGAAGACATTAAACAATATTTGACAACCCCTCCTGTCTTAGCAGCCCCTGTATTAGGGGGACCTTTAATCCTTTACACCGCGGCATTGGACAATTCACTTGGAGCTTTACTAGCACAAGTAAATGATGAAGGAAAAGAAAATGTGTTATACTACTTGAGTTGTTGTTTACTTCCAACGGAAATAAAATATCCGACAATTGAGAAGCATTGTTTAGCCTTGATCTTCGCAGTTCAAAAGCTAAGATATTATATGCTTTCTCATAAAGTAACTCTTATTTCAAGAGTTAACCCATTACAATATTTAATAACACGACCGACACTTTCTGGGAGATTAGCAAGATGGGCAATGATCTTGTTATAATTCGACATAGCATTTGTACCGCTACGTGCTATTACAGGACAAATCCTAGCAGATTTCTTAGCGGCACACCCAATTCCAACAGGATCACCCCTTAATGACGATCTACCTGATGAACAAATATCAGAAGTAAAAAATTCTAACATGCAACGATGAGAATTCTACTTTGACGGAGCATCGTCTGCATGGAAAGACAAAGATAAGCAGACAATCATACCGAGCAAAGCTGAGTAGGATTAATTTTCATTACTCCGTACAAAATGATGATGCCCTTTTCCTATCATTCGACGTAACCATGCACGAATAACGATGCCGAATATGAAGTGCTCATAACTGGTCTAGAATTGACAATATTAATGGAAATTGAGAATATTGATATCTATGGAGATTCCCAGTTAATTATCAATCAAATTGCTGGCAAATATAAAATTCTGAAACCACGACTTGAACAATATTCCCGTTACTGTCGGCATATTTTTAGGTTGTGTATTTTATTTTAAAAAAAGGGGGTCGCCTAACAGAAGTTGTCGGCGAATTTTAATTTAATTTAAATAAATAATTTTGAAAAGTAATATTTGACTTTGAAAATAATTTTAAATTTGAAGGTTTTAAGATATGAGATTAAACCGATCTCACATCCCAAATAGTTTATATAAACGAGCACCGCACCACGTACCGTGTATCTATCCCTAAGGATAGACACACGTTGCTGACGGTGGGGCTCGATTAAATAAACTAGAAGATTTGTGACATCCGTTTGGTCCGCGAACCAATTTTATAAGTCGACAAATTCCTCGCTTAATATGAAAGCATTAAACAGGGTTTATATTACTCGGGTTCTTTAAAATTCCCTATAAGGGCAAGCCCCTATAGTTAATTACATCTTAAGTGACGAGAATCACCTAAGAAAACTCTCGATAATAATCAATAATTCTGCTCTCAAGAATTTCAAAGTTTAAGTCTTTCAAAGGATTGAATTTTGGAATTTCAATAGGGAATGGATCAAGTTTGAAACATTTTGTTTTGGGAATTCAAAGAAAGAAAAGTAGGGGAAATTACGGATTCGAAGCGAACTTCGGTAATTCCCCGTCTATCCTATTGTTTGGCTTGGATTTAGGAAAGTCTTAATGTTTATTTAATGTTTTGATCTTGCCAATTTTAATTAATTAGGGCTTATATTTATATGGTAAAATCATACAAATAGCCTCGAAGATATGAGGGTTTATTGTCGTACCGGACGACTACCTCGGAATCCTAAGACCGGTTAGGGCTTAATTTGCAGTGCAAATGCCTAACGAAGAGTTGAGGGTTTATGTTGCACTGAGCAAACTACCTCGAAGTCCTATGGCTTTGTTATTTAATTCTAGGAAAGTTTCTGTCAAGTAGACTCGAGTTTTCATTGATGACGATGGCCGTGCTGCCCACCATGCTCCGAGCTCCTTGTTATTGCAGAGGTTTAGTTTTAGAAGTCATAAATCAAGAGATGAGAAAAGTGTTTTGGTTTAGAGAAAATCTTAATTTTCAAGTGTTTTTTATGTTTTATTTAAAACAAATCTTAAAGTTGATTATAACAACACCTGGTTAAGATCCCACGGTTCCATCCTTCGGCATCGTTATTTTTATCGGATTCACTTAGTCCAGATGAATTTGCTAAACTCAACTGAATGAGTTCCACACTTTCATTTAGACCGTGGGAAATCCCGTTAGCAAGACGTAGGTTACATCATCCGAGGTATTCCCGATCATCCAACAGGACGTTTTAATTTAATTGTAATTGTAGTTTTGTGTTCTGTTTTTGATTAAATTTTGAGTTGTTTTATATTTTGAAATGTTGTGGCGGTGAATTTTATCTTGCAATGACTTTTAACTTAGTTTTGGTTTTAATTTTAGGGACTATCCTAAAGGTGTGGGTTTTCATGCAACGATTGTTTATCATGCAAGAAAAGTAAGTGCGATGCGATTAATGAAATTGCAATGATGTAAATTGCAGGAAAGTAAATCGCAATAAAATAAAAGCGTACTCGAAGGGTCTTCCCGTCATTCCAAGTCGCACTTAAAACACAATTAGAATATTTAAGCAAGTTCCTAGGTAAAGCTAAGGGAAGGGTTATGTTTTTCTACCAAATTCCTAATCCTATAGCTAGTCATTTCCTATGACGTCTAGGTTCCTTGTTTTTTTTGTTTGAAGATGATTTTTTCATCAAAGAACAATTAAGTTCAATTGTTCTTATAAACATCCTATCATATCAAGAAAGTGCTTAAGACAAATCTTAAACATCTTTTTAATATTTCTAGGATTGTTTTAAGTCCAAATGAATTTAATTATACAAGTGAATTAACCGTCCGAGATTTCAAGTTTTGTTATCTTGCTCAGTGAATTAGGACATTTGAATATCCTATAAGTGAAGTAACATTTCATTTAATGTTCTGTTTAGGAGTTATGATAACCAAAGCTCTCGAGGGCAAGTTGGTGTTCAAATGGTTTGTGATTTAGTTTAATTTCCATTAATGAGTTTAAATTTGGAATAGTGTTCAAGTTATTTTAGATTTATTTTGAATTCTTTATGTCTTTGGTGATGTTATATTTAATTCAACTTAATTTAATTTAATTTAATTTAATTGAGTTTTAATTTAATTTAATTTAATTTAATTCAATTTAGTTTGATTTGATGTTACATTAAATTAATTTGATTTGATTTAATTTTAATTTAATTTGATTTAATTTAATTTAATTTAATTTAATTTAATTTTAATTCATTTAATTTAATTTTTAATTTGGTTTAACTTAATTTAATTTGGTTTTATTTATTTAATTTTATTTAATTTAATTAATTTAATTTAATTTAATTTGTTTATTTAATTTAATTTAATTTAATTTAATTTAATTCAACTTTTAATTTTAATTTAATTTAATTTAATTTAATTTAATTTAATTTACTTAATTTTTAATTTAATTTTATTTTTAATTTTAATTGAAATTTTAAAGAGTTTAATAATTTAATTTTAGTTTAATGATTAAGTCTTTTAATATTTTGAATTTGAGTTATCATTTTAATTAAGAATTGAATATTAATGAGATAATTAATTTAGGGATTTTTAAATTAAAGAATAAATCTCTTCCTATTAATATCCCTATTTTAATAATTCCAATTTTATTATTCTTCCAAATTTAATCAATTATTTAATTAAGGTTTAATTATTTTAAATTGCTTAATGGGTTTCTACCCTTTAATTATTTAAATTTCAATCATCCAAATCAGATTAGGATCAAATATTTTACTTATTAATTTTTTATTAAACCTAAAGTTTTAATTAAGGATTAAAATTTTAATTACCATTTTACCCTTTAAGCTTAATAATTTCATAACTCACTAAATTGAACTCAAATGAACTTGAAATTTTTATGTGACTTCACTCTTATGTCAATAAAGATATGAGAGGAGAAAATGTGATTTTTCCGTATTTAATTTATTTATATAATTATTTTTGGTAGAAAATAGAGATTTCCAAGGAAAATTTAATAACATTGACCAAGGGAAATTTTCTCGTCCTTAAGAAAATTAGGGGACATTCCTAATGACCAGAGGACCACTTGGACCAATTTTGGTGATTTTTTGAATTAAATTATTTTTATTATAATTATTTTAAATTTTGGAGTGTTAATTAATTTAAAAATAAAATAAATGTTGAAAAATGAATTTTATATTTTTCAAAAATCTCTCTGATATCAAGGAAATCAGAGAATCAAATTTTGCAATTTTCTGATTTTTCTTTGATTTATTATAATTATTTTAGTGAAAATGCTAGAAAATACATTTTTTAATTTTAAAATTACCCAAAAGCTTTAAAATTTAATATCTCACTAAATAGACCTAAGAAAAATATGGGATTTGTTCCGAAGTGATTAAAATTCAAAATGTGACATTTTGGTGAATTTTATTATTTTTGTGATTTTTATTATTTTTTAATTATTAAAATATTAAAATAATATTAAAAATCAACTTTTTTAGAAAATTGAAATTTTAATTTTCTTAAATCCCTCCGATATCGTAGAGGCTCCAAAACCACTTGGTGAATTTTTGAAAGATATTTTGAAAGTTATGAATTTTTAAAGTTTAAAATAACTTAAACGACTTAATCAACCCAATTAAGTAGAGCTAACCAAGTCCAATCGACCTCAAATTTTTATGGTGGGTTCCTCTGATCCTAAAGGTCAGTGGAGAATTGATTTCAAGTCAATTTTATGTATGGTTAGCTCTAATTAATTAGAGATCCATTTTGGGTATTTAAGCCAATTATGGTTGTTATAAATGAACTAACTCAAAACCTATTTTTCCTAGGGTCCTCTCAGTCATAATGAACATCACCAAATTTTCCTAGAATTTATTTCACAACATGCTATTTATTGGAATTAAAATACTCAAAACAAGTAACATGAATTTGAAAAATCAATAACTCTTCATAGGGATGGCTCTCGACTTTGGAAAATTCAGGGAATGTTCCCAAATTCGTAGGCTTCAAAAGCTCTATAGTCTCATGCCATGGTGAATTGTATACATGCATGGAGAATTAAAAATATGCAGAGAGTAAATAAATTATTAAAAATAAAATACTTGATGAAATTAAATAAAATTATTTTCCACATTATTCTCCTCTGTTCACTGAGCAAGAGGGTATTTTTATTTTATTTTTCCGATTTTTCTACACAAAGTTATGAATTTTTGAAGTTTAGGGAATTAAATAAATAAAAAAAATCCCTAATTTTCTATTTATCCACGCGGCGCCGCGTCAACCTCGGCGACTCCGAACGCCGCGTGGCGCGCTCCCATTCGACGCCGCCATCCGACTCGGCGCTCCGGGGGCCCGCCGTATCGTTCCGTCTCCCGATCCGACGCGATCCCGGCCGTCCGTCCGCGCGTGTATTGAATGGACGCGCATCCGTTCATCGTCCCCAAGTGTCCTCACCCGAGAGCCGTCCACACTAAATCCCTAATATCTCACTCGATACTCAATGGATTTTCATGTTCTTATGCTCTATGGATTCGTCTCGAAGAGACGAACACATCTATACGGCGATCATGCATCGAAATTAAAGCATTTGAAATGGAGAATCTCCGAAGCTCGGGATGAAGAATTAGCTCATACCTTTGCTCGAGAGAAGTGCGGCTTCGATCCGAGGGTTGTTGCACCTTCGATCGGATCCCGCAAGCTCCGGATGAAGTCTCCCGGTCCGGTGAATCGTCTGAGTGTGATTTCGACCAAGCCCGATCACAAAGCTTGGAGGTCGGAGCAACCGGGTGGCTCGGAGATGGGGCTTTTGTCGGTGACACCTTCCCTCGGTCCGGTGAAGGTGTAGAACCAATCAATTGGGGATTGGCTCACCGTGGAGAAGTGTCCCGGTTTTGGGCTCGAATTTCAACTCGAAATCGAGCTCGCAGAGAAGAAATGTCGGGGGATCTCAGTGGGGATCAAGTGCTCGTGTATGGGGAGGAGTCCGGAACAATTTTGGCGAGTTTCCTTAAGGTTTGTTTCGGCACCTCTCATGGCCGAGAGGGGTGGTGTTTAAATAGGAGAGGGTGGAGGGCCTCCCGTGGAGAGTTAGGGCTTGGGATCGCCGCTCTCGGCAAGAGAAGAACGAGCTCCAATGGCCACTAGGGATGGGGCAGCTCGGCAGAGGAGAATTCCTAGGTCGGCTCACATGCGAGCTCTCGGCCATGGTGTTTTCCCGCGGCTCGGTGGCTGGCCGGTCGTGCATGGGTCACCCTCAAGGTCGGGTGGGTCGGGGTCGAATTTGGTGAAGTCAATCGGAGTTTGACATGTGTAAAAAGCTTCGATTAAAATGGAATGGGGGAGAGTGTATTTTGGGCTCATTTTGGTCAACTCATGCAAATGGGTTTGGTTCACCCTCCCATGACCTGGTGTGGGCTAAGAGAAAGTCATTTGGTTCAGCTTGATTGGAGTGGTGAGGTCTCCATCCATGGTGAGGTGGCTAAGCATGGTTTAGAGTGTGACATGAATATGGTTAAAAGGGCTTAATGAAGGATTAGGAAAGAATCCCCTCTTCTTGCCATTAATGGCTTGGTGAGGTGGAAAGTGGTCTCCATGGCTTCCATGTGGCTTGTACATGGCTCAATGGCTCACATTTGGCTTGGAAAAAGTTTGGTCAATTTCATAAAAATGGGTTTTAAGAATTTTGGATATTTTGGTGAAAATTTGGATAAAGCTTCATTTAGAATTATTTGATCATTGGTTTATGACTTAGGGATGATTTTAATTGAATGGATGATGTAGAGAAATATCATGGGGGCTTTGGGACCAATTTTGGGCCTTTTGAAATGGTTTTAGATGGGCTTTTAAGATGGTTTAAGGAATGGGCCTTTTGAATTTTAAAATGGATTTTGGGATGAAATTTTGTAAAAAGGTTGGGCCAAATAATTGTTGGGTTTAGCTCATGGATGTATCATGAGTGACTTGAAGCAAATTGGGAGTGATTTGGGTTTGAATCGGGTCGAATTTGGGTTCTTTTGGTGAATGGGCCAATATAGGTCCAAGTGGGCCAAGTTGGGCCAATGTTGGGCTAGGGTTGAAATTGATGTAAAATTATTGTTGAGAAATGTTTATGGGAGTGTTTCAAGGAGGTTTTGACTTTGGTCGGGCTTTGATTTTGGGGTTTGGGCTCATTTGGGTTAGGTTTGGGTTTAGGTCAAAATTGGGCCTTTTAGCTTTGGGTTGAATTTGAGTGGGGTTTGGGTCTAAATTTTGGGCAAATCATGCTAGTGTTTTGTTTGTGGGGATGCTAAGGAAGATTTAGAAAAGATTTGGGGTTAATTGGAGTTGAATTGGGTGAGTTTGGGTTAGGTTTGGGTCATGGGTCCAAATTGGGCTTTTAAGGCCAAAAGTGAAATTGGATCCAAATGTCAATCAAATTGGACTTGGATTTAGTCTAGATTGGTATTAGGAATGTTGAATTGAAGTTTATAATTGAATTGGACCAGAATTTGGGTCAATTTAGTAGGTTTGGTTTGACATTGGGTTCACTTAGGGTTAAAATTGGCCAAATTGGGGGTTTTGACAAAAGTAGGGTAAATTGACAAAATTAGCCCATGGTGTAGTTGGAAAAAATGAAATTGAGAATATTTAGGATTTTCTGGAATTTTATGGGAATTTTCTGAATTTCTGGATTTTTGGGTCAAGGGGGGTATTTTGGGTATTTGGAGGGTATTGGGAGGTTTTTTTGGAATTTTTGGTATTCTTGGGTATGGATGGTCAATTTGAGTGGAGATAAATATTTAGGAATGATTTTGGAGAATTTTGGGTGATTTGGAATTTTGCAAAAATTTGGGTAATTTCAAGGGTTTTGGGTAGGCTAAGCGGGTGTAGGGTCCCGGGGGTCAAAATTTGAAAAATTGAAGATTGGGTGAATATAAGTGGAATGAAATCATTTAGGTTGAGCCATGAAGCCACATCAAGCCCATATGAACCATGAAGGGACTCATTTGAGGCATTCACTATGTTGTTCCTAACCCTCTTGCCGAGGGCTTAGGGGTTAAGGACCATCCATGTGAATCACCTACATGAGTCGGGAGGTCAAGTTAGGTATGGGTGTGGTTTTAGGAGGTGTGTGCAAGTGTAGTGTATGAGTGTAGTGTGTGTGTAAGTCAGCCCCTTCACTGCACCAGGCCACCCGAGGCGGTCCTAAGGCCAAAGAGTCCTATAGGAACTCATCCTTTAAACTTCCACATTTAATTTCAACCCTCTAGGTGATTAGGGGTCTACGATCAAGTTTGTGGAGTTTGCGGGGAGTTATGAAGTGGTTTGAAATTCTAGAAGGTGGGTCCCAATTCTAGTCCTCTAAGATAGTCAAAGGAAAAGCCTAAGGCTAGATCCTAAGTACTAAAAAGAAGAAGAGAAGACCTCATCAAAAATGAGGTCAACAGTTACACTCTGAAATTACTTCAACAAATTCCTGATGTAACATTCTTCTTAATCCCGAGACGAGACAATTCTCTAGCGGATGCTCTAGCAAAACTTGCAAAGAAATTTGCGTGTCCAGAAGAAGATGACATACCGATTTCTATAAAAGGACGACAAGTTCTTTCCCAAATTGATATGGATAATTTGCATAAAATCGGTGAAAATATGACAATGACAATAAATGACGAGAAGGATGATTGGCGACAACCAATCATCAAATATTTACAAACTGGAGAATTACCTGAAAATAGTTCTATTGCCAACCAAATTAAACAAAGAGCATTATCATATGCCCTAATAAATGACGTCCTTTACAAATGATCTTTTGATCAAATGTGGTTAAGATGTTTAAACCAAATTGAAGCTCGAGAGATTGTTAAAGAAGTTCATGCAGGTTTATGTGGTGCACATCAATCTGGGCCCAAAATGAAAATGAAAATAAAAAGAATGGGTTATTATTGTCAACAATGATGACGGATTGTCTTGACATTGCAAAGAAATGTCATCAATGTCAAATACATGGAATAATTTTACATCAACCTCCAAATGTCCTACATCCGACCATTGCGTCATGGCCATTTGAATGCTGGGGTACTGACAAAGTGGGCCCTATAGATCCTCCATCCTCCAAAGGTCATAAATTTATTCTAGCAGCTACTAACTATTTTTCTAAATGGGCAGAAGCAATACCCCTTCGAGAAGTCAAGGCAGAACAAGTTCTCCACTTCTTTAAAACCCATATCGTTTATAGATTTGGGATTCCTCGAAGAGTCATATCGGATAATGGGTTGGCCTTCAAAAACACAAAAATGAATCACTTTATCCAGAGGCATGGGATTGACTGGAGATATTCCACAATCTATTACCCTAAAGCCAATGGATTAGCTGAAGCTTTCAATAAAACATTGGTGCAAATCTTGAAAAAGACATTAAGTAATAGCCCAAGACAGTGGCATGAACGACTAATAGAAGCTTTATGAGCTTATAGAACTACATACCGAACTCCAATACGGTCTACACCATTTGCTTTGGTATATGGTTCTAAAGCCATTTTGCCTCTAGAAGTCCAAATTCCTTCTCTCAGAATCGCAATAACTGATAAAATAACTGAAGAAGAGAATGTCAAGTTGCGACTTGAAGAACTTGAAAATTTGGAGGGCAAACGTCTGCAAGCCCAACAAAATCTTGAATTATATCAAGCAAAAATGATACGAGCTCACGACAAACTAGTTCATCCTAGAACCTTTCGAATCAGTGAATTAGTTTTAGTTCTTCGAAGACCTATACTAGCTCATCGAAAGATAGGTGGCAAATTCAAACCCATATGGGAAGGTCCATATGTAATCGAAAAGACATATTCCGGAGGATCCTACCAATTGGTGGATTGTCGAGGAGAAAGAATCTTGCCTCCAATCAATGGGCGTTTTCTAAAGAGATACTACGCAACATAAAAAAAAGGAAATGAATAAAGACTTATTTATAAACTGGGACAATAAATTCTCCTTTCAAAAAAGTCATCTTTGATGTTTTGTGACATCTCGTTCATTTGTTAAACAAACATTTGAAAATATAAAATGATATTCTGTCTTGATATTTTCAGGAAAAATGCCTGAAGACAGATTATTTTTCTCATTCCGAAATAATATGACTTTTGCCTTGGACCGTCGATATATAGACGCAGAGACCAGAGTTAACTTTGATTTCGACCTATTGCAGGTTGAATCTATATATCATGGATCGTTACTTTATCTGGTGAATCACAGTGAAGTTAATCTGCAAACACCTTTGATAGAATTCAAACTCCGACAACCCGAAGAATATGACTTCACAATCAGTGATAGCTCAGATGAAGTAGAATTCATGACTACCCCTGTACAAGGAGCATCAACATCAGGAACCAAAAATCCAACGACAGGATTCACCAGATCACAAAGATGAAATCGCAATAAACGACTAGAACGACAAAAACAATTACAAGAGAAACAAGACATGGAAGATATGAGTCAGTTAAAATCACGGACTATCAATACTCCATTTGAGGAAATAATATCGGAAACGACAAATCTAGACCTTACAGAAAAAGAGGATGGCAAAGCAGTCGTCACTCCACCATCGGTCACACCTGCTCAATATTTGAGGATATCAGACAAAAAGAATCACTCAGAGGAAGAGATACGACGAATTCGTGCCATTGAGTGGAGAACTTTCGAACAATATAAATATGTGAATAAAAGAACAATAAATATTCGGATGGTCTTAAAATTTTTACCAGAATATTTGATGAAACTGAACAAGCTGCTATCATCAACCACATTATAGAAGCCCGAGATCATGGTAGGGCTGGACACCTTCGAAGGAGGACCTATTCTGAACCTAGTAAATGGATTCGAGGTAAGGGTAGGCAAACCATTCAATACGGATGTTGCTATAACTATGCAAGAGACAGAGAAGGAAATCTTCCTGGGATTCTACGACATGAACAAGTCGACCCTTTACCCGTTGTGATAATCCAAATTATCAGACGACTCGTTACTTGAGGGATCATACCTGCGGATTGTGTTCCCGATAGCTGCATAATTAATATGTATGATAAAGGGGATTGTATCCCTCCTCACATCGACAGTCATGATTTTGAAAGACCAATTTGTACTCTCTCTTTAATGAATCGCTGCTCCGTGATATTTGGAAGAGAGATACAAATCTTGGGACCCGGAGAATTTGAAGGGACATGCCGCGTCCTTTTAACTCGAGGATCGGTTCTTCGTTCCAAGGGAACGGTGCAGATTTTGTGAAACACTGCATACCCAGTGTCAAAAAGCCACAAATCTCCATCACCTTGCGACGAATGAAACCTGACAAACGACCAGACGGATATCAACCAATACCAGAGCTTGAAGGACTAAAGCCTTTGGAACTGCTGTGATCCCATGAATGTCTGAACACCTGAAACATGTTCGACGAATGATGTTTTGGAGTGTAGGACGTTTATGGACGATCTGATAATCTCCAAATCTACAACATGATGTGAAGAACTCCCGACATATAATATATCTATAGTTGTCGATGTGTGATATATCGATAGTTGTTGACATGTAAAATATCAGTAGTTTGTTGCAGCGTGCTATATGATATGTACATATGTATGTACTGTAAGTTTTTGTTTGCAATAAATATGTACTGGTGACTTTTTTTATGAAAATAAAATAAAGTGTTGAAGAAAAATATATCCCCATTGTCCGTGATATGTCGACAGGTCCTGAAATCAATAAATGACAAAATGAATAATTTATGATAATCAAACATGAGAATTAACTTTCGACCTATATAGGTCAAAACCCCAGCGGAAATTCCCATCAAAAATATTAATGAGTTCGCCACTCTCTTCGGTTATTGGATATAAGTCCTTTCCTAATGTGGAAATCATGACTTTCCTCTAACCAAATCTTGATATCGACATTTTGAGGAAAATAGAAAATGACATCTATTTTCTCTATTCGGTTATTGGATATAAGTCCTTTCCTGACACGGAAATCATGGCTTTCCTTTAACCAAATATTGACATTGACATTTTGAGGAAAATAGAAAATGACATCTATTTTCTCTCTTCGGTTATTGGATATAAGTCCTTTCCTAATGTGGAAATCACGGCTTTCCTCTAACCAAATCTTGACATTGTCACTTTGAGGAAAATAGAAAATGACATAATTTCTCTCTTCGGTTATTGGATGTAAGTCCTTTCCTGACACGAAAATCACGACTTTCCTTTAACCAAATCTTGATATCGACACTTTGAGGAAAATAGAAAATGACATCTATTTGTTCTCTTCGGTTATTGAATATAAGTCCTTTCCTGACACGGAAATCATGACTTTCCTCTAACCAAATCTTGATATCGACACTTTGAGGAAAATAGAAAATGACATCTATTTTCTCTCTTCGGTTATTGGATATAAGTCCTTTCCTGACACGGACATCATGACTTTCCTCTAACCAAATCTTGATATCGACACTTTGAGGAAAATAGAAAATGACATCTATTTTCTCTCTTCGGTTATTGGATATAAGTCCTTTCTTGACACGGAAATCATGGCTTTCCTCTAACCAAATCTTGATATTGACATTTTGAGGAAAATAGAAAATGACATCTATTTTCTCTCTTCGGTTATTGGATATAAGTCATTTCCTGATGTGGAAATCACGGCTTTCCTTTAACCAAATCTTGACATCGACACTTTGAGGAAAATAAAAAATGACATCTATTTTCTCTCTTCGGATATTGGATATAAGTCCTTTCCTGATACGGCAGTTACGGCTTTCCTCTAACCAAGTCTTAACATTGATATTTTGAGAAATGGAAAATGACATCCATTTTCTCCCTCCTGTTATAGGGTATACGTCCTTCCCTGACAAGGAAATCACGACATTCCTTTAGCAAAGTATCGACATCGATATTTTGAGAAATGAAATATGACATCCATTTTCCCTCCCAATAAATCTCTTTTCAAAAACAAGAAGAAAATCTCTTCTTAAAACCAACATAAAAGACATCTGACATCCTCTGGGAGCGGTATGATATCCCCTCCTTTCCTGACCATTATGAAACATCTCTTAGACCAATTCGGTCAACGCCAATATGTGCAGAATACTTATATAGTATTCTACACATATTGGGGGCCCTTTTGTTGACCTCATTTTACAATGAGTCAATAACCTTATGACTACAAAAGTCGACATTAGTCGAAATGGTCAAACCGGACCCATCGACCAACCACTGTCGACCCCATAGTCACCCTTTTGACCTAAAAAGTCAACATTGGTCAAATTGGTCAAACCGGACCCATCGACCAACCCCGTTGACCCCATAGGTCACCCTTTAGACCTAAAAAGTCAACATTGGTCAAATTGGTCAAACCAGACCTAATGACCTACACTGTTGACCCCATAGGTCAACCTTTTGACCTAAAAAGTCAACATTGGTCAAACTAGACCCACTGACCAACCCTGTTGACCCCATTAGTCAACCTTTTGACCTAAAAAGTCAACTTTGGTCAAATTGGTCAAACCAGACCTAATGACTACCACCGTCGACCCCATATGTCAACCTTTTGACCTAAAAAGTCAACTTTGGTCAAATTGGTCAAACCAGACCTAGTGACCTACCTTGTGGACCCCATAAGTCAACCTTTTGACTTAAAAAGTCAACTTTGGTCAAATTGGTCAAACCAGTCCTAATGACTTACCCTGTTGACCCCATAGGTCAACCTTTTGACCCAAAAAGTCAACTTTGGTCAAATTGGTCGGACCGGACCCAATGACCGACTCTGTTGACCCATAAATCAACCTTTCACCCACCGACACATTTAAAATACCACAATGACAAAATCACAAGAATTGGACATCTTAAAATCAATTTGATCAATTTGGGTTGGCTTATGTCAACCCAAGTCAAAATTAGTTAACACCTATCTATTTTGATTAAAATAGATAAAAAATGAAATAAAAATAACAAAATTAACCAAATAATTAATTTCAAAATTATTTTGATTAATTAAAATGATTAATGATTTAATTTTCAAAATTTTAATTAAATGACATAATTAATTAAAATGAAAATTAAATTAAAATCATAAAATAACAAAAATGACAAAAATAATCAATTAATTAATTTGAAATTATTTTCAATTAATAAATTGATTAATAAAATAATTTCCACCAATTTTAGTTAATAAAATAATTAATTAAAATGGGAATTAAAGAAGAAATGAAATCATCTTTAGCCTCTTCATATTTAATTGGGCTAAACCATCTTAAAAGCTTATTTAACACTTAATTAAGCCCATCTTAAGGCCCACTACCCATGGCTTAACATCCATAGTTATGCATGGGATGAGGTGTCACCACCTCCTTCACTCTAAACACATTCTCTCCATGAAGGGGTCGGCCAACACAAGGCCATTTTCTCCACCTCCCAAGCCACCCAATGGGAGGAAAACTACACATGAAACCCCCCCTTACCATGGTTAATGGTAATGATGAAGGCTAGACATATGTGTCACCATTTGCCAAGCCTAAGAAGTGAGGTGTAAGCTCATTAGCAAGTGAAACAACGACTCACAAGTAACCTCCCACAATGGCCGATGGACAAGAGACAAAGAGATGAAACTCATCATGGCAAACTTAGGGAGAAACATCCAAGCCTATCTTCGACCAATTGATCACCCAATAAGCTGATAGAGGAGGTAAGTAATCCTCTAGAACGACTTAAGCCAAGCCAACACCATCCCCTTGCTATAAATAGACCCCATGGCCGAAACTAGCAAAGAGGAGAAAAATATTTAGGGAGGTCCATAGGCTACTCAAACCCTCTTGCTCCCAACATAAAACTTCTTCCTAAGAGCTTCCACAATCTTTTAGGATCAATTCCAAGCCTTAGTTTTAGCCCATTTGAGCCAATTTGATCAATTTTAAAAAACAGCCCAAATTAGGCATCTCTTTCAAATTCCTCTGAAAGCCTGACTTCTGGAACAAATTGCTGCAGCAATTATCTTCCATTAGGGTCCTAGAAGGCAACCATAAAGTCTGATCTAGCTTGATTTGCTTGTGGCCAAGGTATGGAGTTTATCTTTGCAAAATAAATCATGTTTTTGATAAATCATGTGTTATACTAGCTCAAAAGTGTATCATCACCGTATGGATAGATACATCTCATCCAGATGATCATTTAAAAAAAAATCACTCAATTTCGTCAAGAAATGAGTGAGATATTAACATTTGAAGTTTAAGGGTTTCAGAATTTTCGGAATTAAACCCCGAATTTTCTCAGCCGTTCGATCCCTCGACTTTGGGATGGACGGCACTGATCCGCGCGCACGGTGTCCGTTGTTCGGCCGTTGCACGGGATCCTCCCGCTCTTTCGATGACGTCGAGGACACGAATCGTCCCCAGGTAGCCTTGGCGGCGCAAAAATTTAAAAGAAAAGAAAAATTTCTTTTTAACCCCTTAAACTTCAAAAATTCATATCTTTTTAACCAGATGTCCTAAAAATAAAATAAAAATACCTCTGGAAAGCTCTTGAAGAGGAGAAAATTATGAGACCAAAATCATAATTTTATTCTCAGTATTTAATTTTTAATTAATTAAATACTCTCTGGAGTATTTTAATTATTAAAAATTATTTACATATCAGAAAATTATGAAACCTTGAGGCATTTATCTTTATGTTCTTAGGGACCTTCCATAATTTTTCTAAGGACAGAAAACATGCCTAGGATACTTTTCTTGAATTTTCAAGTTTCTTTGTAATTATTTCAAATAATAATTATAAAAATTTTAAAATTAAGAAAATAAAAATACAAATGACTAGGAATGATAGGACAACAGTACAATGACCACAGGAAAAATATTTTTAAGTCATAGAAACAATTTTGAATGACATTTGAAAATTTAGGGTTAAAATCATTTATTAATTAAATAATTTTGAATCCTAAAATAACCCTTTGTAAAATTGAACTATTTTCATCAACAATCTAAGTTTGAAAATGGTTCTAGCCTATGATAGGCTATTAATAAACCTCACTTGAGTCTAAAATGACAAGATTAGATTCAATTAAGGCTTAAAATGATATTTAAACCCATTAAACCTTACCTAAACTAGGTTTAATAAAAATTAAACTTTCTTTAATTAAGTTTAAGGACACACTATACTTAATTAACCCATTAAACCTTACTTAAATGAGGTTTAATAAAAATCAAACTTCTTTAATTAAGTTTAAGGACACATTAAACTTAATTAGCTCATTAAACCTTACCTAAACTAGGTTTAATAAAAATTAAACTTTTTCAATTAAGTTTAAGGCCACACTAAACTTAATTAACCCATTAAACCTTACCTAAATTAGGTTTAATAAAAATTAAACTTCTTTAATTAAGTTTAAAGATATAATAAATTTAATTAACCCATTAAACCTTACCTAAAATAGGTTTAATAAAAATTAAACTTCTTTAATTAAGTTTAAAGACACACTAAACTTAATTAACCCATTAAACCTTACCTAAATTAGGTTTAATAAAAATTAAACTCTTTTTAATTAAGTTTAAGGACATATTAAACTTAATTAACACAAAACTAAACTCCCTTAATTAGGTTTAAAGACATACTAAACTTAATTAACCTCCTTAAACATAAGGTTTAATCGAACCTAAACCCTAATTGAGTCTAACCCTTGAACTCAATTAAACCATTAAGCCTTAACTAACTAAGGTTTAATCAAACTTAAACCCTAATTAGGTCTAACCCTTAAACCTAATTAAACCATTAAGCCTTAACTAACTAAGGTTTAATCAAACTTAAACCCTAATTAGGTCTAACCCTTAGACTCTAATTAAACCATTAAGCCTTAACTAACTAAGGTTTAATCAAACTTAAACCCTAATTGAGTCTAACCCTGTAGACTAATTAAACCATTAAACCTTAACTAACTTAGGTTTAATCAAACCTAAACCCTAATTAGGTCTAACCCTTAGACCTAATTAAACCATTTAACCTTAACTAACTAAAGTTTAATCAAACCTAAACCCTAATTAGGTCTAACCGTTAGACCTAATTAAACCATTAAGCCTTAACTAACTAAGGTTTAATCAAACTCAAACCCTAATTAGGTTTAACCCTTAGACCTAATTAAACCATTAAGCCTTAACTAACTAAGGTTTAATCATATCTAAACCACTAATTAGGTCTAACCCGTAGACACTAATTAAACCATTAAGCCTTAACTAACTAAGGTTTAATCGAACTCAAACCCTAATTAGGTTTAACCCTTAGACCTAATTAAACCATTAAGCCTTGACTAACTAAGGTTTAATCATATCTAAACCCTAATTAGGTCTAACCCTTAGACCTAATTAAACCATTAAGCCTTAACTAAGGTTTAATCAAACTCAAACCCTAATTAGGTTTAACCCTTAGACCTAATTAAACCATTAAGCCTTAACTAAGGTTTAATCATACCTAAACCCTAATTAGGTCTAATCCTTAGACCTAATTAAACTATTAAGCCTTAACTAACTAAGGTTTAATCAAACCTAAACCCTAATTAGGTCTAACCCTTAGACCTAATTAAACCATTAAGCCTTAACTAACTAAAGTTTAATCATACCTAAACCCTAATTAGATCTAACCCTGACACTAATTAAACCATTAAGCCTTAACTAACTAAGGTTTAATCAAGCCTAAATCCTAATTAGTGTCTAACTCTTAGACCTAATTAAACCATTAAGCCTTAACTAACTAAGGTTTAATCAACCTTAAACCCTAATTAGTCTAACCCTGGACCTAATTAAACTATTAAACTTTAACCAACTAAGGTTTAATCAACATAAACCTCGATTAAGTCTAATTTATTAGACCTAATTAAACTATCAAGTCTTAATTAAATAAGACTTAATCAAACAAACCTAAACCAAACTTAAGTCTAAGCCACATTAGACTTAATTCAAACCAGACTTAGGCTCAACCTGATATGAACCTAAGTTAAACTTAAACCTAACTTAAGTCTAACCTACATTAGACTTAAGTCAAATTATACTCAGGTTGAACACACACATGAACCCAAGTTCAACCTATACTTAAGTTCAACCCCAAATTGAACTTAAGTCAAACATCAAACCTTAGGTTAAACCCACATTAAACCTAACCTAAACCTAATCTAACTTGAGTCCAACCTAACTTGAACTAAAGTTAACCTAAACCTTAGGTTCAACCCACATTGAATCTAACCTAAACCTAATCTAACTTGAGTCCAACCTAACTTGAACTCAAGTTAACCTAAACCTTAGGTTCAACCCACATTAAACCTAACCTAAACCTAACCTAACTTGAGTCCAACCTAACTCGAACTCAAGTTAACCTAAACCCTGAGTTCAACCCACATTGAACCTAACCTAAACCTAACCCAACTTAAACTCAAGTTAACCTAAACTTTAGGTTCAATCCACATTGAACCTAACTCAAACATAACCCAACTTGAGTTCAATCCAACTTGAACCCAAGTTAACCCAAATCTTAGGTTCAATCCACATTGAACCTAACTTAAACTCAAACATGACCTAACTTGAATTCAATCCAACTTGAACTCAAGTTATTCTAAATCTTAGGTCCAATCCACATTGAACCTGAATTCAACCCAAACCAAAGTTAAGTCTAACCTACATTAGACTTAATTCAAACTGAACTTGAGTTCAACCCCGAATGAACTTAAGACAATCTTAAATCTAGTTCCGAAAAAATAGACTTGATTAAGACTTAAACCTTATCTAAAATGGGTTTGAATGGTAGATAATTCTAATTAAGTCTAATTTATTAGGCTTGATTAATCTTTAAATCCTATTTAAACAAGGTTTAAAATTTAATTAAGTCCATCCTAAACCAAACCTATTAACTTAGGTTCGAACGAACATGAACTCAAGTTAATCAAATTCAATCAACATCGAATTTAACTTAGATTCAAATGAGACATGAATCCAAGTTAATTCAATCAATATCGAATTTAACTTTAAACCTTTTAACTTAAGTTCAAAACGTACATGAACTCGAGTTAATTAAATTCAATCAACATCGAATTTAACTTAGATTCAAACAGACATGAATCCAAGTTAATTCAATCAATATCGAATTTAACTTTAAACCTTTTAACTTAAGTTCAAACGGACATGAACTCAAGTTAATCAAATTCAATTAACATCGAATTTAACTTAGATTCAATCGGACATGAATCCAAGTTAATTCAATTAATATTGAATTTAACTTTAAACCTATTAACTTAAGTTCGCACGCACATGAACTCGAGTTAATTAAATTCAATCAACATCGAATTTAACTTAGGTTCAACCAAACATGAACTCAAGTTAGTTCAATCAATATTGAATTTAACTTTAAATCTTTCGATAGACATGAATTCAAGAATATACACGAACCCAAAATCTAAATTTAAACTCAAGATTAATTCAACATTTCGCATCAAGACCGACATAATTCGATATTCTAAAATCGAAATCGACATAATCGACATAAATCTGATGTTGACATAATCAACGAAAATTTGACATTTTAAAAAACAACATGATTATCATGAAGTTGACATTTCAAAATAACTTAGCATTCAAAAAATATTCTGTGATATTATTTCTGACGATATTTTTTTCGCAGGATGAAGACAAGAAATTCTGTTTAGATTTTCTTCGCATGTTATAGGGTGTGCTAACTCTGTTTTGCAGGACGCCGACGACGGAATATTAGCAACAAAACAAAACAAAACTTTTAGGTTAGACATATAACCTGAAACTTTTCAACGACGTTGACAACAAAACAAAACTCTTAAGTTAGACACATAACCTGAAACTCTTCAACAAAACAACGACACGACAACAAAACTGAAACCTTTAGGTTAGACATAATACATAAAGTATTCAATAACATGATATAACAACATTTGGGAGTGATAGTGGGTACATCTCTCCTTAAAATAAATCTTTTAGAAAACAAATGATTAACATTAATCGAAGTTTTCTTAAACAATCGAGAATTATTTAAGATGTAATTAACTATGAGGCTTACTCTATAGGAGATCTAAAAGAACCCAAAACAAAAATCTCTGGTTTACCATGATTTTCTAAATATGAAAATTCTGAATACGTTATTCTGAATATCCTCATATAAGAATTATCATAAACACCTTTTTCTACTATTAGTCCTAAAAATTCTCTAAATCCTTCATAGGATTTATACGAATAAAACTAGGCTAATATTAGATGGCGACTCCTTGACATTGATATGATATATTGGATGACGATGACATCATCATCATCCCGGATATTTTTCCATCGCCACCAACAACATAAGAGGGTTATCGTGGAAGTCCCCACCCTACTCTTCAACTATTCATATTCCTAAGAATCTGTCGTCGTATGAATGTACTTGGCTCTTATTAGCTGGCGGCTTTATAAGTTTCTTTTTTTTCTGCTACCGTATAATCATTTTATTTGACTGACCCAAACTTCTTTTTTTCCATATGGATAAAATGGTTATACTGTAGTAGAAGATAAAATAAATTGGAACACCAAACTTTTTAAGACCAAATATCTCTAAGGCGGATATAAGCGCGAATATGAATATGAGTTTAAAGGAGTCACAGCTTTGGAATCACAATTTACAAAGTGCATGATAGAACTCTTAGCATGACAATTTCCTTCTCATTGTAGCTTAAGAATCTAGAGAGAACTCGAGAGGCATTGTAAGAGGCATGGATTAACCTCAGTGAAAGTAATAAGAGCATGAAAGCCCTTAAGTCGATGTTCTCAGCCCGGCATGAAGAGATCCGACTTTTGAGAACCTTGAAAGATGTTGATGTTGCAGAGGTAAAAAAAATGTGGTCAAGGAGTTCAAGAATCGCTTGAGTTCATGAATATCATTCGAGATCATGTCTAGGAGGCTCATGCCCAAGTACTTGTTGTTGAGGCAAAGGAGCCGCAAAAGTGGTTCACTGAGGAATGATTCATCCTGAGTTTCCTGAAGAGAAGTCGAGAGGAGCAACATCAAACCGGGATTGTTGTGGAGGGACTCATTCACAGTTAAGCTTCAAAGGACACTCTTATTGACCTAATTTTTGGTGAGGCCTTTCTCTCTTCTTAGTGCTTAGGATCTAGCCATAGGACTTCCTTTTGACTATCCTAGAGGACTAGAGATGGGATCCACCTTGTTTTAAAAACACGAGCCGCCTCTTTACTCGTTTTGAAGTTTTGCATGAATGGTTTTCGACCTCTAACATTTAGAAGGTTGAAACTAACATGACGGAACTCAAAAGGAGTCCCCATAGGATCATTAAGCTCTAGGATTGCCCTGTACACAAATCACACCGTCGCATGAATGAATACCGAGATTCAGACCGTCGACACATTTAAACAATGAAATTCGCATTACCTGAACATATTTGCTTCAAAATTAATCAGAAATAAAATTAAATTTTGAAATGACCGATTACGAGATGATATTTCGATGAAAATTAAATTTGAGACATTTTTGACCTGATCGTCGACGAAGTGGTCCGAACAACCCCGACTAGCTAAATGGACCTTACCGATACGTCCGGATCGTCAACTTTAGCCGGGAAGGACACCAATTTTGATATAGTTCCGTGCACGAGCAAGAAATGTGCAATCAGGTAAATTTCAATAATTAAATATTACAGAATTAACTAATTTAAAAAAAAAAGTAATTTAAAACATAAATTACTAATTCCTAACTCACGTCCGTCCGCCCCCCTCCCATCGGGATTCGCTCGTCTCCTCTCCCTCTCTTTCTTTCGGTCGCGAACCAAGCCCTAGCCGACCTCCTGTCGAAGCTTCTCTCCCTCACGTGAAAGAGGAGTTGACCCTCTCATCCTCGCCTGACATTACCCTGCCCTAGAACCTCCTTCCCGAAGCCATGTATGTCTCCATGCATTGTGAACTTCCTTCCTTAGTAGGTTGGCACTGTCGAGCTTGTCCCTAGAGGCATGAATGCGGCAAGGACTTCTCCTTCCCGAGTCTTCTTCCCTGAGGTCGTCTCTACGATTATCTGCCTCTACCGGTTAGTTGTGTTAGATTCACCTCTGGTAAGTAGAGGGCATTCCTTCTCCTTCCCCTTGGCTATAAATAATCCATTTGGGGTAGGTTTTCGGTTGGCCGAAATTTGGTGTGAAGGGGAAGTGCTGCTGAAATCTTTTCTGGGTTTGTTCTTGCAAGCTTAGCTTCAAAAGCTTTGTGGTTTTTCTTTTCTTTAAGAGCTTTGTTGTTGGAAAAACTCTGGTTTCTTGGTGCTCTATGCTCTTTTGAAAGAGGTTTTGCGCAAGAAGGGAAAAGGGGTTGCGATTGTTGACATTTTGGTGAGCCATCATTAGGTCGCTATCAATTAGGTTGTTCCCTTGTGCTTGTTGACCTCATTTTTGGTGAGGCTAATTTTCTTTTTTAATGCTTAGGATCTAGCCATATGAATTTCCTTTTGACTATCCTATAAAACTAGAAATGGAACCCACCATTTAGAAATTCAAACTACTTCCTTGTTCTCCTTGGAATTCCACATAGATGGTCAAGAACCTCTACGTTACTTGGAAGGTTAAGACTAATGTTTGGAAAGTCAAGGATGAGCCCCCCATAGGATGATCAAGCCGTAGGACTAACCCTGGGTGGTCTCGTCTTGGTTAGGTTAGCTTGCACACACTACACCTTCTCACATAGCCAAAACCCTGAACTCACTTGCACCTATATTGATTTGACCTCCCGACTCTTTGGAAGACTCACATGAGTGGACCCAAACCCCTAGCCCCTAGCTAAGAGGGTTAGGAATAACATGGTGGCTCTTATGAGTTTGAAATGACTTCATGGCTTACTTACCCACTTAAGCCCAAATTTCCCAAAATTTTCCAGAGTCACCAATAAATCCTGAAAATTACACAAAAACTTTCCTTGAGTCGCACTAAGAATTTTAGTTGTAAACTTGTCATATCTCCGGACAGTTTTTGAGCACCTCGGTATAGAAATAACAAATACATAAAAACACTCTAAGGTTCATAAAACTTTTCACATTGATCAAAAATGACCCCGGACACTGTCATCTTACTCCAAATTCCTTTCCGAACCACCTCGAGCCTTTAAATCGACATTTTGAGCACTTTGACCAAAATTAACCAAAATTACCAAAATACCCCCCCATAGCCCAAAATTTCAAAAATCCCAAAAAATCTAAAAAATTCTCAAAACTCTCCAAATATCATCTATTTCAATTTAAACCACTTTATTTGACCCAATTCGACCAATTTCATCCAATTTTATCAAAAGTGCCAATTTGCCCTTAAGGCCCAATCTCCCCAAATCCAAGCCCAATCTTAGCCTAATTGACCTCAATCTTGCCCAATTTTAATCCCAAATCAAAATTCAATATCCTTAGTCCCAATCCCAATCAAACTCAAGCCCAAATTGACCCCAACTTAGACTCTTCACCCAAAACTTGAATGTCCCAAAATTGACTAAGTAGCCCAATTCCCCAAATCGAACCCAATGTCAATCAAATTCCCCTCAATTTGAATTCCAAACTCTTCATAACAATCCCAAAAACCAAATGTAACATTCAATTGCCCCTAATTTGAATTCGAACCCCACCCAAATCCAACCAAACCTAAAATACCCAATTTTGTCCCAAATGTGTCACATGTCCAAAATTCACTAACTTGAATGCCCTAACCCCAAAATTTCCACCCAATTAATGTTGAGAAATCTTCATGACATCCCCTTAAACCATTTTGACCAATCAATTTTCCCATGACCCTACTTTAGCCTAACCAAACCCAAGCTAGCCTAAATGTCTCAAAATTGACCATGTGTTAAAATTCCACCAAATTGACTTTCCAATTCAAATCAAAATCACTCCAAACCTCATCTAAGCTCTTCATAACACTCCGCTGCACTAAAATCAACATTCAATTGAGCCAAAATTTTGACTTAAGCTCACCCAAATTCAAGCTCAAACCTTAACTAATTTAAAAGCCCAAATCCAAGCCCAAACTCTAATTCATTTCAAAAGCCCAAAATTCACCCAAAAGCCAAATCATTTCCTAAAGTTCCATATGACATGATTAAGCCATCCAAATCAAGCCTCATGACAATCCTTCCTAAATTCATAAAAAGTCCAAAAATCCCTTTTCATGCAAATTGACCAAAACAAGGACAAGCCATGTGCAAGCCACATGCAAGCCATATGAGTCATGCCATGTCACCACTCCTTAAATGGCAAGAGGAGGACTTTCTTTTAAGATCCTCTCAAAAGCACTTAATCACTCTCATGACTCACCCAAACCCATGCTTAACCTAAATCCCCATGATTAAAACATCAACTCCCAAGCCCCCATAAAACTTAATTATCATGACACACAAGGACAAATATTTTAATACAAAGACCAAAAACTATCCAAAAGTGAACCATGTCCGCTTCTTCTTAAATCAAGTCAAACTCACATGACCACTAAATGACAAAAATAAAATAAGATATAATAAAATAAAAAACATATATAAATCAATTTAACATGACATAAAATTACAAGTAAAAATAAAAATGGAAATAAAAGATATAATAGAATAAATATACATATTAAAATTATGAAAAAAAAGAGAAGAGGAGCAAATTTTAATATATATATATATATATATATGTTACATGCGCAACACCTACACCTTAATATTTAACAGGCACACTATTCGAATCTTATGTATTTATATGTGGGATGTTAGCTAAACTTTAATATTTTACATGCAAATAATTCTAATCGAGTATATTTACTTGCTCGACACCTTATGATCTTAAATTTTAGTACTTGCACATACAAAACTTGAACTCAGACTTTACACTTATAACACTCAAACTAGGATTTTACGTAAAAATCGCTCGACTTTAATCACAAATAAAATAAAACTTCAATTATAACTATATTAAAATGTATCGTTGGATGATCGGGAATCCCTCGGAGGAGGTAACCTACGTGTTGCTAACGAAGTTTTCCACAATCAAAATGAAAGTGTGGAACTCATTCAATTGATTTTAGCAAATTCATTTGGACTAAGTGAATCCGATGAAAATAGTGGTGTTAGGATGATGGAATCGTGGGATCTTAACCGGTTCCGCTTAATCAATTTTAATATTTCCCCTAATAAAACATTAAGACATTGAATTTAACACACTAGAAAACTTGACCTCTGAATCATGACACTTCTCACATCTCTTGATTTTCACTTCTTAAACTAAACCCTCTGCAATAACAAGGAGCTTGAGCAAAGCACGTAGGCAAGACGACCATCTTCAATGAAGAAACTAATCTTCATCACTCAACTTTCCTTATAAATAAACAATAAAGCCATAGGACTTCGATGTAGTTCATTTACAGTAACATAAATCCCCACCCCATCTTTAGGCATTTGCATAATCATGATATGCAATCTAAGCCCTAACTTGTTTTAGGACTTCGAGGTTGTCGTTAGTTACGACTTAAATCCTCTTATCTTCCAGGTCATTTGTATGATTGTGTCATACAAATATAAATCATAATTAATTAAAATTGTCAAGATTGGAACATTAAATAATTCTCTCAAATCGAAGTCAATCATCGGATAGTTGGGAAGTCATCGAATTTCATTTCGAATCCGTAATATTCTCTAACATTTTTCTTTTTGGATTCTTAAAATAAATTGTTCCTAATTTGATCCATTCCCTTTTGAATTTTCAATGTCCAACCTTGAAAACTTTAAACTTTGAAATTCATGAAAGCAGAACCACCGATTTTAATTGAGAGTTTTCTTAAGTGACTCACTTCATTTAAGATGTAATTACTATAGGGGCTTGCCCTTATAGGGAACTTTAGAACACAGGTAATATAAATCTTATTTAATCTTTCACATTAAATAGGGGAACTACTCGGCTTATAAAATTGGTTCGCAGGCCAAATATATGAAATATCTTTTATAGTTTATTTAATCGAGCCTCAACACTAAGCAATGTGTATCCCTCGGGATAGATGCACAACTTACGGTGCAGCGCTCGTTTATTTAAACTATTAAAGATATGAAATCAGTTAAGGTTTCATACTTTAAAATTATATTTTCAAATACCATTTTCAAATACCATTTTCAAAACCTATATTTATTAAATTAAATAAAAATTATTTTCTATTAAATTAAATGTAAACTATTTTTTTAAAATAACAATGAAATAAATTTTAAAACGGCCGACAGTGCCTGCTTTCCTTCCTCGACTTTGCAAAGTTCCTGATCCGAGCGATTGGAGGTAAGGTCCTCCCTTTTTATATATATATATATTCTTCATTTGAGTTATGGAACACATTTGGTATGCTTGGGCTTAACGATTTTATGGAATTGTTGCTAGCAATTTTGAAAGGGGGCTCTCCCACCAACATAGGGAGCCGACAAGCTAGAAATTTCAGTTTTCATTTCTCTTTTATGGTCGTTAAGCTTATGCGATAGGAATGGCATGCTTCATTTTTTTTTTTTTTTTTGGTCTCTAAGATTTAGCTTCTTTGTGGTCTGGAAATATTTTATTTTGTGTATGAATGTCTCTGTTGGCCATCAATGGATTTCATGGTGTGCTCTATGGAATAAAGAATATATACATGTATATAAAAAAGAAAAAGAAGAAAGCTCTGAAAGCCTTAACTAAAAAATAATAATAACAATATTATGGTGCCACTTTAAGAAAGTTTTGAGAATTTGAAAGCTTCATGTTGAAGTTCAGGAGTGCTGAATCATGAGCTCTCACCTTCTTGTCTTGAGTGATGCCATACCATTAAAATGCTGAAGATCTTCTTTTTTTTAGCACTTGCCCTAACTTGTGAGAAGCATGAAGTGATTTATGGCTTTGTTGGTCAATAAGTCTGTGAGATTCACTGTATTTTGTGGTAGGTCTTATCTTTATTTTGAGATCTTCTTTTACTTTGCAATGCTTATGCTTTCACACGGTAAAAAATGGTTTTATTGTCAATAAAAGGGGATTAATTTAATAACCTGATATTTAAAAATATTACTGCTGAGAAATTCTTGCTTGGTGCTAATATTGTTTTAGACACACGAGGAAATCTTGATGTGTGATACATTGCTCATGTGTATTTATATGCTTTACACTTGAACTAGGAAGACATGATTATATACTCTTCTGGATACTACATGCTATATAGTACTTGAAAGCACGTCACTTAAAAAGCTTACATTCGGTTGCCTAGTGCTTTGTTTTTAAAATATTTGTTATTTGCGAAGTTTGGAGGCATCGATGCCTATACTTTACAAAGTCTGAAAGTTTGAGGGTCTCATTTGCAAAAATTTGAAGGTTTGAGGGACTTTGTATTGAAGGGGCAATTGATTCTTTCCTCATGGTTTACTTGTATACCACACCAGTTTTTTTTTATTTATTATTATTTTTTTTATGTATTTCCAAATCTAACACCTAAACTTCATTTCTTTTTACATACATGCCACCATGTCTTCCATATTTATGTATATATTTACTTTAAAGTGGTGGTTATGTTTGTTTATGCGATTTTTCATACAAAAAAAATGGAAGAAAGCTTCGTCGCTTTAAGAGTTGAGCGAATGATTTCATAACATTGTCAATGAAAGTTTTATGAATGAAGCTTCTTGTGAGGAATTGTGGTTTCTATTGTTCAGGAACTTTCATACATGATTGTCTCTATCTTGCTCTCGATGCAAGTTTAAATTTTTTATATATATTTCATCTAATTCCCATGGATTTATATATTTGATATCAAATTTTTTATTTTACAATCATGGCTATTGAACTTCTCATATCACATAAAAGCTGTCATCATCCATCCACTAAAAAAAAGAAGAGAGACATACACCCTTTCATGTATGGTTTAGTTGGCAGGTATGTAGTATTTATGGTTCAGGTGTTAAGTATGCAAATGTATGAGAATTGAGTGGCATGTATACCAATCTTCTTTAATTAACATCTTGCATTCTATACTAAACATTAAAGTGGCTTGTATTCTTGCGAAACTTGAAGCTTTACCTTGCTTGTTTTTTTGAAAACCTGAAACATTTGGTGAGCTAATTTGCAAAATCTGAAATGTTTGGGTCGTTTTTTAGCAAAATCTGAAATGTTCGGGGAGCTAATTTGCAAAACCCGAAATGTTTGGGATATATATATATATATATACTAAGTAGCTTCAAATACATATCTCCCTTTAGCGCCTTTGTTCCAATTATTCACTTTGGGAGGCCATGGCAGTTCTTTTAGTAAAATTTATATACATGCCACCTAATTTCAATACATGCTTGCATTTATAACACCTTACTCTATGCATGGGAAGGCTCTCCTCCTTACTTGCTCTCCACCTCACTAGTTTGCTAAAGTACATTCGTGTATACTTTAAACCTCATTTTTACCAAGTTTGGGACTATTTTGAAACTTATATGGCTGTAGTTTAGAGCCCTTTCAAAATACTTTTGTGAATTGATTCTGCTGCAGCTTGGAGCACTTTTTTAAAATGTCTTGTTGGGCTTGGTTTTGGCTTTGAATACCCTCAGTTTTGGCCCTGCTGGTGGCTCGGTTTCATGTACTCAATATCTTTAAGTTAGATTTGATTAGAAGAAAATATACTTAAAAATTAATCAAAGGAAAACAAAATTACCTCAATTTAAACACTATCACAGTAGTATATTAAATTGAACCTTTCTGGTAGGCTTCATTAAAGCTGAATGATGGCTCAAAGATATCAAACAATGAATGCTGAACAATGGAAATAAACAAAGCACTTGTGAAATTATGACTAACTTTCATAAGAGAATATCAATCAGCTTCTAAAATATATCAAAAAAAACATGAAAGTTTTAGTTCCAATATTTTTCACGCAAATAAAAAAGGAAACAAAAATATACATAGAAATTACACCAAAACTCAAATATCATCTTACATTCAGTGGGGCACAAAGTAATAGCTACCACTTTCCATGTTTTCTGGTGATAACAAGGAAAAAAAACTACTTCATCAACATCAGAAAAAATAAATTTTCCTCAAATAAGCTTTAATTATTGGATAATTTTAACTAATGATTCTTTTTTTTATTATTATTATTTTTGCACAAATACGAGCATGTAACGTACCAACTAACTTTGTCTGTTGAAAACACAAGTTCTTGCAGGGTGAAGTGACAAGCTTAAGGCAGCAGCTGCATAACTTGCAAGAAAATCATCGGTAACAATTCTTCAACCTTGAGTTTAAAAAAGAAATGAAACATATTAGCAGAAAAAACAAAGAAAACGTGGCATATTATAGAAATAAAACCTCAACCAAGAAAAAAGCATAGAAACTCTTTTTGGATAATTGACACAGAGACATCATCTATGACATCTAAATTCAACCAAGGGAAAGGTGAAGCAATCACATGAAATCAACCAAAACCTAAGAGATTGTTCCTTTTAGACAATTAGTTCGTGTGAGATGCTAACTAACATTCATTGATTTTGTCTTCTTGACTATAAAAGGCAGCTGATAGTTAAAAACACTCAAAACAACTTTTAGATGTTTTGAGTGTTTTAAAACAAGAAAAATTGGGCTATGAAAAAATTATTGGGCTACTCACAATGAGAACTAGGTTTGATTGGTTTCCCATGCATGCAAAGTTCAAATAAGAATAATAAGTAGCTCGAACTTCCTTAAAAAACTAAATTTTGAATTGTGAGTAGAAAATGGTTTACCATTAGATGAAGAGATGTTTCGATGGCTTCTTGCAAGCTATGCAGCAACTCCCTCAAGCCTACTCCCATTTGTCAAATATAGACAACATCTATAGAAATAAACAATTTAATTTATGAGCTTTAATTAAACAAGCTCAAAAAGGTGCTTGAATCTCGCTGCCTAATATGATAGATGTTTAGTAATTGCTTAAAGAAAACACTTTACAAGCACCAAATTATAATAAATAACTACATAATTATTCTTTAAGTTGTTGGCATACAACACATTGGAATAGCTACATATGGAATGCCTTGAAACTTCTTTCGGTTAAAACTTCCAATTTGATACATCATATTGTGTAGGGTGTCCACTTTCATTTCAATTGTTGCTTATAGAGGTTTTATGAAAATTGAGTTAGCTAGCAAAACTACAAATTCAAAAATGTTACATGAACATGTTGAGTGAAAAAAATCTTAAAAAAATATGGCACCTGATCGTATGGACATCCAGACGGAATATTTTTTTTCGTCACATGAGCAGAAAGCTTTATAAAAATGTTTTATACCTTGATTATTTTAATCCCATAAAAAGGCTTTATAACAATGTTAAAATAGCAGACTCTTTAAATTCAGGTTACAATAGCTTTCATGGATAACTATTAAAGTTCAATTTTAAAATAATTAAAAATTATTTTGGTGTTTTGATAAAGTCAGAGATTAAAAAGAGCTAATATAAATAATGAGGACTGACTATTTTAGCACTTGACTCGTTTTGGCTCGAAAGTCGAAGAAAACATCAAACGTATGGACGATAGCATGAATCAAACCGTACTATATGTTCAGTTATATGATGTGATTCACATAGTTAACTGTACATCTAATTTATCAAACATAATATTTTCTAATAGATATTTTTCTTAAAATTGTGATCACTTGTTCACATTCCTATTTATTAGCATCCATCAAAACTTAAATTTTGATCTCAACCTATACTGAAAAATATAAGAATCCAAGGAACATTTGCTTTCATGCCACTTAATTTATACATATTTGCATATCTTACACGTAAATTTCTTGTATAGTAAGACTTTATTCTCTAAAAGAAAATTTAGCTATAAATTTTGTTTGCATCCAACTTCCTTTATTTCTTACATTTTTGTCCTCATATTTCCCCTATTTTTGATAATTTTATTGGAATCAATAATTAGTTATTATAATAAAATATAATTAAAGTATGAAGCAAAAACTTAACTTAAAAAATTTAATGCAGGATTATTGTTAGAAGTTTCATAGAAAGTTGATAGCTTTCTGAGCTACAGTTGATAAGTTGATAAGCTACAGTTGCTCTAAACAGACCCTTAAAATTATATTTATTTGGTCCGTATATCTTTATGAAAAATTAAGTATATTTTAACATACAACAAAATTTTAGCAAAATAAAATAAAAATGATCCTTAATGTCCTCGAAGCATGCCATAACTTTGATTCATGATTAAAATATGTAGAACAAAAATTATAGAGAGTAATCCACATTCTAACTAAGCAAATTACAATTCTTTCAGAAAAATAAAAACATAACAATATTATCAAACAAGAAATTCATTTTAAGCATTTTTTTATAAATAAAATTAAATAATACGTCCGTGAAATACGTTTGGGGCGGTGGTGCGGCACCGTTGTTTTTTCTGTTTGGGTAAATTACGTTTTGGAAGCATTTTAAAAAAGATGCCGCTGAAATCTGTATTTTCCCACCAATCACTGCTAGGTGCAGTGACAGTTTTTTAGCTGCGGTGTGATTTTTTTTTTTTAAATTGTAATATCCACCGCAGTTTTTTGAAAGATCGTATTATTGTCCAAGAACTTTCATGCTTTTTTTTAATAAACTGCAACTGCTCCAAACAGATCCTAAATCCCTAATACACTCTGGTAAATTCTGAATTAAAATAAATATGAAAAATTTATGTGAGGGAGAGAGAGAGAGGACATACCAAGCTGGGCGAAGAGAAGGAACTCGCAGCGTCTCAATGAAGCAGAAGCCACTCTTCAGGTCACTATAAATAATAGAAGGCAATGAAGGTGCAGACAATTGCAAGCATTAATTAAATTGCACAATTGCAAAATTATTCTCTTTTATAATTATTTATTTTATTGGGCAGCGCCTGCTGTCAGCTTCTCTTCCCCTCATTTGTCATTATACAAATTGATTTATCAACTCTCTCACAATTATTATTTGTTACTGTTCTTCTTTTGCAATATTCTTCTTTTTTTTCAATTAAACCTATGTATCATCGGGCCCTTAAAATTTTTCCCTGTAGCCAAACTCTTACCATAGATTTTTTGAATATCAGATTATTTTTCCGTAACTTTACGATTATTTTTTAATAAGCTGCAGCTGCCCCAAAACATCTGTGTGTATGTATGTATGTATGTATGTATGTATGTATGTATGTATGTATGTATGTATGTATGTATATATATATATATATATATATATATATATATATATATAATTATAATTAAAATTAAAATTACAAATCTCAAAATAAATCTAATAATATTTTGACTTTTTTGCAAATGACATCATGCATGAGGCAATATTTCTTCACTGGGCTCAATTCGGATGTCCATATCAAATTTTCATTGGGACTATTTTAAAATTATTATATGTGATATTTAAGATCTTAAATTATACATTTGGCGTACTAATCGCCTCTCTTGAATTTATTTAAAAATATAAAAATATTTGTAGCTACTTTGAAAATAAAATATTAAAGCTGGAAGATGTATATATATATATATATATATATTAATAGTTATGGTTATTTACATATTTATAATTGCAAGGAGACAATCCATGCCTAATTCTAAGCAGCTGGCATGGACAATGTAACTACTATACGTGTTATGGTATTGGTACATAATTTATCTCCAATGATTAAAATATTTTCGTTATTAAAATATTCTGATTTTATTATTAGGATGATATTAAAAATTGACTTGAATTTATTTTTTATGTATGTGTTATGTGAAAACAGTATGAAAACGTAGAAATTCACAGAACAGCAATCAAATAAAAAAGATTTACGTGGTTCGACGTTAAGTTGATTCACTTACGTATATGAACTTATGGACTGGTAGTATCTTCATGAGAATGTTCGTTGAATTCTCCTTTGTATCTATCTTCTTCAATAGAATATTGCCTTCATCAATCAAGTGTGGAACAAAGTGGTACCACACATCACTGTGCTTGGTACAACCATGATGAATTGAATTTATGGCAAAAAATATTGCAGTTAGACTGTCAGAGAACATAGTTAGAGATTCCTAATCAACTCTCAATCATCTAATAGGCTTTGCATCCATATCACTTCCTTCATCACCTCCGTAACTGTCATGTACTCAACCTTTGTGATAGACAAAACACTGTAAACCGAAGAACCAACATCTAACTGAGTGGAACTCCTGCCAATGTGAATAAATAACCAGTCATAGAACTTCACATATCCATATCACCAACATAGTCTGCGTCAGTTTAGCCTACACACAAATCTGTAAAGTTGACTATCTCTCAAACACTAAGACAACATCAATTGTATCATTCAAATACCTCAAAATACTTTTCACAACCTGTCAATATTTCATTCACGAATCATACATGAACCTGCTCACAACACCAACTGTTTGTGCACTGTCTATTCTAGTGCAAACCATAATATACATCAAACTGCCCACTGTACTAGCATATGGAACAGATCACATATTTTCATTTCTTGATCATCTTTTGAACTGATCTGAACTCAACTAAAAATGAGATGCAATGGGTAGAATCACCACCTTGCTCAAGTCATCAACCACAAATTTCTTTAGCACATTCCAAACCTAAGTTCCTTGCAAAAGCTAATCCATTCTAGTCGTCTTATCACTGAGAATCTCCATGTCAAGAATTCTGCAAGTTACACCTAACTCCTTTATTTTGAAATGTTTGGAGAGTTGATTCTTCATCCTGCTAACCTCAATCAGACTAGTAGATGCAATCAACATATCATTAATATATAGAAGCAAGTAAATGAACTCACAATTGGCCAACATCTTGAAATATGCACAATGATTATACTGACTCCTCGTGTACCCCTATCCCCTTGTGAACTGTTTCATTGTTTTATACTGCTGTCGTGGTGACTGCTTCAACACATATAAAGACTTATCTAATAGCAAACCAAACCTTTTGATACTACATATCCAGGCGGTTGCAACAATTAGATCATCTCTTATATTTCTTTGTATAGGAATACAATATTCACATCAAGATGTTCTAAGATCAGACCGTATTGCGCTGCAAGTGCTAAGAGAATACAAATTGAAGTATGTTTGACCATTTAAAAGGACACATCATCATAATCAATTTTTTGTCATCACAAAAAGAATTTTTCCACTAATCTTGCCTTGTACTGGACATTAGCTCCATGAGATCCTTCTTTCATTACATATACTTATTTTCACCTGAAGGATTTCCTTCCTAGAGGAAGCTTCACTAACCTTCAGGTATCATTCTTCTAAAGAGACTCCATCTCTTCATCCATTTCCTTTCTCTAAAGAACATAGTCCTAGCTTCCCACCTCTTCTTTATATTAAGAATAGATTTTTGCCTCTACAACTAAAATGAAAATGCAATGTGATCCCTCAACCAATTTGGTTTTAAGACATTCTAGTGTCTGGCCCCGCTCCTAGCAATAGATTCCAGAGCAAGAATCTCATCCTCACATTTACTTCCACCTCTTCCTAACCACTTTCAACAGATACCTCCTGAGCTGCAACTGAATCAAGTCTCTGAGTGGGAGTGGACAAACTCTGTTAAATAAATAAATTTGTATCAAACTCCAATTTCTACTGCATATCTATCGTCTTAATAGAAATCTTTACCCTCTTCGAATCTCACTTTTTCAACAAGCTTGTCTCGTCAAATGTGACTTCCCTGCTACTGACAATAGTCCTTTCTAACTGATCATTGTCCATAGCAATTGCACCACTATCCAACTTCTGTATGTACATAACTACCCTCGATAAGAACAAATGTGATAGGTAACACCTATGTCCAGAATCTAACACAAATCAACTATAAGCAAACTGTGAGAAACTGCATATAACGATATATCTGAATCCGTTTCTTCACATCTTTTCATAATAATATTGGCTTTCGCCTCAGATGAAGCTTCTTTTCTCTTCTCCTTCAGCATTGGATAATCTTTCTTTCAATGACTAGTTTCTAAATAGAAAATACTAATTTTTCACAAAAATTGCATCACCGAGCTGGCCTTAATTTTGAGAAGTGTTACCGTTGCCATATATCTTTGCTGAATTCTTCTTCTCAAATCTGTAATGTTGAAGTGTAAGTGCCTTAGCTGACTCTATCTTTGCAGACTCCTTGTTTGATTCAATAGTGTCATATTCACTTCTTCATAATTCAAGACCTCTTTCCCATGAATGAGTGTCATAGTGAAGTTTTCATACTCATATGGGATCAAATTCAATAGAACAAGTGTCTTGTCTTTGTTTCCAACCTCATCATCAAAATTTAACTGGTCTGTTAACAACTTTGTAAATTCATGCTCATTAATAGTAACCCATAGAGTTGATATTTCAATTGAATATGGTTCTATGCTCTTTGTGAGATATTTATTCTTCAGAATTCTCCACAATTTTCCTATAGATATCTCCATCATCATCCCATATGTGTCCTTCTAGGTCAAACAATTTTTTATCAGCCACAAGCACTCTGATTCATCCTCAATCAATCTTTCTCTAACATCTCTTCAAGATATTCCTCACTATCCAGTACTTCTTCCAGATTCAAAGAATCAACACATCCATCGCCTCGCTTCGCCACATGACAAAATTTGCCTTTTTTCGTCAAATTTCGTGACATCAATTTTGACGGGATGCGTAACCACCTGATGAATATACTTTTCCGCACCATAGTGGACGTTGAAGAACCTGACATCATGTTGTTATTCATTTCTCCCACAGTCAGAATCTCTTTTCTAGAAAAAAAATTCCTCTAGCAAAATACTTCCTTTCTTTCTGTTACACAAAGCTTTCGCAAAAATTTTTCCATCGCACTAAAAGCTCCACATGATATTCATCTAGACTGCTTTTTCTCCCATCGATCCGCCTGTCACTAATGATCGCTGTTGAGCTGTTGTCACAAAACCCACTAGGACCACCGCCTGATGTTGTGAGAATCTCTTTTCTAGAAAAAAAATTCCTCTAGCAAAATACTTCCTTTCTTTTTGTTACACAAAGCTTCCGCAAAATTTTTTCCATCCCACTCAAAGCTCCACGTGATATTCATCTAGACTGCTTTTTCTCCCATCGATCAGCCTGTCACTGATGGTCGCTGTTGAGCTGTTGTCACAAAACCCACTAGAACACCCGCCTGATGTTGTGATCTTCACTTCCAAGCTGTCCACTTGTCGAAGATCTACCATTGAACCTCTGAATCTGCACGTAAAGCACATTGGATCACCTGGTGCAAAAAAACGGACAACACACACCAATTCTGCAACTATCAAAGCCGAACTACGCTCTAATCATGAACCTGAAGCTCTGATACCAATTGTTATGCGAAAACAATGTGGAAACATAGAAATTCATACAATAACAATAAAAAACAAAGATTAATGTGGTTTAACGTTAAGTTGATTCGCCTACGTTAAATGGGAGAGAGATTTCACTAGCACTAGATGTGGAGATTTAGTATAATTCAAAATTATATGTTAGAATTTAAAGTAATAAAAACCTTCCATAACATTAAAAGACTAATCCTTCCCACTCAAAAAATAAAGTTGGAGTTGAAGTTATATTTCAAAGGTCACAAAAACTCTAGAGATAAAGAGACCATCCTTGTAGAGGTTGAAGTGGTAAAAAAATTATAGCATTAAAAAAATCACTGGAGATCTTTAGTGTATTATTGATTCGTAGAAGTGAATAAACTGAAGTATCAATATATGGAAAGAGAACTTATTTTTAGTTCTTTTAAGAAGGTCTAATTGGTGCATTGCAAACTAGAAGTAAACGTTGAATGATAATTTCCTCAACTCTGCTTTGGAAATTTCCTCAACCCTGCTTTGGAAAAATCTTTCTCATATATTGAAGCTAATGTGGAAAGTGACTGATCTAAGGTATTATTTTGTTGAATATATCTAGACCTTGTAGATTTAATAGTTTTATTATGTATTTTTTACATAATTATGAGTTAAAAATTCTTCTTTTAGTCATCCCATTGATACCTACTTCTTTTTTGTTATTATGACGAGTACTATTGATGTTTTAATTTTAACTGAGCTCTTTATTCATTTTAGATAGGATAATGCTCTATTAAACTTTATCATTTTCATGATTTTAGTGGAATAGGTCAAATTAAATCTCTTTAGAAGTGATTAAATCTTAATTAGAATGTGGTGGATGTCATTTAATTTTTGAAACAATGGTCAATTTGTGTTTAAGTTGTTACCATTCCTTTGAGCTTATGGTTATGACCAGGCCCAATGATTAGCATTTAGATGAAGATTATATTTAAAATTTGAAATTCACTTAGCTACTATTTATTAAAATTTCTCATCTTTGTAGAAAACATCGAGGAACAAAATTGTTGGTGAATTTATTTTGGTTGCATACAAATAAAATTTAAAAGCAATTGGTTAGCTAGTATTGTATGTCAGAAAATTCATGATGGTAGAGTGATGCATTAATATCTTAGTATTGTTTGATGATTCAATACACACTATATAAAAAAATATTTAAAAAAATACACTAACAGTTTTAGGTGGAAACCCAAAAAGGAAAATAATTATGGAGTCCGACTCAATCAAAATAATCAATGATATGTTTCAAGTTATAGAGCTTTGCTTTTCTATTTAAGTAAACAAAATGAAATTATAGAGTTCGTGCTTAATTATTTATAAAAATTAAGCAATAAAATTAGAGAATAATAATTGGTCAATGACAACCTTTTATGATAGTTAAGTTATGATGCCATAAAACAAAAGTTGAGCAACAATAGTCACAAGATAATAGTTGGTGAATATTAGGCACTAATGGTAGTTAGCAATGATTGTTTGTGGTTGATGGCTTCATATTTTTTTTCAAAGTAAGAACTTAACTCATAAATTTCTCTCCCTCTCATGTTGAAAATGGGATCCTATTTATAGATTCTTTGGAATTAAATTTAAGTAAAATCTTAAAACACTCAATTGAATGATCCATGTCAATTCCATTGATTATAATTTTTTTAAACATTGAATTGCCTTAATTACTTCAAAATTAAGTGATATGATTCAATGGATAATTACTTTAATGTAGATTCCAATTTGACTATAAGTATGTCAAATTTGGAGTGCATTTCACCTTTTAATTAATACATTAGAGCTTTTAATTATATTTCAAATATTTGATCCAAGCTCAGTAGGGCTTGAATTGAGTTTCTTTTTCTCTTTGGTTTTGTATTGCTGAGTTTGATTATAAAGTTGCTAACATTAAAGCTTGAGTGATCTTAATTTTTTGTTTTTTAAATATGCACTGAAATCTATTCATGATCAAGTGAATTTTATGGTGACATATCAACCACAATTATGCTTGGGAAGTTAACAAGAATATCCATTTGAGTTTGCAGCAAAAAATGTTGCCAGTCTTGGATAATATAAGGGATATAGAGTTTTCTAACAACTTTCTTGCATAATGCACTATCATTTTGAGATTGCAATCAATCTTGCCTTTTATCCTTAACTATTTTTTTTATAGTTAATAAAATATTAGATGGCAGAGGGATAAACCCATTACAACCTTATTCTAGGCGTTAACATGAGTACCCAAAAAATTTCAGAAAAGAAAAAAAAAATTATGGAGCTAGGATACATAAAACTTTGATATGCATATAACGATTACAGTGGTTTGATTTTCTCCTTGATTAAAGAATACTGCATCTTAATGTACAAAATATCAAAGATGCATAACAAATTACTGATGGTGGTTGAATGAGGTTAGTCGAGCATTGGAAGTAGTGCAACAACAATCAAATTATATCATTTGGATTACTGTATTTGCTTGATCATTGACATATAATATTTGTCAGACAATAGTGGATAAAGAACAAGGGTTAGACAACATGGTTGGCAAAGACCTTTAAGCATGGAAGTCTGATGATAATGTTAATAAGTGCCATTGAGTATTAGGTAAAACTTAAGAATTCTTTAAATCTTAATGTTATCCTTAATTTCAAGTAAATGTTTACTTTAAGTAAAAATGATAATCTATTTTCTATTTTATTGAGACTTTTATAAAGTAAAATCTCAGAGCATTTCATCAGATGACTTATATTGCTATTTTTAATCATATACTAATATGTTATTAATGTTCAAATTGAGTGACTTTGATTTCTATCATTAAACAGATAATTTCATATATAGTAAAAATTCTAGAGAGATTATTTGATTATCTAATTTGTCATAAAGTTTTTAGTTGTATTAGAAGTGTTTCATTAGTGCTCATTTGAAGCCGAACATGATCATTTTTTAGATATCGAATTCAAATATAAATATCATGAAATCAGAGTTAAGATGATCAATAAGCCAAAGTATTTCTTGCATCAATTGTCTTGATTAGTTAACGGATCTTTCCTTCATATATATATATATGACTTATTTTGGATTTTATAATAATATAATATTTTAATAACTAAGACACCCCTAACTTTTTTCTAATTCCTCAATTAAATATAACAATACTTGGTTTTAAATTCCTTTTTATTTATAGCAAAATTTCAACTCTTGCTGTAAACCTTTATTTGGGTCTGCTTGAGGGCACTATTATTTTCATTATATTTTTTTCCCTCCCATAAAATTCCTTAGTGAGAAACAGCTTATAACAACTAGAAAGTTCCAAAAGTACAGCAATCGGATAACTTTAAGAAAGTTGTGAGAGAATAAGAAATAAACTATGTACAGCATCATTGGAATAAGTATTTTCTCCGATGACTTTTACAGCTATTTGGAAATTGAGAAATGAATATACATTTAATACAATTCTTACTAAAACTTGATTCTCAACCTTATGTATTCTTGCGTATTACATAAATTCAATACATTTGTGGCTATACATAAGAACATGTATTTACAAAAATTTGAGAGGCATGCTTTGGAATTGGTGCGTGCGTGCTAGAAAATTTGCAGCAGTATAGTAAAAGTTTATCGTGCTAGCGTGGTACGGAGATTCAACACACACTCAGATGAAGGAAAACAATTGATAATGACACATAAAATTTTTACGTGGAAAACCTAGAAAGAGAAAAACCAGGGGGCTTGACCTAACTGAAGAGTTCCATACAAAGATGATTATTGTTGCAACTACTTGTACATAGACTGGAAAGAGTTACCAGATTTCCCAAGTTACAACGTCGAGTGATGGAAAAATTTGATGCCAAGAACGGGCGTCAATTGATAGCGATTGGCGGCATTCGTTCGATGGTGGTTGGCGGTGATCGAAGGCGGATAGCGGTGGACAATGAAGATTGGTGGTAGTTGACGGCGGTCAGCGGTGGTCGACAGAGATTAGTGGTGGTCGATGACATTCGACGGTTGGCGGTGGTCGACGGAGATTGAGGGTGGTCGACGACAGTCGGTGGTCGGCAGGGTAGAAGTGCTCGATGGCGGTAGGTGGTTTTCGACGGCGATCAACAGTGGTTTATAATTGTCAGTGGCAGTCAACAGTGGTCGACGACAGTCAGTGGTGGTTGGCGGTGGTCGACGGTTGCAGAAGTGGTGCTAGACTTCATTTTCTTCTCAAAACTTTAAGTTCTTCCTCAAGCCTCAAGCTCTCGTCCTCACTCAAACTTAAGCGATCTTGGGCACATTGGATTCTTCTCGCCGAGATGCTTGATTCAAATATAACCCTGCTAGATTCCACATTTATTTGACCTCCTAAATGTGTTCGTAAAACTTTCAAACATGGTTTAATGGCCTGATCAGGGCTCGATTTGGTTTAGATTGGATCAAAGTTGGTACCATCGGGTCCGTCTCGTCGAGTCAGTCAGTATGACTATAAGTTTGCTAAAATCGGAGCTTTGGATAACTCTTAATCAAAGTTTAACAATTTATTATTTTAAAGATTATCTCGAGATTCATATATTGTCTTGAGATTTGTGTTGTATGATAAAATCTTATTGATGTCATTTCAGTTGCTCCTATTTTTGGGTGAAAAAAATATCATCATCCAATAATATTAAAATCTGTGACTTTTTATTTTTATCATATATATATATATATATATATATATTATTGTGACTATCGTTAAAATTATTATTAGAATAAAGTAAATATTTGATTTTGGCTTAGACTGAATTGACATACGCACATAAATGTGAACTTTGAAGTTTAAGGCTCGTTTGGGGCAGCTTATTGGGGTGTGGTGGCGGTATGAAAACGCCGCTGTTGTGTTTGGAAAACACGTTCGGCCCAACCTATTTCTGCCGCTCTAAACGCACTTCCGAATTTTGCTAAAAGACGGAGGAGCGGGAAGGGGGCCTTGTCCTGGCGTTCGAGTGAAGAATTTCCTTCGTGCCATGCTCTCCCTAGCCCTCCCTCCTCACCCTCGCCCTCCGCCTCACCCTCGCCCTCGCCCTCGCCCGACAAAATTCTACTCGCGGCCAAACAACCCTAGAATTTTTTCGCATTTCGCGATTCACTGCTCTGTGACTTCTCTTGGAACCAAAGAGTGCCCCGCACATATATGCTCTAAGACCCACCTTCTCCCACCCCCTCCCCATGCCGTGATTGCTTCTGCAAGTTCAGATCAGGAGAGGTAGAACTTGTTTATTAATGAAAAATTTCTGTAGTTTCTATGCTAAAAATACAAGCTTGGGCCTAGAAATAGGTATATTACTCAGTGCAAGCTTCTAATCCCTTGTTCTTGTTGCATAGATTCTTTTTTCCCCCAAGTCTATTTATTTAGGTTGTCTGTTTTTCAAAATAATCATTAGGAACAAAAACCATGAGGATGTGACCAAAAATAACCATAAGGAACAAAAAATTTGAGTAAGTAACAAAACATTTGAGTAAGGTAACCCTTCTCCCTTCTCCTTCTTCGTTCCTATTCTCTCTCTCTTTTTTTTTGCTACTTTATCTTGAGCTTTATTCTTCTCATATGCCTGATGTCGGTTTGTGATGAAAAATGGAATGCTCATTGTCGAATGATTTTATGAGGTTTGGATCATTGTTTTTAGCCATCAAACATTGAATCCCCAGTTTAAGTGAAAGGCTTTCGAAGTAAAGTATACATTCGCGATATGGACTAATTAACATTGAATCAAAATTTATATCTTGAATTTCGTGATTCCATATGTTTTCGAGATGTTGGGATCGTTTTGTGTAGTTTGTTTGTTCCAGTACACTGAAACCAGATTCTCCACTATGTAAGGTCACAACATTTCCCTCTCCTTCGCTTGCCTAGCTGAAATTTGAAAGTGCAAACAAGAGAATGTTGCATTCTTTGCTTCTCTAAGAAATTACAAAACCTGATCCACAATTCACTGAAATTAGCAGTAAATGTTCAAATACCTCAGAAATATTGTATGAAGGGAAAGGAAGCACGAGGATGCAGGGATGAGCATTTGCCTATCATTGTGATTTTGTGTAATAGGTTTGCATAATAACAAGGAAAAAAATGCAAGTCAGTTTAAAAAATTTTGTAAACCTATTGTAATTTTGTGCAATAGGTTTGCATAAGAAAAAAATTTTATTTCTTTTGATACTCACAGGACATTGGATACAGTTCTATTGCAAAGAAAAACAATAAACATGAGCATTTTGGTCATTTATCCAACAACAACTGCCAATAAGCTGTTCTGAATATACTCCCTCAAACAACAAGTCAGATTATTCTGATAATCTGCAGATTTTCAGATTATCAAAATAATCTACTTATCAACAGATTATAAATAATCAACAGCTGCCCCAAACAGACCCTAAATGTTAGAAGTAAATAAAAGTTGAATGGATGGGAGGAGTTTCACAGTTAAGCAAGGCAGCGGGTGACTTTGGGGTTTTTGCACACAAGCACAAACTCCGCGCGGCGGACACTTAGCGTAATTTTAATTCTTTTAGTAACAAGTATATAATATATTCTTTTAATCGCAAAGTTACCCTTTAACACAAGTGTAAGTATCGCTCAAGTAATATATGGCTCTAGTGGAGTCCTGAATATCGATCCCACAGAGAATATTTTAGAGACTATAGACTAGGATTATAGAAATTAATTCAGAATCACAACTAAATTGAAATTGCCTATCTGTCACTAATACGCAATTGACAATAATATGAAGTTTTTAAATTAAACTAGTTCTACTAACAATTAACTAAGTTTACTAAAGTAAAGTTCAAATATATAAGCAAGAATCTTTCTCCTTTGTTAAGATATATAAGTGAACAGATAATTAGAATTAGTTTAAAATGGTGTTGTGCCAAATAGAAGCATACATATTCTTTACCCTTTAGTCCAGGCATGAAGAACATTGACTAATCCTATACTTGGCTATCGAATCTACGACTAGCCAGGAGGATACCGGGTCCGCCTCTGAGCTCCTACGTTCCCCTCTCCTAAGAGCTAACATCTACTCTTCAAAGACTCAAACGATAGATCGAATTCGAGGATTTTAGTCCGTCACTCTAAAATCTCCAATTCTACGCCCGATGAATATTATTTCCCTATTTATTTGCACCTTCCTTCCAAGGACTTTGACCTCCCTGAATCTCGGATGTAATTTTTACTATAGTTGTTAAACTCAACAGATTTTAATTATTCAATTGACCAAATTGAAAGTAAATTAAGATCTAAGTAAAAGATTATCACAACTTCTTTAAACTTTTATGGCACACTAATTTAATTTATAATTTCACAAAAAATATCAAAACTAGGAGAAAGACAGAACAACTACTCAGAATTCATGTAGATGATGCAATAAAACTTGGATTTCATATATAAAAGTAAAGCTCTACAAACTAAAGTAAATAAACAAAACTTATCTTAAACTCCTCCCCAAGCAAACTCCTTGAAGTTCCTCTGATTCTCTTCCTTTCTTTACAATACGCGGAATTCTCCTTCGAAACGGCAATGCAGATGTTGTCCTCATTTTACAATGAGTCAATACCCTTATGACCTAAAAAGTCAACTTTGGCCAAAATGGTCAAACCAGACCTAGTGACCAACCCTGTTGACTCCATAGTCAACCTTATGACCTAAAAAGTCAACATTGGTCAAAATGGTCAAACTGCACCTAATGATCAACCCTGTTGACCCCAAAGGTCACCCTTATGACCTAAAAAGTCAACTTTGGTCAAAATGGTCAACCCAAACCTAATGACCAACCCTGTTGACCCCATAGGTCAACCGTATGACCAAAAAAATCAACATTGGTCAAAATGGTCAAACCGCACCTAGTGACCAACCATGTTGAACCCATAAGTCAACCTTATGACCTAAAATGTCAACATTGGTAAAAATGGTCAAACCGAACCTAATGACTAACCCTGTTGATCCCATAAGTCAACCTTATGACCTAAAAAGTCAACATTGGTCAAAATTGGTCAAACCGCACTCAACGACCAACCCTCGTTGACCCTATAGGTCAACCTTGCGACCTAAAAAGTCAACTTTGGTCAAAATGGTCAAACCGTACCTAATGACCATCCCCGTTGACCCCATAAGTCAACTTTACGACCTAAAAAGTCAACATTGGTCAAAATGGTCAAACCATACCTAATGACCAACCCTGTTGACCCCATAGGTCAACCTTATGACCTAAAAAGTCAACATTGGTCAAAATAGTCAAACCAGACCTAGTGACCAACCCTTTTGACCCCATAGGTTAACCTTATGACCTAAAAATTCAACATTAGTCAAAATGGTCAAACTAGACCTAATGACCAACCCTGTTGACCCCATAGGTCACCCTTATGACCTAAAAAGTCAACTTTGGTCAAAATGGTCAAACCAGACCTAATGACCAACCCTGTTGACCCCATAGGTCAACCTTATGACCTAAAAAGTTAACTTTGGTAAAAATGGTCAAACCAGACCTAATGACTAGCCCTGTTGACCCCATAGATCAACCTTATGACCTAAAAAGTCGACATTGGTCAAAATGGTCGACTGCAATCTAATGACCAACCCCGTTGACCCATAAGTCAACCCTTTCACCCAATGACACATTTAAAACCCCACAATGACAAAATCACAAATATCGGATATTTTAAAATTAAAATGATCAATTCGGCCGACTTGGTCAACCTAGGTCAAAATCGGTCAACACCTATCTATTTTGATTAAAATAGATAAAAATGAAATAAAAACAACAAAATTAATCAAATAATTAATTTCAAAATTATTTTGATTAATTAAAATGATTAATGATTTAATTTTCAATATTTTAATTAAATGACATAATTAATTAAAATGAAAATTAAATTAAAATCATAAAATGACAAAATGATAAAATTAATTAATTAATTAAATTGAAATTATTTTCAATTAATAAATCGATTAATAAAACATTTTACAACAATTTTAATTAATAAAATAATTAATTAAAATGGGAATTAAGAAAGAAAAGAAATGACACATAACCTTCTCATAATTAGTTAAAGCTAATTAACACATAATTAAGCCCACTTTAAAACCACTTAGCCATGGGTTAACACCCATCATGATGCATGGGGTGAGGTGTCTCTTCCTCCTTCATCCTAGGCTTCATTTAGCCATGAGGTGGCCGGCCAACATGAGGCCTCATCTCCCACCTCCCAAGCTACCCAATGGAAGGAAAACCATGCATGAAACCCCCCCACCATGGTTAGAAGGAATTATGAGGGATAAGCTTGTGTGTCACCATTTGCCAAGCTTAAGAGATGATGTGTAAGCTCCCTAAGAAGGATAGAGGCAACTCACCATGCACCTCTTACATAAGCCAAATTGGGAGAGACAAAGCAAAGAAAATCATCATGGAAAACTTTGGGAGAAGGAGTCATGCATATCCTCAGCCGATTTCTTCATCCAATAGACTCGATAGGGAGATAACTACTCCCTAGAACAACCTAAGCTAAACCATGGCCTCCCTCGGCTATAAAAGGAGCCCATACCCGAGCCTAGCAAGGAGGAGAAAAAAATTAGTGGAGACCCATAGTCGCCTAAATCCTCCGGCCCCCAACATAAGAACTCTTCCTAAGAGTCTTAAGCAATTCATTAGGATCAAATTTAAGCCATAGATTGAGCCTATTTGAGCCAATTTGATCAAATTTCAAAAACAGCCCAAATTAGGTACTTCTTCAAAATTCTCCCATAAGCCCGACTTCTGGATTAAAGTGCTGCAGCAATAACCTTCCATTGGAGTCCTAGAAGGCAACCATAAGGTCTGATCTAGTTTGATTTGCTTGTGGCAACGGTATGTAATTTTTCTTTACAAAATAATTTGTATTTTCGATATATCATGTGTTATACTAACTTGTATGTATCATCACCATATGGATGGATACTTCTCATCCAAATGATCATTTTAAAAAAAAATCACTCAATTTCATCAAGAAATGAGTGAGATATTGATGTTTGAAGTTTAATGGTTCAAAAATTTTCGAATTTTCGAATTTTCGGCCGATTTTTCTCAGCTGTTCGATCCCGCGTTTGAGGAACGGACGGCGCTGATCTTCCCCCAGTGGTGTCCGCTGTTCGGCTGCCCGCAGCGGATCCTCCCACTCGTTCGACACGTACGAGGACACGCGTCGAACGGCGGTGAGTTTGGCGGCGGGATTTAATAAAAAATACATTAAAACCTTAAAAACTTCAAAAATCCATATCTTTTCGATCCGTAGGTCATAAAAATAAAATAAAAATACCTCCGGAAAGCTCTTGAAGAGGAGAAAATTATGAGCCAAAATCATAATTTTGTTCTCAGTACTTAATTTTTATTTAATTAAATAATCTCTGGAGTATTTTAATTATTAAAAGTTATTTATAAATACAAAATTATGAAACTTTGAGACATTTATCCATATGTTCATAGGGATCTTGCATAATTTTTCCAAGGACAAAAAACACTTTTAAGACACTTTTCTTTAATTTTCAAGTTTCTTTGTAATTATTTCAAATAATAATTATAAAAATTTAAAAATTAAGAAAAATAAAATGCAAATGACTAGAAATGATAAGGAAATGCATAATAACCCTAAGAAAACCATTTCTAAGTCATAGAAATTATTTTGAATAATATTTTGAAACTTAGGGTTGAAATTCTTTATTAATTAAATAATTTTAATACTAAAAATAACCCTTTATAAACTTAGCTTATTTTCATCAATGATCTAAGTTTGAAAATGGTTCTAGTCTATGATAGACTAATAGTAAACTTCACTTAAGTCTAAAATGACCAAGTCTAAAATGACCAAATTAGACTTAATTAGGTTTAAAAATAACATTTAAACCCATTAAACCTTACTTAAATTAGGTTTAATATAAAAAATTAAGTTTTTAATTAGGTTTAAGGACATATTAAACTTAATTAACCAAAATCAAATCTTTTAATTAAGTTTAAAGACAAATTAAGCTTAATTAACCCATTAAACCTTACTTAAATTAGGTTTAATATAAAAATTAAATTTTTAATTAGGTTTAAGGACATATTAAACTTAATTAACCAAAATCAAATCTTTTAATTAAGTTTAAAGACAAATTAAGCTTAAATAACCCATTAAACCTTACTTAAATTAGGTTTAATATAAAAATTAAATTTTTAATTAGGTTTAAGGACATATTAAACTTAACTAACCAAAACTAAACTCTCTTAATTAGGTTTAAGGACATATTAAACTTAATTAACCAAAATCAAAACTCTTTAATTAAGCTTAAGGATACATTAAACTTAATTAACCAAAATCAAAACTCTTTAATTAAGTTTAAGGACATATTAAACTTAATTAACCAAAACTAAGCTCTCTTAATTAGGTTTAAAAGCATATTAAACTTAATTAACCAAAATCAAAACTCTTTAATTAAGTTTAAGGACATATTAGACTTAATTAACCAAAACCAAATCCTCTTAATTAAGTTTAAGGACACATTAAACTTAGTTAACTTATTGAACCTAGTGGTTTAATTCAAAACCAAACCTTTAATTAAAAACATATTAAACTTAATTAACCCCTTAAAATATAAGGTTTAATCAAACTTAAACTCCTAATTAGGTCTAACCCATTGCACCTAATTAAACCATTAAACCTTAACTAACTAAGGTTTAATCAAACTTAATCCCTAATTAGGTCTAACCCTTAGACCTAATTAAACCATTAAGTCTTAACTAAATTTGACTTAATCAAACCTAAACCCTAATTAGGTCTAACCTATTAGACCTAATTAAACCATTAAACCTTAACTAACTAAGGTTTAATCAAACATAAACTCTAATTAGGTCTAACCCTTAGACCTAATTAAACCATTAAGTCTTAACTAAATTAGACTTAATCGTACTCTAAACTCTAATTCAGTCTAACCCATTGGACCTAATTAAACCATTAAACCTTAACTAACTAAGATTTAATCAAACTTAAACTCTAATTAGGTCTGACCCTTAGACCTAATTAAACAATTAAGTCTTAACTAAATTAGACTTAATCAGACCTAAACTCTAATTAGGTCTAACCCATTAGACCTAATTAAACCATTAAACCTTAACTAACTAAGATTTAATCAAACTTAAACTCTAATTAGGTCTGACCCTTAGACCTAATTAAACCATTAAGTTTTAACTAAATTAGACTTAATCGTACCTAAACTCCTAATTAGGTCTAACCCATTAGACCTAATTAAACCATTAAACCTTAACTAACTAAGGTTTAATCAAACCTAAACTCTAATTAGGTCTAACCCTTAGACCTAATTAAACCATTAAGTCTTAAATAAATTAAACTTAATCGTACCTAACTTCTAATTAGTCTAACCCATTGGACCTAATTAAACAATTAAACCTTAACTAACTAAGGTATAATCAAACATAAACTCTAATTAGGTCTAACCCTGTATCTAATTAAACCATTAAGTCTTAACTAAATTAGACTTAATCGAACTAAACTTATATATGTCTAACCCATTAGACCTAATTAAACCATTAAACCTTAACTAACTAAGGTTTAATCAAACTTAAACTCTAATTAGGTCTAACCCTAGTACCTAATTAAACCATTAAGTCTTAACTAAATTAGACTTAATCGTACCTAAACTTCAATTAGGTCTAACCCATTGGACCTAATTAAACCATTAAACCTTAACTAACTAAGGTTTAATCAAACTTAAACTCTAATTAGGTCTAACCCATTAGACCTAATTAAACCATTAAACCTTAACTAACTAAGGTTTAATCAAACTTAAACTCTAATTAGGTCTAACCCTTAGAAACCCTTAGACCTAATTAAACCATTTTGTCTTAACTAAATTAGAGTTAATCAAACATAAACCTTAATTAAGTCTAACTCATTAGACCTAATTAAACTATTAAGTCTTAACCAAGTAAGACTTAATCAAACATAAATTCTAATTAAGTCTACCACATTAGACTTAATTAATTATTAAACCTTAATCAACTAAGGTTTAATTAAACCCAAATCCAACCTTTAGTCCAAGTCCAACATAACATAAACATCAAACATAATTTAACTTGAGTGCAATCCAACTTGAACTCAAGTTAACCTAAACCTTAGGTTCAACCCATATTGAACCTAATCTAAACTCAAACATAACTTGAGTCCAATCCAACTTGAACTCAAGTTAACCTAAACCTTAGGTTCAACCCATATCGAACCTAACCTAAACTCAAACATAACTTGAGTCCAATCCAATTTGAACTCAAGTTAACCTAAACCTTAGGTCCAACCCACATTGAACCTAAATTCAATTCAAACCAAACTTAAGTCTAATCTACATTAGACTTAAGTGAAACCGGACCTAAGTTCAATTCAACATAAACCTAAGTCAAACCAGTGCTTAACTTAAGTCTAACCTATAGTAGACTTAAGTAAAACCAAATTTAGATTCAACTTATATATGAATCTAAGTCAAAACTAGACCTAACTTAAGTCTAACCCACACTAGACTTAAGTCAAACTAAAGTTCAACTTGACATGAACTTAAGTTCAACCCAAACAAAAAAAAGAAGCTTAAGTCTAACCTATATTAGACTTAAATAAAACCTAAACTTAAGTTCAACCTATATTAAACTTAATCCTAAGTCTAGATCTAACTTTAAGTAGACTTAATTAAAACTTAAGTCTTATCTAAAAGGGACTTAGATGGTCTGCAAATCTAATTAAGTCTAATTTATTAGACTTTATTAACCTTTAAGTCCTATTTAAACAAAGACCTAAAACTTAATTAAATCTATTCTGAACCAAACCTTTTAACTTAAGTTCAGACAGACATGAACTTGAGTTAAATAGATTCAATCAACATTGAATCTAACTTAGGTTCAACCAGACATGAACCCAAGTTAATTCAATCAATATCGAATCTAATTTCAAACCTTTTAACTTAAGTTCGTACGTACATGAACTCGAGTTAAATAGATTCAATCAACATCGAATCTAACTTAGGTTCAACCGTACATGAACCCAAGTTAATTCAATCAATATTCAATCTAATTTCAAACCTTTTAACTTAAGTTCGCATGCATACATGAACTCAAGTTAAATAGATTCAATCAACATCAAATCTAACTTAGGTTCAACCGGACATGAACCAAAGTTAATTCAATCAATATCGAATCTAATTTCGAACCTTTTAACTTAAGTTCGACATGACATGAACTCAAGTTAAATAGATTCAATCAACATCGAATCTAACTTAGGTTCAACCGTACATGAATCCAAGTTAATTCAATTAATATCAATCTAATTTCAAACCTTTTAACTCAAGTTCGACATGCATATGAACTCAAGTTAAATAGATTCAATCAACATCGAATCTAACTTAGGTTCAACTAGACATCAACCCAAGTTAATTCAATTAATATTGAATCTAATTTCAAACCTTTTAACTTAAGTTGAGACAGACATGAACTCAAGTTAAATAGATTCAATCAACATCAAATCTAACTTAGGTTCAACCAGACATGAACCCAAGTTAATCAATATTGAATCTAATTTCAAACCTTTTAACTTAAGTTCAGACAGACATGAACTCAAGTTAAATAGATTCAATCAACATCGAATCTAACTTAGGTTCAACCGTACATGAACCCAAGTTAATTCAATCAATATTGAATCTAATTTCAAACCTTTTAACTTAAGTTCAGACATACATGAACTTAAGTTAAATAGATTCAATCAACATTGAATCTAACTTAGGTTCAACCAGACATGAACCCAAGTTAATTTAATTAATATTGAATCTAATTTCAAACCTTTTAACTTAAGTTCAGACAGAGATGAACTCAAGTTAAATAGATTCATTCAACATCGAATCTAACTTAGGTTCAACTGACATGAACCCAAGTTAATTCAATCAATATCAATCTAATTTCAAACCTTTTAACTTAAGTTCGCATGTACATGAACTCAAGTTAAATAGATTCAATCAATATCGAATCTAACTTAGGTTCAACTGGACATGAACCCAAGTTAATTCAATCAATATCGAATCTAATTTCAAACCTTTTAACTTAAAGTTCGCATGTACATTAACTCAAGTTAAATAGATTCAATCAATATTGAATCTAACTTAGGTTCAACCAGACATGAACCTAAGTTAATTCAATCAATATTGAATCTAATTTTGAACCTTTTTAACTTAAAGTTCAGGCAGACATGAACTCAAGTTAATTCAGGATTTAAGTTTAAACTTAAAATCAAGATATAAATTCAACATTTCAAACCAAAACTGACATAATCAACAAAAAATTGATATTTAAAAAATGAAACAACATAACCAATATAAAATTGACATTTCAAAATAATTTGACATAAATTGAGATCCAAGATATATCCAAATATTCTGTGATGTTATTTCTGACAATGTTTTCTTTGCAGGGTGAAAACAAGAGATTTCGCTTAGATTTTCTTTACAAGTTATAGGGTGTACTAACTCTGTTTTGTAGGACAACATTCTAGGCGAACAAAAATGAAACCAAAACTTTTAGGTTAGACATATAACCTGAAACTTTTCAACAAAACAACGACATTAACAACAAAAACAAAACCAAAACTTTTAGGTTAGACATATAACCTGAAACTTTTCAACAAAACAACGACATTAACAACAAAAATAAAACCAGAACCCTTAGGTTAGACATAATACCTAAAGTATTCAATAACATGATATAACAAAATTTGGGAGTGATAGTGGGTACATCTCTCCTTAAAAATAAAATCTTTTAGAAAACAAATGATTAACATTAATCGAAGTTTTCTTAAACAATCGAAAATTGTTTAAGATGTAATTAACTATAGAAACTTGCTTCTATAGGAGATCTAAAAGAACCCGAAATAGAAATCTCTGGTTTACCATGATCTTCTTAATATGAAAATTCTAGAATATGTTATTCTAGAATATCCTCATATAAGAATTATCATAAACATCCTTTTTATATTATTAGTCCTAAAAATTCTCTAAATCCTTCATAAGATTTATAGGAATAAAACTAGGCTAATATTAGATGGCGACTCCTTGACATTGACACCCAAACCCAATCTCTTTTCGCCCACACCGCCGACAGCAGAAGAGATCTCTCACTTCCCTTCCACTCGTACAATCCTTCGAAGAATTGCTCACAATATCTCTATTTGAACTCACTATTTAACACTCACTAATAACAACAATGGATACTAGTGGACTCTCTAATTGACACTAAGTAACTATTAGAAGAATCTAATAGAACTTTTTACAAATTCTTAGTGACTTTTAGAGGACTCCAAAAGGACTTTTTTTGGCCTAAAATGGTTCTTTTTAAAGTTGTTGAAGAGTATCCAAGGGTTTTGCAAGCATCCCTTCGAAAATCATTCACATTCGACGTATTTGTGAAAGAACCGTTGATCCCTCCGTCGACGGCCTTCTAGAAACATTGCCTTGAACTGGCCCCACTGTTGGCGGCCTCGACCTCTACCGTCAGCAGCCTCCCTTGAAATATATTCTGAACTCTTGGGAAAATCACGCCGTCGGCGCCATTGACCTCGCTGTCGGCGCCTTAGGTCAAATTTGCATAATTTAGTCCTTTTTGCTTCAAATTCGCTCCTTTTTACATATATTTGCTCAACTGTCCTTAAATCTTCATACTTGCAGAAAAACACCAAAAATACTCTTCTTTAAAGTGCAATATCATCAAAATCAATATAAAATAAGCATGAAAATCTTAACATTTTTTCCTTGGGTCAAAATCCCCCAAACTTAAATATTACTTGTCCTCAAGTAATCTTTATTACTACATAAAAGTTATGATTTATTGTGGTAAAGTTTCAATTCAGAAATACTATAATTTTGATTTAAATAAATATTATAGCAAGATTTCTTAGAAAGATTTTCAAGTAATTAGATTAATTCTGCATGTATAAGACTATCTAGTCATCAACTCTAAGAGTTCTATTCTTCTATTCATTTCAAGAATGACTATATGTTGCAATATCAATTCAATTAGAATATTCAGAAGATAGGAACTTCATGAGGATACTATTAAGTAAAGAAACTAGTCATAAATATAAGTTTGGAAATGTTTTTAGTTTTCCCTTTAAGTTAATCCAAGTGAAGCCAATTTTTTATAAGACATTTCCTCAAGCTTCTCCTCACTTACTTTTTTTTTGTTGGATTGTTTTTCAATCCTATATATTTTTCTTTCATTTTCAGGGATTGTTTTTCAATCCTTTTCTTTTTCTTTTTTTCTTTTTTTTTTCTTTTTCAAGTGAGGATTACTATATCTGGATAGCCTATTAATAATTTTGAACTTCACTCTTCTTTTCCTAAATTTGAAACTTTCAAACATTCTTTACCTTATATGTACTTCATAGTTTTTACATCATTGAATCCTTATCTTTTCTTTCTCAACTAAATTCCTAAGATTCTTAATATTTCAAAATATAGTTTTCATTACTTTAAATAGTTAACTATAGTCTTATCCTCTTATACCAAATATCTTAACCTACAAAATTGATTTTCATTACTAAAAATATTTCTTTGAATTTTCTATAATATTTAGATAAAATCTAAACATAGTTAACTGAATTTATTTTATCACAAAAATCATATTATAATTTTTGAAAATATGTTATTTGAGAACATATAATAGTTAATATTTTTATCCCCTCCCCAAAACTTAAAGTTTTCTATAATAGAAATAATACAGGGTGGAAAGAAAAAGTCTAAATATAAAATTCATACCTTTGCACTTTAGGCATTTTTGTCTTTTTTTTTTGAAATTTGTAGGTTCTTTTTAAAATTTTTAACTTCAACTGACCTGTAATATTAAAAACCTTTCTACACATATAACAGTTTAGAGAATTTGCTAGGGAAATGAAATTTTAAAACAAGTATTTAAAACTAAACATTAAACAACAACAACTAACTACACAGGACATATACATTTCACAACACAGAATAAGCAGTTTACTATTTTAGACTATTCAGTTCACAATTACAATTGCAATCACAAATTATCACAAATATCCAGAAATGAAAATGCAAACTGCAAAACAAACACATATCCCAGAAACAAAGCATAGTCCACAGAATACAATAAAAATCAAACTACAACAACAAAACTAAAACAAACAAATACATCACATCACATCACTATCAGACATTAAAATCCCATACAATATCTTCATCACCCTGGTTAGCAGGAGGATTGGGCTGATACTGATTATACCGGGGGCATTCTGGAAAAATAACATCAGGCTCTCCTCTGTAGTACCTAGCCTGAGCATCTTAATAAGCCATCTCAAAATCAGAGTGCCTCTGAAGATACTATCGTGATCATGTATTCTCTCCAAACCTTCAATCCTATGATCAATTCTTTCTAATTTTTCATCTAACTGCTCAAAACTTTTCCTCTGGCAGGGTCATGACATTCATCAAATCATATAAGGTAGGGGAACTAGAGGCAGGAGGGTCATAGCTAGTAGAAGGTGCCTTGCTCCTACTCCCTGATCTCCATTCCTCATGGGATTCATAAGTCTTTATATTTGCTTTACTAATGGGTTTTATCGGATATACCCATTCCTCATCATCTCTTGCTTCAACTCTAAATAATTGACAAAATGCATAAATTAGGCCAGGATGCCCTAAATATCGACTTGTCTCACTCTTCGTAGTGGCCATAATATTCTTGTAAATTATTCTCCCCACATTAATACTTCTGTTGTTCTGAATACATACATTCAAAACAGCTTTATCTCTCGAGACTTCATTATGATGATACGTGGGTAGCAGAGTCAAACAAATGAAATAATACCATGCCTTAGCAGTGGCATTCATCATGGACAGTGGGAAAATAATCCGTTCACGATTTTTAATTTTCCAAATGCCTTTCTCATCAGTGAGAAAGTCAATAACATCATTCAACGGACCCTCCATAGTTCCAAATGTTTCATACTCGCTAAAAAATAGTCGTGAAGATCGTAAAAAGAGTTAATGCGATTAGCATTAAAGTCGACAGAAAATCCCCTTATTTGGACAGACTCGTACTCAAGTTGAGTCAGATTAGAGTAAAACTCTTTCACAACTTTGATAGCAGCATTATTTGTTGTATAACAAAAGTTCTTCCATCCTTTCTTTGATAACTCGTTCCACCTCTCCTCCAGAATTTTTGAAAACTCGATCTTGTATGCACTTCTTACTTTGAAAGATTGAAGTGTACCTCGATTGTGCTTTTGAGTTAATAAATCGAGTCTCGTCGTATTCAAGTCTTCTCTTTTATCGTGGAGCCATTGTTTGGTCTACCAAAATTACAAAAATCCAAACTAATCTCCAAAATAATAATACAATGGCTTTAAAAGGGGGTTTAAAGCAATCCAAATCAAGTTCCATGAATTCCTTCCAAGTCTTTTCTCCACATTTTTAAATTTCCCAAAATTTCCTTATGTGGAAGAAATTCATGGTGAAAATAAAAAAATTTTACATAGGAGTGAAGCTCTTACTAAAGGAAGATGAAATCTGGTGTTAGAATTTGTTGAAATCACTCCAAATCCGAGATCTATTAAGCCCTAGGTTGAATTTTTTGGTAAAATAGGGAAGAAAATGATGAATAGTGGCATTTGACCGGTCAAAATCACGGTTAAAAGGTAATATTCGCGATCTCTCCGTCTGCGAGGTCGTTCGCGCCGTCGGCGGGCTCTGTTGAATTAAATTCCAATACCCTAGGGAAAATCACGCCGTCGGCGGCCTTGAACGCGTCGTCGGCGAGATTTTCAAAAATTGATCATTTTTAAAAATTTTGCTATTTCGATTAATTTTAAGCCTCGTCGTCATCCGTTCGATCATTTTAATCATACATTTTAAGTGATTAAGTGATTTATTAACACAAATAAACATACACACAACAAAACTTTACAATTATATATTAAATCCAAGAGTTTACAACACGTAATACATAACACACATAAACATGTATTTTCCCAACCTATATCCATCTAATCAGTGTCGCAATCCAAACCACAACACTCAGAGCACTAAAAACAAACATTTTAATCATAATCTCAACTATACTGAGATTAAGAAGTAAACTAAGAAAACAAACACACAAATAAAGTTCAAATCAAACACAACATAAAGAAACAAATAAGCAAATCAATTTTACTACTCTTCAGAATCTATACTGGTTTCTCCTCTGATATCACCCATTGCTCGAACATGGACGAACATGTTATAAAAAGGTCGAAATGGGAATTCTTCAGTTGAATCTTCATCAATCCATCCCATCTTCTTCATCAAGCGTATCAGACTCGCTTCAAATTGCCCAGTATGATCAAAATATTCTTTCGTCCTCCAATCTGTACTGGTTTCTTCATTAAACGAAATTTGAAAAATGGCAGAAAAGAACATTTTCAAGCATATATATAACTCATTAATCCTTCTAGAATTGAATGTTATCCACATACCTCGCACATAGATGCTTACATTGTTGATTTCATGTAAATTGGCATAGAATTCCTTAACCACTGGAACGACTATTGCGACAGTGGTATAACAAAACACTTCCTATCTTCGCCGTACAATCATTTCTTCAATTGGTGATGAAGAATTACTTAATCCTCGATTGACGAATCCTCTTTCCTTAATTAGCATTCTCTTAGACATGACCTTGTTAAAAATTCGCTGCGCCTCGGCACTGACGAACTTTCTCCGATTGTAAACTTGAAATCTAGGGTAATCTACTAAATTGGAGGCCATTAAAGAGGAATTGAAAGTGGTTTCCACTCGTTTTTGGGAGTTGGAGTGTTTATGAACCGTCCATGGGAGGGATGAATTCGCTAAAACCCGCAAAAACCTGATATTGTAAACTAAAAAAACTGCACACTCGTCGATCTCGTTGTAGGCGGCCTCGAAGGCGCCGTCGGTGAGCCTTGTGTAATTAATTCCATGGCTCTCAGGAAAAACCTACCGTCGGCGGCATCGAGCACGCCGTCGGCGCCCTAGGCAAAAATTTGCACTTTACGTCATGGTCAATTACATTCTAAATTTTCTCTATGGATCCAAATTCTTGATAATCAAAGGTCAAGTACAAGTAGTAGAATTAAATTTTCCTACAAACTAACGATAAATTCAAACAAACACACAACAAATAAAAATAACTATGGGTTGCCTCCCTTAAAGCGCTTGGTTTAACATCGTCAGCCCGATCTATTCAGGTGTTATTCAGGTTGACTGAGCATTAAAATCTCTTTAAAATTTGGTCTTTTACCCTCAAAATATGGTTTTAATCTATATCCATTTACTTTAAATCTATTCACAGTCTTCTAATCTTCAATTTCAACAGCTCCGTAAGTGTAAACCTGAGTCACAGTAAACCTAACCAACGAGACTTCAATTTCCCAGGAAATAATTTTAACCTTGTATTGTAAAGCAAAACTTCTTGCCCTAGTTCAAAATTCTTATGGTTAATCTTCCGATCATGCATTAACTTCAATTTTTCCTTATAAATTCTGTCGTTATCGTAAGATTCATTTCTTAATTATTCTAATTCATTCAATTGCAACAATCTCTTCTCACCAGCATTTTTCAAATTATAGTTTAATTCTTTAATCGCCCAATATGCTTTATGCTCTAATTCTACTGGTAAGTGAAACGTTTTTCTATATATAAGTATGTATGGAGTCATACCAATAAGAGTTTTATTAGCAGTCCTGTATGCTCATAATGCAGTATCTAGTCTTGTAGATCAATCAACTCTTCTAAGATTTACAGTCTTCTCTAAAATGTGTTTAATCTCACGATTAGAAACTTCTACTAAACCACTAGTTTGAGGATGATAGGCAGTAGAGAATCTATGAACAATATTAAATTTTTCTGCCAATCTTTGAATGTATTTATTCCTAAAATAGGATCCTCCGTCAGTGATAATCACTCTTGGCATTCCGTATCTTGTGAAAATGTTTTTCAATAAGAATCTTGAAACACTTTTAGCATCACAACAAGGTAAAGCTTGTGCTTCAATCCACTTTGATACATAATTAACTGCAATTAAAATATATAAGTTCCCAAATGAAGGAATAAATGATCTCATGAAATCTAATCCCCAAACATAAAAAATTACGACTTCTAACATGAAATTGAGAGGCATTTCATTTCTTCTAGATATATTACCTACTCGTTGGCATCTATCACAAGTTTTGATATATCTGTAACATCTCTAAAAAGAGTAGGCCAATAAAATCCAGCTTGCAAAATTTTATACGCAGTTTTGTCAATGCCAAAATGTCCTCCAAATTCAGAATCGTGACATTTTTAAATAATCTGTTCAGTTTCTTTATAAGACACACATTTTTTAATAATAAGATCATTACATTGCTTATATAAATATGGTTCATCCCAAAAATATGCTTTTGCATCATGAATGAATTTTGTCTGTTACTGCAGAGTTAGCATAGGCGGCAAAATATCGCTTACTATAAAGTTAACAATATCAACATACCAAGGTATTTTCCACTCATTTATATTATAAATTTTTTCATCATGGAAACTCTCTGTAATTTCATTGTCAGTATCAGATGATTCATGATATTCCAGTCTCGACAAATGGTCAGTAATTTGATTGTCAGTTTCTTTTCTATTAATCACCACAAAATCAAATTCTTGCATTAAAAGTACGCATCTAAATAATCTTGGTTTAGTATCCTTCTTTTGCATCGTATATTTAATAGTAGTATCGATTAGTATGCACAATACATTTCGTTCCAATTAAATATGATCTAAATTTATCAAAAGCATACACAATAGCCAGTAACTCTTTTTCAGTAATTGTATAGTTAATTTGAACATCATTATGAGTTCTACTAGCATGGTATATTACTTTAAAATTTTTATCATATCTTTGACCAAGAACAACTCCGATAGCATAATCACTAGCATCGCACATTAATTTAAATGGTTTCTCCCAATCAGGTGAAACTATTACAGCTGCCGTAACTAGTTTTTCCTTTAATAACTCAAAGACATTTAAGCAGTCTTCGGTAAATTTAAATTTCTTATCTTTTTCTAAAAGTTGACATAAAGGTTTAGTAATTTTTGAAAAATCTTTAATATAACGCATGTAGAAACCAACATGTCCAAGAAAACTTCTTACCCCTCTCACTGTAGTAGGAGTTGGTATTTTAGCTATAACTTGAATTTTTGCAGGGTCTACTTCCATACCAATTTATGAAATTTTATGCCCTAATACAATTCCTCCTACAACCATAAATTGACATTTCTCCCAATTTAGAACTAAGTTAGTTCTTTCGCATAGCTCCAAAACCTTTTCAAGATGATTTAAGCACGCGTCAAATGAAGTTTCAAACACAGAGAAATCATCCATAAATATTTTTATTCCATTATCAATTAACTTACTAAAGATAGACATCATACATCTCTGGAATGTTGCAGGTGCATTACATAGTCCGAAAGACATTCTTTGAAAATCAAAAGTTCAATAAGGACTAGTAAATGTTATTTTCTCTTACTCCTCGGGAGCAATAGGTATTTGATGGTAACCTGTATATCCATCCAGAAAGCAGTAGTACTTGTGTATATCAAGTCTATCCAACAATTGGTCTAGAAAAGGAAGAGGAAAGTGATCTTTTCTGGTGGCAGCATTTAATTTTCTATAATCAATACAAATACATCATCCAGTAACTTTTTTGATAGGTATTAATTCATTATTTTCATTTACTTCAACAGTTACTCCTCCTTTCTTGGGAACACAATGAATTGGACTTACCGAAGTACTATCCGAAATAAGATATATAATTCCAGCATCTAACCATTTTAAAATCTCTTTTTTAACTACATCTTTCATTATAGGGTTTAGTCTCCTTTGTGGGTAAATTCTTAGTTTATGTCCTTCATTTAATAAAATTTTGTGCATACAAATCGAAGGACTAATTCCTTTAATATCAGCTGAAGTCTAACCAAAAGCTTTTTTGTATTTTTTTAATGTATCCATTAATTTTTGTTCTTGAATTTCATTTAAGTCTAAGAATACAATTACTGGTAATGTTGAAAACTCTCCTAAAAATACATACTTCAAATGATTTGGAAGTTTCTTTAATTCAAGTTCAGGAGGTTTTACAATAGATGAAATTAATGTTTCGTTTTTTGGTGTTGTTGAATTGAGCGTTTCAAATTTCTCCTGAATATAGTCAGCTTTTTCACTTTCATTTTCATTATAATTATCTTTTTCTATATATTCTTTTTCTTCATAATTTTTCTTGATATATTCTCTTTTCAGATAATCACATATATCCATTCTGAAACATTCATCATCTTTTTCTATTGAAGGATATTTCATTGACTTTGAGATGTTAAAAGTTACTTCTTGATCATTTACTCTCATTGCCAATTCTCCTTTTTGAACATCTAACATGACTCTTCCTGTAGCTAGGAATGGTCTTCCTAAAATGATTGGTATTTCTTTATCTTCTTCCATATCTAAAATGATAAAGACCACAAGAAAGATAAACTTATCAACCTTGACCAGAACATCTTTTACAACTCATTTAGGATGTGTAATAGATTGATCACCTAACTGTAGAGTTACATAAGTTGGTGAAATCTCTTCAATTCCTAACCTTTTAAAAGTTGATAGAGGCATCAAATTTATGCTAGCTCCCAAATCACATAATGCTCGCCCATAAAATTTTTCGCCAATAGCACACGGGATAGTGAAACTACCAGAATCTTTAAGTTTTTCAGGAAGCTTTCTTTGAATTATAACGTTGCAATCTTCACTAAGTGCAATAGTCTCATGATCTAGTAACTACCTCTTTTTTTTAGTATATCCTTCATAAATTTAACATAATAAGACATTTGTTCCAAAGCTACAACAAAAGGAATCTTTATTGACACTTTTTTCAAAATGTCTAAGAATTTAGCAAATCTTTTTCCTTTATCTTGTTGCTTAAGTCTTTGAGGAAATGGTGGTGGAGGTCGTTCAACAGTTATTTTCATAGGTTTCAGAGGAAAATCAAGATATAAACTTTCGTTTTCTCCTTCAATTTCTTCTTTTTCCTTTTCAACTACAGTTTCTTTTTGAACTCTTGTTTCCAACTCTTTTCCACTTCTCAATTGAATAGTCTTAATTTATTTTTTCCTTGATCTTTAGGATTTACTTCAACGTTGCTAGGTAGAGTTCCAACAGATCTATTGCTTAGTGCGGTAGCAATTTTCCCCAATTGGGTTTCTATGTTTTTAATAACAGCTCATTAACTTTGTAATTGATTACCCATATTCAAAACTAATTCTTCCATAGACAACTTCTTCTCCTTAAATTATGAATTATTATAAAAACCTGGTAGATTAGAAGGACTATAATTAGAATTACCCTCGTTGTTTATATTTCCTAATGGGTTTACAGAATTGTTCCCCCACTGAGGATTATATGTAGTAGAAGATAAAATAAATTGGAACACCAAAATTTTTAAGACCAAATATCTCTAAGGTGGATATAAGCGCCGATATGAACCTGGGTTTAAAGGAGTCACGACTTTGGAATCACAATTTACAAAGTGCATGATAGAACTCTCAGCAATGACGATTTCCTTCTAAAAAACTAAATCTAACATTCAATTGCCCCAAATTTGAATCCAAACAAACCTAAAATCCCAAATTTTATCCCAAATGTGATTTAGGTTTTAACCTAACCAAAAACCAAGCTAGCCAAAATGTCCCAAAATTGATCATGTGTTAAAATTCCACCAAATTGACTTTCCAATTCAATTCAAAATCACTCCAAACCTCTTCTAAACTCTTCATAACACTCCCCTACACCAAAATCAACATTCAATTAATCCAAAATTTTGACTTAAGCTCACCCAAATTCAAGCTCAAACCTTAACTAATTTAAAAGCCCAAATCCAAGCCCAAACTCTAATTCATTTCAAAAGCCCAAAATCCACACAAAAGCCCCACATGATTTATTTATCTCCTTCATCCATTTGATCAAATCATTTCCTAAAGTTCCATATGACATGATTAAGCCATGCAAATCAGGCCTCATGACAATCCTTCCTATATTCATCAAAAGTCAAAAAACCCCTTTTCATGCAAATTGACCAAAACAAAGACAAGCCATGAAGCCATGGGCAAGCCACATGCAAGCCATATGAGTCATGCCATGTCACCACTCTGTTGACCTCATTTTACAATGGGTCAATACCTTATGACCTAAAAAGTTAATTTTGGTCAAATTGGTCAAACCAGACCTAGTGACCTACACTGTTGACCCCATAGGTCAACCCTATGACCTAAAAAGTCAACTTTGGTGAAATTGGTCAAACCAGACCTAATGACCTACCCTGTTGACCCCATAGGTCACCCTTTCGACCTAAAAAGTCAACTTTGGTCAAATTGGTCAAACCGTACCTAATGACCTACACTCGTTGACCCCATAGGTCAACCCTATGACCTAAAAAGTCAACTTTGGTCAAATTGGTAGAACCGTACCTAATGACCTACCCTCGTTGACCCCATAGTCACCCTTTCGACCTAACAAGTCAATTTTGGTCAAATCGGTCAAACCGCACCTAGTGACTCTACATCTGTCGACCCACAGTCAACCCTATGACTCGTTGACCTCATTTTTGATGAGGTCTTCCCTTCTTCTTTTTAGTGCTTAGGATCTAGCCTCAGGCTTTTCCTTCGACTATCTTAGAGGACTAGAATCGGGACCCACCTTTTAGAAATTCAAACCACTTCTTAACTCCCCGCAAACTCTACAAACTCGATCGTAGACCCCTAATCACCTGGAGGGTTGAAATCAAATGTGGAAGTTTAAAGGATGAGTTCCTATGTGGCTCTTTGGCCTTAGGACCGCCCCGGCGGCCCGTTCGCTGAAGGGGCCGACTTACACACACACTACATTTATACACTACATCTACACACTACATTTCCACACACTTCCTAAAACCACACCCATACCCAACTCGACCTCCCGACTCATATAGGTGATTCACATGGATGGTCCTTAATCCCTAAGCCCTCGCTAAGAGGGTTAGAACAACATACATGAATGCCTCAAACGAGTCCCTTCATGACTCATATGGGCTTGATATGGCTTCATGGCTCAACCAAAATGATTTTTTTCCACCTAAATTCACCCAATCTTCAATTTCCCAAATTTTCAATTTTTGACCCCCGGGACCATACACCCGCTTAGCCTACCCAAAACCCTTGAAATTACCCAAATTTCTCAAAAATTTCCAAATTACCCAAAATTCTCCAAAATCAATCCCAAACATTTCCACATCACTAAAATTGATCATCCATACCCAAAAATACCAAAAATTCCAAAAATACCTCCCAATACCCTCCAAATACCCAAAATACCCTTCTGGCCAAAAAATCCAAAAATTCAGAAAATTCCCAGAAAATTCCAAAAAATCTCAAATATTCCCAATTTCATTTTGTCCAACTACACCATAGGCCAATTTTGTCAATTTACCCTACTTTTTTCAAAACCCCCAATTTGACCCATTTTAACCCTAAGTGAACCCAATGTCAAACCAAACCTACCCAATTGACCCCAATTTTGGTCCAATTCAATTCTAAACTTCAATTAAATATCCCAAATACCAATCTAGACCAAATCCAAGCCCAATTTGATTGACATTTGGATCCAATCTCACTTTTGGCCTTAAAGCCCAATTTGGACCCATGACCCAAACCTAACCCAAACTCACCCAATTCAATTCCAATTAACTCCAAATATTTTCTAAATCTTCCTTAACATTCCCACAAACAAAACACTAACATGATTTGCCCAAAATTTAGACCCAAGTCCCACTCAAACTCAACCCAAGGTTAAAAGGCCCATTTTTGACCTAAACTCAAACCTAACCCAAATTCAACCCAATTCAAATCCAAATCACCCCCAATTTGCCTCAAGTCACTCATGACACATCCATGAGCTACAACCAACAATTATTTGGCCCAACCTTTTACAAAAATTCTCATCCATGAACACATTCATAAACTTAAAAGCCCACTTCCCTTAAACCCTCCTAAAAGCCCATTTCCTTCAAAATTCAAAAGCCCAAATCATCCTAAAGCCCACATGACACTTCCCCTCATCATCCATTTGATCAAAATCACCCTTAAGTTGCAAAATCATCAATTAAACCATTCCAAATCAAGCCACATGTCAAATTACCCCCTAAATGCCAAATATTTCTAAAACCCTTTTTCATGAAATAAGCCAACCTTTTCCCAAGCCAAATGGAGACATGAACAAGCCATTCTCAAGCCACATGAAGCCATGAGGGCTTTGACTTGTCATTAGTCCATTTATGGCAAGAAGAGGGGGATCTTTCTTAAGCCTCCCTTAAGCCTTTTTACCTTAAGCATGTCACACTCTAAACCATGCTTTGCCACCTAATCCTCGATGGAGACTCCACCACACATGGGAGGTCGACCCACCCGACCTCCTCAGCCCAAAACCAGGTCTTGGGGAGGTGCACCCAACCCATTTGCATGGGTTGACCAAAATAAGCTAAAATGGCCCCTTCCCCTTTCTACTTTGATTCAACCACTTTACACATGGCATTTGCCAATCGCCTACACTAAACCCCGCACTCGACCCACTCGACCAAGATGGTGACCATTGCTCGGCCGGCCGGCCACCAGGCCGCCGGAAAACACCATGGCCGAGAGCTCACATGTGAGCCAACATTGAAATTCTCACTTGCCGAGCCGCCCCATGCCTAGTGGTCACCATGGCCGATCTTCTCCTCACTCGAGCAACTTGATCCCAAGCCCTAACTCCCCCTGGGAGGCCCCCTAGCCAGCTCTATTTAAACTCCACCCCTCTCGGCCATGAGAGGAGCTAAGCACAAACCTTGCCAAAACTCTGCCAAAATTGTTCCAGACCCTTCTCCACTCTTAGAGCACTTGATCCCCAAGGAAATCCCCCCGCCATTTCTCCTCCGTAAGCTCAATTTCGTAGTCGAAATTCCACCCAAAACCAGGACACTTCTCCACAGCGGAGCCAATTCTCAAATCGATTGGTTCTACACCTTCACCAAACCAAGGGAAGGTGTCCACTAGCAAAAGCCCCATCTCCAGTGCCACCCGACTTGCTCCAGCCTCCAAGCTTTGTGATCGGGCTTGGTCGAAATCATATCCAGTACAATTCACTGCACCGAAGACTTCATCCGGAGCTTGCCGGATCCAATCGAAGGTGCAACAACTCTCGGATTGAAGCCACACTTCTCCGAGCCAAGGTATGAGCTAATTCTTCATCCCGAGCTTCCGGAGATTCTCTATTTCAAATGCCTTAGTTTCAATGCATGTTAACCGTATGATGTGTTCTTCTCTTCAAGACGAATCCATAGAGTATAAGAACATAAAAATCCATCGAGAATCGAGTGAGATCTAGTGGATTTAGTGTGGACGGCTCTCTGGCGAGAACACTGGGGACGATGAACGGATGTCGTCCATTCAATACACGCGCTGACGAACGGCTCGGATGGCGTCGGACCAGAAACGGCGAGAACCGCGGGCCCGGCTGCCGACTCAAGTGGCGGCGTCGAACGGGAGCGCGCCGCGTGGCCTTTCGGAGCTGCCGAGGATGCGCTGGTGCCACGTGGATAAATAGAAAATTAGGGTATTTTCTTATTTATTTAATTCCCTAAACTTCAAAAATTCATATCTCTGTGTAGAAAAATCAGAAAAATAAAATAAAAATACCCTCTCGCTCAGATGAACGTATGAGAATAATGTGGAAAAGAAATCATTTAATTTCATCAAGTATTTTATTTTTTATAATTTATTTACTCTCTGCATACTTTTAATTCTCCATGCATGTATACAATTCACCATGGCATGAGACCATAGGGCTTTTGAAGCCTCTGAATTTGGGAACATTCCCTGAATTTTCCAAAGTCAGAGGCCATCCCTATAAAGAGTTATTGATTTTTCAAATTCATGTTGCTGTTTTGAGTATTTTAATTCCAATAAATAGCATGCTGTGAAATAAATCCTAAGAAAATTTGGTGATGTTGCTTATGACCAGAGAACCCTAGGAAAAATAGGTTTTGACTTAGTTCATTTAAAACAACCCTAATTGGCTTAAACACCCAAAATAGGTCTTTAATTAATTAGAGTTAACCATGGATCAAATTGACTTGAAATCAATTCTCCACTGACCTTTAGGATCAGAGGAATCCACCATAAAAATTTAAGGTCAATTGGACTTGGTTAGCCCCACTAATTGGGTTGATTAAGCCACTTAGCCATTTTAAACTTTAAAAATTCATAACTTTTAAAATACCTTTCAAAAATTCACCAAATTGGTTTTGGAGCCTCTCTGATATCAGGGGAATCTAAGAAAATTAAAATTTCAATTTTCTAAAAAAGTTGATTTTTAATAATATTTTAATATTTTTAATAATTAAAAAATAATAAAAATCACAAAAATAATAAAATTCACCAAAATGTCACATTTTGAATTTTAATCACATAGGAACAAATCCCACATTTTTCTTAGGTCTATTTAGTGAGATATTAAATTTTAAAGCCCTAGGGTAATTTTAAAAATTAAAAAAATGTATTTTCTAGCATTTTCACTAAAATAATTATAATAAATCATAGAAAAATCAGAAAATTGCAAAATTTACTTCTCTGGTTTCCTTGATATCAGAGAGATTTTTGAAAAATATAAAATTCATTTTTTAACATTTATTTTATTTTTAAATTAATTAACACTCCAAAACTTAAAATAATTATAATAAAAATAATATAATTCAAAAAATCATCAAAATTAGTCCAAGTGGTCCTCTAATCATTAGGAATGTCCCCTAATTTTCTTAAGGACAGAAACTTTCCCTTGGTTATGTTATCAAATTTTCCTTGAAAATCTCTATTTTCTACCAAAAATAATTATATAAATAAATTAAATACAGAAAAATCACATTTTCTCCTCTCATGTCTTTATAGACATATAAGTGAAGTCACATAAAAATTTCAAGTTCATTTGAGTTCAATTTAGTGAGTTATGAAATTATTAAGCTTAAAGGGTAAAATGGTAATTAAAATTTTTAATCCTTAATTAAAACTTTAGGTTTAATAAAAATTAACAAGTAAAATATTTGATCCTAATCTGATTTGGATGATTGAAATTTAAATAATTAAAGGGTAGAAACCCATTAAACAATTTTAAAATGATTAAACTTTAATTAAATAAATTGATTAAATTCGGATTAATAACAAAATCGAATTACTAAAATAAGGATATTATTAGGAAGAGATTTATTCTTTAATTTAAAAATCCCTAAATTAATTATCTCATTAATATTCAATTCTTAATTAAAATGATAACTCAAATTTAAAATATTAAAAGACTTAATCATTAAACTAAAATTAAATCATTAAACTCTTTTAAAAAAATTTCAATTAAAATTAAAAAAATAAAATTAAATTAAATAAATTAAATTAAATTAAATTAAATTAAATTAAGATTAAAAAATTAAATCAAATTAAATTAAATTAAATTAAATTAAATTAAATTAAATTAAATCAAATTAAATTAAATTAAATTAAATTAAATTAAATTAAATTAAATCAAATTAAATCAAATTAAATTAAATTAAATTAAATTAAATTAAATCAAATTAAATTAAATTAAATTAAATTAAATTAAATCAAATTAAATTAAAACTAAATCAAATCAAATTAATTTAATGTAACATCAAACCAAACTAAATTGAATTAATTTAAATTAAATTAAAATTAAAACTCAATTAAATTAAATTAAATTAAATTAAATTGAATTAAATAACATCACCTAAACAGAAAGAAATTAAATATAAAGCAACTTGAACACTATTCCAAATTTAAACTCATTAATTTAAATCAAATCATTTGAATACCAATTTACCCTCGAAAGCTTTGGTTATTATAATTCCTAAACATAACATTAAATGAAATGTTACTTCACTTATAGGATATTCAAATGTCCTAGTTCAATCGAGTAAGATAACAACAAAACTTGAATTTCGGACGATTAATTCATTTGTATAATTAAACCCATTTGGACTTAAAACAATCCTAGAAATATTGAAAAGATGTTTAAAATTATTCTTAAGCACTTCCTCAATATGATAGGACATTTATAAGAACAATTGGACTTAATTGTTCTTTGATGAAGAAAATCGTCTTCAAACAAAAAATACAAAGAACCTAGACGTCATAGGAAATGACTAGCTATAGGATTAAGAATTTGGTAGAAAACCATAACCTTTCCCTTAGCTTTACCTAGGAATTTGCTCAAATATTCTAATTGTGTTTTAAGTATAGCTTGGGATGACGGGAAAACCCTCCAGGTACGCTTTTATTTTATTGCAATTTATTTTCTCGCAATTTACATTATTGCAATTTATTCAACTGCAATGCACTTACTTTTCTGCATGGTAAACAACTCGTTGCTTCGAAAACCCACACCTTTAGGATAAGTCCCTAAAACCGAAACCAAAACTAAATTAAAAGTCATTGCAAGATAAAATTCACCGCCACAACATTTCAAAATATAAAACAACTCAAAATTTAATCACAAACGTAACACAAAACTACAATTACAACTAAATTAAAACGTCCCGTTGGATGATCGGGAATACCTCGGATGATGTAACCTACGTGTTGCTAACGGGATTTCCCACGGTCTAAATGAAAGTGTGGAACTCATTCAGCTGAGTTTAGCAAATTCATCCGGACTAAGTGAATCCGATAAAAATAATGATGCCGGAAGGATGGAACCGTGGGATCTTAACCTAAGTGTCGTTATAATCAACTTTAAGATTTGTTTTAATTAAAACATAAAAAAAACCACTTGGAAATCAAGATTTTCTCTAAACCAAAACACTTTTCTCATCCCCCGATTTACAATTTCTAAAACTAAACCTCTCGCAACAACAAGGAGCTCTGAGCATGACGGGCAAGCACGGCCATCGTCGTCGCAAGAAACTCGAATCTACATCAGCAAAGCTTTCTTAGAAGTAAATAACCAAGCCATAGGACTTCGAGGTAGTTTGTCTAGTGCAACATAAATCCTCAACTCTTCGTTAGGCATTTGCATTGCAAATTAAGTCCTAACCTGGCCTTAGATTCCGAGGTAGTTGTCCGTACGACAATAAATCCTCACATCTTCGAGGCTATTTGTTTGATTTTATCATACAAATATAAGCCCTAATTAATTAAAATTGGCAAGATCAAAACATTAAACAAACAATAGGACTTTCCTAAATCCAAGCCAAACAATAAGATAGTCGGGATATTACCGAAGTTCGCTTCGAGTCCGTAATTTCTCCTACCTTTCTTCCTTCGGATTCCCAAAACAAAATGTTCCGAATTTGATCCATTCCCTATTGAAATTCCAAATTTCAATCCATCGAAAAACTTAAACTTTGAAATCCTCGAGAGCAGTAATTATCGATTATTATCGAGAGTTTTCTTAGGTGATTCCCATCACTTAAGATGTAATTAACTATAGTGGCTTGCCCTTATAGGGAATTTTAAAGAACCTGTGTAATATAAACCCTATTTAATGTTTTCATATTAAGCAGGGGAATTTTGTCGGCTTATAAAATTGGTTCGCGACCAAACGGATGTCACAAATCTTCTAGTTTATTTAATCGAGCCCCACCGTCAAGCGATGTGTTTATCCTTAGTGGATGATACACGGCTTAGTAGTGCGGTGCTCGTTTATATAAACTATTTCGGGATGTGAGATCGGCTTAATCTCATATCTTAAAACCTTCAAATTTAAAATTATTTTCAAAATCAAATACTACTTTTCAAATTATTTATTTTAATTAAATTAAAAATTCGCCGAGAGCTTCTGTTAGGTGACCCCCTTTTCAAAATAAAACACACGACCTAAAAATATGCCGACATGACCTAAAAAGTCAACTTTGGTCAAATTGGTCAAACCAGACCTAATAACCTACCCTGTTGACCCCATAGGTCACCCTTTTGACCTAAAAAGTCAACTTTGGTAAAATTGGTCAAACCAGACCTAATGACCTACACTTTTGACCCCATAGGTCAACCCTATGACCTAAAAAGTCAACTTTGGTCAAATTGGTCAAACCAGACCTAATGACCTACCCTATTGACCCCATAGGTCACCCTTTTGACCTAAAAAGTCAACTTTGGTCAAATTGGTCAAATCAGACCTAATGACCTACACTGTTGACCCAATAGGTCAATCTTATGACCTAAAAGTCAACTTTGGTCAAATTAGTCAAACCAGACCTAATGACCTGCCCTATTGACCCCATAGGTCAACCTTTTGATCTAAAAAGTCAACATTGGCCAAAATGGTCAAATCAGACCTAATGACCTACCCTGTTGACCCCATAGGTCAACCTTATGACCTAAAAGTCAACATTGGTCAAAATGGTCAAACTAGACCTAATGACCTACCCTGTTGACCCCATAGGTCAACCTTGTGACCTAAAAGTCAACATTGGTCAAATTGGTCAAACTAGACCTAATGACCTACACTGTTGACCCCATAGGTCAACCCTATGACCTAAAAAGTCAACTTTGGTCAAACCGGTCAAACCGTACCCAATGACTCTACACTGCTGACCCCATAGTCAACCTTTCGACCTAAAAAGTCAACTTTGGTCAAATTGGTCGACTGCACCTAATGTCCTACCCTGTTGACCCCATAGGTCACCCTTTTGACCTAAAAAGTCAACTTTGGTCAAATTGGTCAAATCAGACCTATTGACCTACACTGTTGACCCCACAGGTCAACCCTATGACCCAAAAAGTCAACTTTGGTCAAATTGGTCAAACCGAATCTAATGACCTACCCTATCGATCCCATAGTCAACCTTTGACCTAAAAAGTCAACTTTGGTCAAATTGGTCGAACTGCACTAATGACTCAGCTTCGTTGACTCTATAAATCAACTTTTTCACCCACTCGACACATTTAAACACACCACAATGACAAAATCATAAGAATTGGACATCTTAAAATCAATTTGATCAATTTGGTGACTTGAGTCAACCCAAGTCAAAATCAGTCAACACTTATCTATTTTGATTAAAATAGATAAAAATGAAATAAAAATAACAAAATTAATCAAATAATTAATTTCAAAATTATTTTGATTAATTAAAATGATTAATGATTTAATTTTCAAAATTTTAATTAAATGACATAATTAATTAAAATTAAAATTAAATTAAAATCATAAAATAACAAAAATGACAAAAATAATCAATTAATTAATTTGAAAATATTTTCAATTAATAAATTGATTAATAAAATAATTTCCACCAATTTTAGTTAATAAAATAATTAATTAAAATGGGAATTAAAGAAGAAATGAAATAACTTTTTAGCCTCTTCATAATTAATTAGGCTAAACCATCTTAAAGGCTTATTTAACACTTAATTAAGCCCTCTTAAGGCCCATTACCCATGGCTTAACATCCATGGTTATGCATAGGGTGAGGTGTCACCACCTCCTTCACCTTAAGCACCATCTTTCCTCAAGGTGGCCGGCCAACACAAGGCCATCTTCTCCACCTCCCAAGCCACCCAATGGGAGGAAAACCACACATGAAACCCCCCCCCCTTACCATGGTTAATGGTAATGATGAAGGCTAGGCATATGTGTCACCATTTGCCAAGCCTAAGAAGTGAGGTGTAAGCTCATTAGCAAGTGAAACAACGACTCACAAGTAACCTCCCACAATGGCCAATGGACAAGAGACAAGGAGATGAAATTCATCATGACAAACTTAGGAAGAAGCATCCAAGCCTATCTCCAGCCAATTGATCACCCAATCAGCTAATAGAGGAGGCAAGTAATCCTCTAGAACACCCTAAGCCAAGCCAACACCATCCCTTTGCTATAAAAGGACCCCATGGCCGAAACTAGCAAAGAGGAGAAAAATATTTAGGGAGGTCCATAGGCTGCTCAAACCCTCTTGCTCCCAACACAAAACATCTTCCTAAGAGCTTCCATAATCTTTTAGGATCAATCCTACGCCATAGTTTCAGCCCATTTGAGCCAATTTGACCAATTTTAAAAAACAGCCCAAATTAGGCATTTCTCCCAAATTCCTCTCTAAGCCCTACTTCTGGAACAAATTGCTGCAGCAATTATCTTCTATTGGGGTCCTAGAAGTCAACCATAAATTCTGATCTAGCTTGATTTGCTTGTGGCCAAGGTATGGAATTTATCTTTGCAAAATAAATCATGTTTTTGATAAATCATGTGCTATACTGGCTCAAAAGTGTATTATCACCGTATGGATAGATACCTCTCATCCAGATGAGCATTTAAAAAAAATCACTCAATTTCGTCAAGAAATGAGTGAGATATTAACATTTGAAGTTTAACCGTTTCAGAATTTTTGAAATAAATTCTGAATATTCTCGGCCCTCCGATCGCGTGCTGTTTGAGATGGACAGCCCAAATCCCGCTTCACGGTGTCTGCTGTCCGACCTGTTGCACGGGATCTTCCCACCCGTTCGATGCGTCCGAGGACACGCATCGACGGCGGGGGGTTTTGGCGGCGCGATATTAAAAAAAAATCCATTTAACCCTTCAAACTTCAAAAATTCACATCTTTCTAACCAGAGGTCATAAAAATAAAATAAAAATACCTCTAGAAAGCTCTTGAAGAGGAGAAAATTATGAGACCAAAATCATAATTTTATTCTCAGTATGTAATTTTTAATTAATTAAATACTCTCCGTAGTATTTTAATTATTAAAAATTATTTACAAATCAAAAAATTATGAAACTTTGAGGCATTTATCTTTATGTTCTTAGGGACCTCCCATAATTTTTTTAAGGACAGAAAACATGCCTAGGATACTTTTCTTGAATTTTCAAGTTTCTTTATAATTATTTCAAATAATAATTATAAAAATTTGAAAATTAAGAAAATAAAAATACAAATGACTAGGAATGATAGGGCAATAGACAATGACCCTAGGAAAAATATTTCTAAGTCATAAAAAACAATCTTGAATGACATTTGGAAATTTAGGGTTAAAATCATTTATTAATTAAATAATTTTGATCCTAAAATGACCCTTTATAAAATTGAACTATTTTCATCAACAATCTAAGTTTGGAAATGATTCTAGCACTATGATATGATAATAATAAACCTCACTTGAGTCTAAAATGACAAGATTAGATTCAATTAAGGCTTAAAATGACATTTAAACCCATTAAACCTTACCTAAATTAGGTTTAATAAAAATTAAACTTCTTTAATTAAGTTTAAGGACACACTAAACTTAATTAACCAATTAAACCTTACCTAAATTAGGTTTAATAAAAATTAAACTTCATTAATTAAGTTTAAGGACACACTAAACTTAATTAACCCATTAAACCTTACCTAAATGGGGTTTAATAAAAATTAAACTTCATTAATTAAGTTTAAAGACATAATAAACTTAATTAACCCATTAAACCTTACCTAAATTAGGTTTAATAAAAATTAAACTTCTTTAATTAAGTTTAAAGACATAATAAACTTAATTAACCCATTAAACCTTACCTAAATTAGGTTTAATAAAAATTAAACTTCTTTAATTAAGTTTAAAGACATAATAAACTTAATTAACCCATTAAACCTTACCTAAATTAGGTTTAATAAAAATGAAACTTTATTAATTAAGTTTAAGGACACACTAAACTTAATTAACCCATTAAACCTTACCTAAATTAGGTTTAATAAAAATTAAACTTCTTTAATTAAGTTTAAAGACATAATAAACTTAATTAACCCATTAAACCTTACCTAAATTAGGTTTAATAAAAATTAAACTTCTTTAATTAAGTTTAAAGATATATTAAACTTAATTAACCCATTAAACTTTACCTAAATTAGGTTTAATAAAAATTAAACTTCATTAATTAAGTTTAAGGACACACTAAACTTAATTAACCCATTAAACCTTACCTAAATCAGGTTTAATAAAAATTAAACTTTTTCAATTAAGTTTATGGTTACACTAAACTTAATTAACCCATTAAACCTTACCTAAACTAGGTTTAATAAAAATTAAACTTCTTTAATTAAGTTTAAAGACATAATAAACTTAATTAACCCATTAAACCTTACCTAAATTTGGTTTAATAAAAATTAAACTTTTTCAATTAAGTTTAAGGTTACACTAAACTTAATTAACCCATTAAACCTTACCCAAATTAGGTTTAATAAAAATTAAACTTTTTCAATTAAGTTTAAGGACACACTAAACTTAATTAACCTATTAAACCTTACCTAAATTGGGTTTAATAAAAATTAAACTCTTTAAGTTTAAGGACATATTAAACTTAATTAACACAAAACCAAACACCCTTTAATTAGGTTTAAAGACATATTAAACTTAATTAATCAAAACTAAATTCCCTTAATTAGGTTTAAAGACATACTAAACTTAATTAACCTCCTTAAACATAAGGTTTAATCAAACTTAAACCCTAATTAACTCTAACCCATTACACCTTATTAAACCATTAAACATTAACTAACTAAGGTTTAATCAAACCTAAACCCTAATTAAGTTTAAACCATTAAACCATAATTAACTAAGGTTTAATCAAACCTAAACCCTAATTAGGTCTAACCCTTAGACCTAATTAAACCATTAAACCTTAACTAACTAAGGTTTAATCAAACCTAAACCCTAATTAGTGTCTAACCCTTGAATCTAATTAAACCATTAAACCTTAACTAACTAAGGTTTAATCAAACTTATTGAATCTAATTAAACCATTAAACCTTAACTAACTAAGGTTTAATCAAACTTAAACCCTAATTAGGTCTAACCCTTAGACCTAATTAAACCATTAAACCTTAACAAACTAAGGTTTAATCAAACCTAAACCCTAATTAGGTCTAACCCTTAGACCTAATTAAACCATTAAACCTTAACTAACTAAGGTTTAATCAAACTTAAACCCTAATTAGGTCTAACCCTGAGACCTAATTAAACCATTAAACCTTAACTAACTAAGGTTTAATCAAACTCAAACCCTAATTAGGTCTAACCCATTAGACCTAATTAAGTCATTGAACCTTAACTAACTAAGGTTTAATCAAAATTAAACCTAACTTAAGTCTAACCCACATTAGACTTAAGTCAAACCAAACTTAGGTTCAACCTAACATGAACTTAAGTCAAAACCTAACTTAAGTCTAACCTATATTAGACTTAAGTCAAACCAAACTTAGGTTCAACCCACATTGAACCTAAATTAAACCTAAACCTAACTTAAGTCTAACCTACATTAGACTTAAGTCAAACCAAACTTAGGTTCCACCTGACATGAACTTAAGTCAAACTTAAACCTAACCTGAGTCTAACCTATATTAGACTTAAATCAAACAAAACTTAGGTCCAACCTGACATGAACTTAAGTCAAAACCTAACTTAAGTCTAACTCATATTAGACTCAAGTTAAACTAAAACTAGCCAAAAATAACCTAACTTGAGTCCAATCCAACTTGAACTCAAGTAAACCTAAACTTTAGGTTCAATCCACATTGAACCTAACCTAAACTCAAACATAACCTAACTTGAGTCTAATCCAACTTGAACTCAAGTTAACCCAAATCTTAGGTCCAATCCACATTGAACCTAACTTAAACTCAAACATAGCCTAACTTGAGTCCAACTCAACTTGAACTTAAGTAAACCTAAACCTTAGGTTCAACCCACAATGAACCTAACCTAAACTTAAACATAATCCAACTTGAATTCAATCCAACTTGAACTCAAGTTAATCTAAATCTTAGGTCCAATCCACATTGAACCTAAATTCAACCCAAACCAAAGTTAAGTCTAATCTACATTAGACTTAGATCAAACTGAACTTGAGTTCAACTCCTAATGAACTTAAGACAATCCTAAATCTAGAGTCCAACAAAATGACTTGATTAAGACTTAAACCTTACCTAAAATGGATTTGAATGGTCTATAATTCTAATTAAGTCAAATTTATTAGGCTTGATTAACCTTTAAATCCTATTTAAACAAGGTTTAAAATTTAATTAAATCCATCCTAAACCAAACCTATTAACTTAAGTTCAGACAGACATGAGCTCGAGTTAATTAAATTCAATCAACATTGGATTTAACTTAGGTTCAACCAGACATGAACCCAATGTAATTCAATCAATATTGAATTTAACTTTAAACCTTTTAACTTAGGTTCAAACAGACATGAACTCAAGTTAATCAAATTCAATCAACATTGAATTTAACTTAGATTCAACCAGACATGAATCCAAGTTAATTCAATCAATATTGAATTTAACTTTAAACCTTTTAATTTAAGTTCAGACATACATGAACTCGAGTTAATTAAATTCAATCCACATTGAATTTAACTTAGGTTCAACCAGACATGAACCCAAGTGAGTTCAATCAATATTGAATTTAACTTTAAATCTTTCGACAGACATGAATTCAAGAATAGACACGAACTCAAAATTTAAGTTCAAACTCAAGATCAATTCAACATTTCAGATCAAGACCGACATAATTCGACATTCTAAAATTGAAATTGACATAACCGACATAAATCTCGGTGTTGACATAATCAACGAAAATTTGACATTTCAAAAATAAAACAACATGATTAGCATGAAGTTGACATTTCGAAATAACTTGACATTCAAAAAAATATTCTGTGACATTATTTCTGATAATATTTTCTTTGCAGGATGAAAACAAGAAATTTCGTTTAGATTTTATTTGCATGTTATAGGGTGTGCTAACTCTGTTTTGCAGGACGTCGACGACGGAATATTGACAACAAAACAAAACTTTTAGGTTAGACATATAACCTGAAACTTTTCAAAAAAACAACGACATTGACAACAAAACAAAACTTTTAGGTTAGACATATAACCTGAAATATTTCAACACAACAACGACATGACAACAAAACTAAAACCTTTAGGTTAGTCATAATACCTAAAGCATTCAACGACATTTGGGAGTGATAGTGGGTACAACTCTCCTTAAAATAAATTTTTAGAAAACAAATGATTAACATTAATTGAAGTTTTCTTAAACAATCGAGAATTGTTTAAGATGTAATTAACTATGAGAGCTTACCTCAATAGGAGATCTAAAAGAACCCAAAATAGAAATCTCTGGTTTACCATGATTTTTCTTAATATGAAAATTCTAGAATACGTTATTCTAGAATATTCTCATATAAGAATTATCATAAACATCCTTTTCTACTATTAGTCCTAAACATTCTCTAAATCATTCATAGGATTTATACGAATAAAACTAGGCTAATATTAGATGGCGACTCCTTGACATTGATATGATATATTGGATGACGATGACATGACCTCATCTGCACCAAGGACACATTTCAGAAATAATTATAATTCCATCGCCACCACACTCCTTAAGTGGCAAGAGGAGGACTTTCTTTTAAGATCCTCTAAAAAGCACTTAATCCCTCACATGACTCACCCAAACCCATGCTTAAACCAAATCCCCATGATTAAGACATCGCCTCCCAAGCCCCCATAAAGCTTAATTCTTATGACACACAAGGACAAATATTTTTATGCAAAGACCAAAAGCTATCCAAAAGTGAACCAAGTCCACTTCTCCTTAAATCAAGTCAAACTCACATGATCACTAAATGATAAAAATAAAATAAGATATAATAAAATAAAATATATATATATAAATCAATTTAAAATGACATAAAATGACAAGTAAAAATACAAATGAAAATAAAAAATATAATAGAATAAATATACATATTAAAATTAAGAAAAAAAAGAGATGAGGAGGAGCAAAATTTAATATATATATATATATATATATATATATATATATATATATATATATATATATATATATATATATATATAAATCTTACGTTTTTAACAAAAAAAAAAAAGGAAGATTTGGATTCTTTATTAGCCCTCTCCGTCACTCTCTCTGGCGGGCTGATTTTTTTTTAATTTGTTCTCCAACCCAAGCTCTCCCATATACTCTTTTCCTAAGCCGTGACAGCCACTCTCTCTCTCCCTGGATAATATTTCCTCACAACAGCAAATCAAGCTCCTTCTCTACCTGGGAGAAACCCTACAATTTCTTCTCTCCTTTTCACTCTTCTCCTAAGCCGTGAACTCCAACCTCTCCCTACCTCCACCTCATCCCAAGAGCAACCGACTTCATTCCACTCTCCCTCCTATTCCTCCGTCCTAGCCGTGACTAGCTCCTCTCATCTCAACCCTCTCACGTCAATAGCATAAAAAAAAAGGAGACAACACATCTCTTTCTCCTCCAAGCCGTGACAGCCAAAACCAAAGCTCACTCTCTCTCCCATATCTTCTCTAACCCATAAGCATTCCACTACTAATATTCCTCGTCACCATTGTGAGCAGCTCTCCTCCCAAGTCGTGGAACTTCACATAGTGAAGGCAAACTCATCCACTCCCTTCTCAAGCCCCATATCCTCCAACCGAGCAAAGCAGGTGAGTAGTTCTCTCCTTCCTCTCTCTTTCTTTTATTATTTTACATATATACCACATTATTCCTACACCTTAATATTTAACAGGCACACTACTCGAATCTTATGTATTTATATGTGGGATGTTAGCTAAACTTTAATATTTTACATGCAAATAATTCTAATCGTGTATATTTACTTGCTCGACACCTTACGATCTTAAATTTTAGTACTTGCACATACAAAACTTGAACTCGGAGTTTACACGTATAACACTCAAACTAGGATTTTACGTAAAAACCACTCGACTTTGGTCTTTATATGTGATGCCACTCAACACATTGGTATTTACATGCATAATACCTAAACTCAAAGACTTTAAGATTCACATAAAAAAATAAAAATAAAAAAAAACAATGCCTCGGCATGACCCATACTTCTTTTCTTCCATATGGGTAAAATGGTTATGCTATAGTAGAAGATAAAATAAATTGGAACACCAAATTTTTTAAGACCAAATATCTACAAGGCGGATATAAACGCCGATAAGAATCTGGGTTTAAAGGAGTCACGACTTTGGAATCACAATTTACAAAGTGCATGATAGAACTCTCAGCAATGACGATTTCCTTCTCATTGTAGCTTCAGAATCTGGAGAGAATTCGAGAGGCGTTGTAAGAGGCATGGATTAATCTCTGTGAAAGTAATAAGAGCATGGAAGCCCTTAAGTCAATCTTGTCAGCCCGATAGGAAGAGATCCGACTTTTGAGAACTTTGAAGGATGTTGATGTTGCAGAGGTAAACAAAAAGTGGTCAAGGACTTCAAGAATCGCTTGAGTTCATGAATATCAATTGAGATCATGTCTAGGAGGCTCATGCCGAGGTACTTGCTGTTGAGGCAAAGGAGCCGCAAAAGTGGTTCACCGAGGAATGATTGATCCTGGGTTTCTTGAAGAGAAGTCGAGAGGAGCAACATCAAACCGGGATTGTCGTGGAGGGACTCACTTCCAGTTAAGCTTCAAAGGACACTCTTGTTGACCTCATTTTTGGTGAGACCTTTCTCTCTTCTTAGTGCTTAGGATCTAGTCATAAGACTTCCTTTTAACTATCCTAGAGGACTAGAGATGAGACCCGCCTTGTTTTAAAAATACGAGTTGCCTCTTTACTCGTTTTGAAGTTCTGCATAAATGATTTTCGACCTCTAACATTTAGAAGGTTGAAACTAACATGACGGAACTCAAAATGAGTCCCCATAGCATCATTAAAGTCTTAGGATTGCCCTATGCAAAATTCGCACCGTCGCACGAATGAATACCGAGATTCAGACTGCCGACACGTTTAGACAAAGAAATTCGCATCACTTGAACATTTATTTGCTGCAAAATTAATCAGAAATAAAATAAAATTTTGAAATGACTGATGGCGAGCCGATATTTCAAAGTTTAAATTTATTTACATATATTTCATCTAATTCCCATGGATTTATATATTTGATATCAAAGTCTTGATTTTACATTCATGGCAATTGTACTTCTCATATCACATAAAAGCTGTCATCATCCATCCACTAAAAAAAAAGAAGAGCGACTTACACCCTTTCATGTATGGTTTAGTTGGCAGGTATGTAGAATTTATGGTTCAGGTGTTAAGTATGCAAATGTATGAGAATTGAGTAGCATGAATACCAATCTTCTTTAATTAACATCTTGCATTCTATACTAAACATTAAAGTGGCTTGTATTCTTGCGAAACTTGAAGCTTTACCTTGCTTGGTTTTTTGAAAACCTGAAACATTTGATGAGCTAATTTGCAAAATCTGAAATGTTTGGGTCATTCTTTAGCAAAATCTGGAATGTTCGGGGAGCTAATTTGCAAAACCCGAAATGTTTGGGATATTTTTAGCTTAGTCTGAAAAGTTTGGGTGCTTATTTTGCAAAAATCTGAGGATGCTTGGGATCTTATTTGCATAATCTGAAATGTTTGGGTATTTACTTTTGCAAAATTTGAAAATGTTGGATGGTCTATTTGTAAAATATAAAAGTATAGATATATAATACCACAACTTCTCCCATCCCTCCCACTCTTTCTTCTGGTGCTGAACTTGCATTGGTCCCTTCTGTAACTATCCCCCCAAATTCTGTACCTACACAAGCAATCTCAAACACACAGTCTTTACAGGTGGACAGTAATTTTTCTGATACTGAACCCTGTTCCAATGTGAATTGTATTATGGAGGCCACTTCAGATTTGGAAACTGAGTGGATCATACAAAAGTCAAATAGGAAAAAAAGCAAAAAGCCAAACACTACTATTAAGCAGCCTACTGACCCCAATGATCCATGCTTTTCTGAAAGTGAAATCTTGCCCCCTTCTTCTAGGATCACTAGAAGGGGTGGAAGGTATCATGTTTAATATTATGGTCTGGAACATTAGGGGAGTGGCTGATCCTCCCTCCCTTAATCGTCTTAAGCATCTTTGTAGGATCCACCATTTAGACATCTTTGCTATTTTGGAACCAATGGTCACTGCACACAAAGATACAATTATCTCCTCATTTCCACTATACTCTCATTACTGTAACAATAATAACAAAATTTGGGTTTTTTGGAAGAAGGATATCAATCTCAATATCATTGAAGATGATAAACAATTTGTCCTGGCTCACTACACTGTTGAGTCCTTTAATGGTTGGCTCACCTTTGTTTATGCCAGTTCTGTCCTTGCTGATAAATACCTGCTGTGGAATAAACTTATTGCTATGGGTTCCACTATAACTGATAACTGGTGTGTGGGGGGTGATTTCAACATGATTATGTCTCTTTCTGAAAGAAAAGGGGGAGCCCATATTGATTCTAATTTAATTCAAAGGTTCTGTGACTGCATTTCCCAAGCCGGTCTGTTTGACTTGGGGTACACTGGGCCTCCTTACACCTGGAGACGGGGTTTACTATTTCAGAGATTAGACAGATTCTTTGGAAATCCCACTTTCCTCAGTTTTTATCATCTATCTCGTGTTCAACATCTTAGTCATGCTTCCTCTGACCATAACCCCTTATTGTTGTCCCTTGCATTTCATTCTAAGCCTGCTATTACACCTTTTAGATTTTTAAATATTTGGGCTTCTCACCCCACTTTCATTGACCTTATTAAGGCATTGTGGCAACCCAACAACTGTGGCTCTCCTTGGTACATTCTTTGGCAGTTGCATAAAAGGTGGCTGCTGGGCTTAAAAAGTGGAATTTTGATGTTTTTAGTAACATTCATACTAGGGTAGCCAATTCCCAAAAGCTGGTTAATGCATTAGAAGCTAGAGATAACATGACTTTTGAGCTTATGGTTGAACTTGCCCAAGCTCATCTCACTCTTCTTGCTGACATAGCTCTTGAGGAAGATCTCCTTAAGTAGAGAGCCCATGACACACATTTTATCAGTGGGGATAGAAACACTAAATATTTTCATGCTTTTATTAAGAGCCGGATTAATCACAACACCATTCTTAAAATTATTGATGGTGATGGTAATGTCATTACTGATGCTATGGAAATTGGTTCAAGTGTTGTTCACTATTTTACTGAGCTATTCACTAATCAAGTGCAGGTTTCTCCCATTGATGATACCTTATTTGATTATGAAAGACAGTTTGTCTCCTCACTCTGCCTTTCAGATATTCTTTCTGAAGATGAAATCTATAATGCTTTTAAGGATTTATGTTCCAACAAGGCCCCTGGCCCTGATGGATTTACATCCTCCTTTTACATTACTTGTTGGGAAATCATAAAGAAGGAAATTATTCTGGCTATTCAAAGCTTCTTTAAAGGTGAGGATCTTTGTAAATTTTTCTCTGCTGCTTTGATAGTGCTCATTCCTGAAGGATGTGACAAATCTCATTGGAATAACTTTAGACCTATTTCTTTAACATCAGTACTATATAAAGTTATAAGTAAGATTTTGGTAGCCAGAATTCAATCTCATCTCAATCATCTGATATCACCCAGCAATCTACCTTTATTAAAGGTAGGGAAATCACAGATAACATACTTCTTGCTCAAGAAGTTCTTGAAGACTTGGACAGGAAATGCCGGGGTGGAAATTTCATATTGAAACTTGACATTAAAAAAGCATTTGATACTCTTAATTGGGATTTTATTCTTAACGTTCTCTTAGCTAGATGTTTTGATACTAACTTCTGCAGGTTGATTAAAAGGTAGCTCTCTGATAACTATTATAGTGTGCTGGTTAATGGTACTACTCATGGCTTTTTCTCTGCTAAGAGGGGTATTAAACATGGTGACCCTCTCTCTCCTGTTATATTTATTCTTGCTTTTGATTATCTTTCTAGAATTTTAAACAACCACCAAGTTCATCACACCACTACACGATATTGCAATAAAGCCCGTTATCAACTCTCACATCTTGCTTATGCCGATGACATTATGGTGTTTTCTAATGCATCCAAATCTGCTATTAAAAAAATCATGAATATCTTAAATGAGTTTGAGGTTACATCCGGTTTGGCTTTCAATAAAGACAAATGTCACTTTATTTTAGCAAGTACTTATCCCATTCACATCTTAGTCGGGCTAATCATTACACTGGCTGCAAGTAGCTAGTCTACCTCTTAAATATTTAGGAGTCAATTTAATTAGAGGTAGATGTAAGCAGATTCAGATGGATGATGTTGGTGGCGGTTGGAAAATATTTAGGATTGAAGCGTTGTGTGTCGGTGGGGGTGTCTTCACCGCCAGTTTCTGTATCATGTCAATGTCAATGAGTCGCCATCTAATATTAGCCTAGTTTTATTCATATAAATCCCCTAAAGGATTTAGAGAATTTTTAGGACTACTAGTATAAAAGGATGTTTATAATAATTCTTATATGAGGATATTCTAGAATAACATATTGTAGAATTTTCATATTAAGAAAATCATGGTAAACCAGAGATTTCTAGTTCGGGTTCTTTTAGATCTCCTATAGAGGTAAGCCTCTATAGTTAATTACATCTTAAACAATTTTCAATTGTTTAAGAAAACTTCTAATTAATGTTAATCATTTGTTTTCTCAGAATTTATTTTAAGGAGATATGTACCCACTATCACTCCCTAATGTCATTATATCATGTTATTGAATACTTTAGGTATTATGTCTAACCTAAAGGTTCTGGTTTTGTTGTCAATGTTGTTGATTTGTTGAAAAGTTTCAGGTTATATGTCTAACCTAAAAGTTTTGGTTTTGGTTTTGTTTTTGTTGTCAAAAGTTTCAGGTTATATTTCTAACCTAAAAGTTTTGGTTTCATTTTTGTTGTCAAAAGTTTCAGGTTATATGTCTAACCTAATGTTGTCAAAAGTTTCAGGTTATATGTCTAACCTAAAAGTTTTGGTTTTGTTTTTGTTGTCAAAAGTTTCAGGTTATATGTTTAACCTAAAATTTTTGGTTTTATTTTTTGTTCGCCTAGAATGTCGTCCTGCAAAACAGAGTTAGTACATCCTATAATATGTAAAGAAAATCTAAGCGAAATTTATTGTTTTCACCCTGCAAAGAAACATTGTTAGAATCATCACAGAATATTTGGATATGTCTTGGATTGTCAGTTTATGTCGAATTATTTTGAAATGTCAATTTTTTTGTTGATTATGTCAGTTTTGGCTTAAAATGTTGAGTTTATATCTTGATCTTAAATTCTGAATTAACTTGAGTTCATGTCTGTCTGAACTCTAAGTTAAAAAGGTTTGAAATTAGATTTAATATTGATTGAATTAACTTGGGTTCATGTCTGGTTGAACTTAAGTTAGATTTAATGTTGATTTAACTTGAGTTCATGTCTGTCTGAACTTAAGTTAAAAGGTTTGGACTTAGATTCAATATTGATTGAATTAACTTTGGTTCATGTCTGGTTGAACCTAAGTTAGATTCAATGTTGATTGAGTCTTTTTAACTTGAGTTCATATTTGTTTGAACTTAAGTTAAAAGGTTTGGTTCAGAATAGATTTAATTAAGTTTTAAGTCTTGTTTAAATAGGACTTAAAGGTTAATCAAGTCTAATAAATTAGACTCAATTAGATTTACAGACCATCTAAGTCCCTTTTTAGATAAGACTTAAGTTTTAATTAAGTCTATTTAAAGTTAAACCTAGACTTAGGATTGAACTTAAGTCGGGCTTTAATTTAGATTCAAGTTAGGTTGAGCCTAAGGCTTAGGCTAGACTTAGGTTTATATCGAGTTAAATCTAAGTATGGTTTGACTTAAGTTTAATATGGGTTAGACTTAAGTTAGGTTTTTGGGTTAGGTTCATGTCAGGTTGAATCTAGACTTAAGGTCGATCTAAGTTCAATATGAGTTGAACCTAAGTTAAGGTTTCACTTGGATTAGGTTCCAGTTGGATTGAACTCAAGTTTAGTTCAGTTTAGGTTAGGTTCAATATGGGTTGAACCTAAGGTTTAGGTTAACTTGAGTTCAAGTTAGATTGGACTCAAGTTATGTTAGGTCTAAGTTAGGTTTAATGTGGGTTGAACCTAAGGTTTAGGTTAATTTGAATTCAAGTTAGATTGGACTCAAGTTATGTTACGTTTAAGTTAGGTTCAATGTGGGTTGAACCTAAGGTTTAGGTTAACTTGAGTTCAAGTTGGATTGGACTCAAGTTAGGTTAGATCTAAGTTAGGTTCAATGTGGGTTGAACCTAAGGTTTAGGTTAACTTGAGTTCAAGTTAGATTGGACTAAAGTTAGGTTAGGTTCAAGTTAGGTTCAATGTGGGTTGAACCTAAGGTTTGGGTTAACTTGAGTTCAAATTAGGTTGGACTCAAGTTAGGTTATGTTTAGGTTTAGGTTATGTTGGACTTGGAATAAAAGGTTGGATTTGGGTCTGATTAAACCTTAGTTGATTAAGGTTTAATAATTAATTAAGTCTAATGTAATAGACTTAATTAGGATTTGTGTTTGATTAAACCTTAGTTAGTTAAGGTCTGATGGTTCAATTAGGTCTAATGGTTTAGACCTAATTAGGGTTTAAGTTTGATTAAACCTTGGTTAGTTAAGGTCTAATGGTTTAATTAGGTCTAATTGTTTAGACCTAAATAGAGTTTAAGTTTGATTAAACCTTAGTTAGTTAAGGTCTAATGGTTTAGACCTAATTAGGGTTTAAGTTTGATTAAACCTTAGTTAGTTAAGGTCTAATGGTTTAATTAGGTCTAATGGTTTAGACCTAATTAGGGTTTAAGTTTGATTAAACCTTAGTTAGTTAAGGTCTAATGGTTTAATTAGGTCTAATGGTTTAGACCTAATTAGGGTTTATGTTTAATTAGTGTGTAAGGAGATTAATTAAGTTTTAATATGTCTTTAATTAAGATTTAATTTTTATATAAAACCTAATTTAAGTAAGGTTTAATGAGTTAATTAAGTTTAATATGTCTTTAAACTTAATTAATAAGTTTAATTTTGATAAATTAAGTTTAATATGTCTTTAAACTTAATTAAGATTTAATTTTTATATTAAACCTAATTTAAGTAAGGTTTAATGAGTTAATTAAGTTTATTATGTCTTTAAACTTAATTAATAAGTTTGAATTTGATAAATTAAGTTTAATATGTCTTTAAACTTAATTAAGATTTAATTTTTATATTAAACCTAATTTAAGTAAGGTTTAATGAGTTAATTAAGTTTATTATGTCTTTAAACTTATTTAATAAGTTTAATTTTGATTAATTAAGTTTAATATGTCTTTAAACTTAATTAAGATTTAATTTTTATATCAAACCTAATTTAAGTAAGGTTTAATGAGTTAATTAAGTTTATTATGTATTTAAACTTAATTAATAAGTTTAATTTTGATTAATTAAGTTTAATATGTCTTTAAATTTAATTAAGATTTAATTTTTATATTAAACCTTATTTAAGTAAGGTTTAATGAGTTAATTAAGTTTATTATGTCTTTAAACTTAATTAATAAGTTTAATTTTGATAAATTAAGTTTAATATGTCTTTAAACTTAATTAAGATTTAATTTTTATATTAAACCTAATTTAAGTAAGGTTTAATGAGTTAATTAAGTTTATTATGTCTTTAAACTTAATTAATAAGTTTAATTTTGATAAATTAAGTTTAATATGTCTTTAAACTTAATTAAGATTTAATTTTTATATTAAATCTAATTTAAGTAAGTTTTAATGAGTTAATTAAGTTTATTATGTCTTTAAACTTAATTAATAAGTTTAATTTTGATTAATTAAGTTTAATATGTCTTTAAACTTAATTAAGATTTAATTTTTATATTAAACCTAATTTAAGTAAGGTTTAATGAGTTTAATTATTATTTTAAATTTAGTTAAGTCCAATTTGGTCATTTTGGACTTAAGTGAAATTTCTCACTAGTCTATCATAGACTAGAACCATTTTCAAACTTTGATTGTTGATGAAAATAGGTTAAATTTATAAAGGGTTATTTTTAGGATTAAAATTATTTAATTAATAAAGGATTTTAACCCTAAATTTCAAAATACTATTCAAAATGATTTATATCACTTAGAAATAATTTTCATAGGGTTATTGTCTGTTGCCCTATCATTTCTAGCCATTTGCATTTTTATTTTCCTTAATTTTCAATTTTTATAATTATTATTTGAAATAATTGTAAAGAAACTTGAAAATTAAAGAAAACTGTCCTAGGCATGTTTTCTTCCTTGGAAAAATTATGGAAGGTCCCTAAGAACATAAAGATAAATGCCTCCAAGTTTCATAATTTTTTGATTTATAAATAGTTTTTAATAATTAAAATACTCTAGAGAGTATTTAATTAATTAAAAATTAAATACTGAGAATAAAATTATGATTTTGGTCTCATAATTTTCTCCTCTTCAAGAGCTTTCCAGAGGTATTTTTATTGTATTTTTGTGACCTCTAGATAAAAAGATATTGATTTTTTGAAGTTTTTAAAGATTTAATGGATTTTTCTTTTTTTTTTAATATCGCGCCGCCAAACTCAACGTCGTTCGACGCGTGTCCTCGTACGCGTCGAACGGGCGGGAGGATCTGGTGTGCGGCGCGGAACAGCAAACACCACGCTGTTTGATCAGCGCCGTCCGTTCCAAAACATGGGAACGGACGGCTGTGATAAATCCATTTTAATTCCAGGAAATTTCATACCCGTTAAACTTTAAACATCAATATCTCACTCATTTCTTGATAAAATTGAGTGATTTTTTCTTTAAAATGATCATCTGGATGAGAAGTATTTATCCATACAGTGATGATACACTTCTGAACTAGTATAACACATGATATGTCGAAAATACGATTTATTTTGTAAAGAAAAATTCCATACCTTTGCCACAAGCAAATCAAGCTAGATCAGACCTTATGGGTGCCTTCTAGGACTCCAATAGAAGGTTATTGCTGCAACAATTTGATCCAGAAGTCGGGCTTGGGGAGGAATTTTGAAGAAGTACCTAATTTGGGGCTGTTTTTGAAATTTGGTCAAATTGGCTCAAATGGGCTCAAACTATGGCTTGGATTCGATCCTAAAAGATTGCTGGGACTCTTAGGAAGATTTTTTATGTTGGGAGCAGGTGGATTTGGGCAGCCTATAGTTCTCCCTAATTTTTTTCTTCTTCTTGCTAGGTTCGGCCATGGGGTCCTATTTATAGCAAGGGGAGGTTATGGCTTAACTTAGGATGTTCTAGGGGAGTAGTTACCTCCTCTATCAGCCCATTGGGTGAAGGAATTGGCTGAAGATAGGCATTGATGCTTCTCCCTAAGTTTTCCATGATGATCTCCATTGTTTTGTCTCTCACCCATTGGCTCATGTAAGAGGTGCATGGTGAGCTGCCTTTACTCTTCTTAGGGAGCTTACACCTCAATTCTTAAGCTTGGAAAATGGTGACACACAAGCTCACCCCTCATCATTGCTTCTAACCATGGTAAGGGGGGTTTCATGCATGGTTTTCCTTCCATTGGGTGGCTTGGGGGGGTGGGAGGTGAGGCTTCATGTTGGTCGGCCACCTCATGGCTAAATGAGGCTTAGGGTGAAGGAGAGAGTGACACCTCACCCCATGCATCATGATGGGTATTAACCCATGGCTAAGTGGTCTTAATGTGGGCTTAATTATGTGTTAATTAAGCCTTAAGATGAATTTAGCCTAATTAATTATGAGAAGGTTATATGTCATTTCATTTCTTTTTAATTTCCCATTTTAATTAATTATTTTATTAATTAAAATTGTTGGAAAATATTTTATTAATCAATTTATTAATTGAAAATAATTTCAATTTAATTAATTAATTAATTTTATCATTTTTGTCATTTTATGATTTTAATTTAATTTTCATTTTAATTAATTATGTCATTTAATTAAAATATTGAAAATTAAATCATTAATCATTTTAATTAATCAAAATAATTTTGAAATTAATTATTGATTAATTTTGTTGTTTTTATTTTATTTTTATCTATTTTAATCAAAATAGATAGGTGTTAACCAATTTTGACCTGGGTTGACCCAAGTCAGCCCAAATTGATCAATATAATTTTAAAATGTCCAGTATTTGTGATTTTGTCATTGTGGGGATTTAAATGTGTCATTGGGTGAAAGGGTTGACTTATGGGTTAACAGGATTGGTCATTAGGTCTGGTTTGACCATTTTGACCACAGTTGACTTTTTAGGTCATAAGGTTGACCTATGGGGTCAATAGGGTAGGTCATTATGTCTGGATTGACCAATTTGACCAAAGTTGACTTTTTAGGTCATAAGGTTGACCTATGGGGTCAACAGGGTAGGTCATTAGGTCTGGATTGACCAATTTGACCAAAGTTGACTTTTTAGGTGATAAGGTTGGCCTATGCGGTCAACAGGGTAGGTCATTAGGTCTGGATTGACCAATTTGACCAAAGTTGACTTTTAGGTCATAAGGTTGACCTATGGGGTCAACAGGGTAAGTCATTAGGTCTAGTTTGACCAATTTGACTAAAGTTGATTTTTTAGGTCAAAAGGGTGACCTATGGGGTCAACAGGGTAGGTCATTAGGTCTAGTTTGACCAATTTGACCAAAGTTGACTTTTTAGGTCAAAAGGGTGACTATGGGGTCAACAGTGGTAGGTCATTAGGTCCGGTTCGACCAATTCGACCAATGTTGACTTTTTAGGTCATAAGGTTGACCTATGGGGTCAACAGGGCAGTCATTAGGTCTAGTTTGACCAATTTGACCAATGTTGACTTTTTAGGTCATAAGGTTGACTCTATGTGGTCAACAGTGGTAGTCATTAGGTCTCGGTTTGACCAATTTGACCAAAGTTGACTTTTTAGGTCATAAGGGTGACCTATGGGGTCAACAGAGTATGTCATTAGGCCTGGTTTGACCAATTTGACCAATGTTGACTTTTTAGGTCATAAGGTTATTGACTCATTGTAAAATGAGGTCAACAAATGTTATTGAAAAGGTGAAATGCAAAATTAACCACTGGAAGAACACTTTCCTTTCCAATGGTGGTAGATTAACATTATTGAATAGTGTGCTTCATAGCATACCTTTATATGCCCTTCAAGTATTTAATGCTAAGAAAAGTGCCATTACACTTCGGAAAGAATTTTTAACCGGTTTCTTTGGGAGGGGGTGCTAAGAAGCATTGGCTTTCCCGGAGAAAGTTGTGTAAACCTAAACTATCCGGGGCCTCGGCTTTAAAGCTCTCCCTCACATTGTTGATGTTAACATGTGTAAGCTCGGTACAAGTTTAGATTGAGGGAGTCCATATGGGCTAATTATATGCACGCCAAATATTGCACCAGAGACTCATCCCGTAACTGTCACTTGGAAAAATGGAGACTCTAAAATCCGGAAGGCTATCTTGAAAGCTAGGGCTGTTGCCACTCAGTGTTATTTTCTCGGGATATCGGTGAAGGCCAAGTCTCTTTCCGTTCGATGATACTGGGGTATTCCGGATCCGACTCGATCGCTCAAAGATCCCTTTCAAGATAACCTCCTGGTTGCTGATTGTTGGTCTCATGGTCATTGGGATCTACCCAAATTAAGAGGTTTGGTTGGCCACGATGTTGCTTTGCTCATTAATCAGATTCCAATTCATGTGTCTCAACAGGATAAACCTCTTTGGAAAAAGGTTCCTAATATGTCTGTAAGTAAACATTTATATTATTCACTTAACTCTTTTCAAAAGTGGCATTGGGGCAATAAGATATGGAATCCTCTATTTACTCCATCCAGGTCTTTCTTTTCTGGCGTTATTTTTCTTCTTTACTTCCACTGGATGATATTTTAAAACTCGAAAGGGTTGAGATCGGCTTCCATGTGCCAATTGTGCAAGCAGTCGAGGAATCCTCCTCTCATATTTTTTTCAATTGTCCTTATTCTAAAGTTATTTGGAACTGTTTGGCCAATACTTTTAAGCATTACTCCGGCCTGTTTGTTGCTCGATTTCTAGGTAACTAAACATATGGAAGGACAAGAATCAGCTGGGAAATCAATGAGGCTCTTCCCTTTAGTGGTTATTTGGTTCCTTTGGAGTGCTAGAAACTCTTTTAAGCATTCTGATAAACAACCATCGCCTGAGATTACTCTCTCCAACATTATGGCTTACTATAGTAGAGCCTCTAAGCTCTTACACTCTTATTCAATTCACACCATGAGGCCTATAATTATAAAGTGGTTGCCTCCTTTTGAGGGTTTTATAAAGGCTAATATTGATGGTAGTTAGTCTGTTTCAAATTCTGGTGCTGGGGGTCTATTTAGAGATCACCAGGGGAATCTCATTTTCTTCTTTAGTTCCCCTGTAGTGGCTGATTCACCTCTTTGTGGTGAGGTCTGGGCACTTTTTTTGTCACTAAAAACGGCTATTTCTTTCAATTTTAAATATTTGCAGGTGGAAACTGATTCCAAAATGCTTATAAATCTGTTTTACAAAATTTCTGCTCTTCCCTGGAATCTAGTTTTCCTGTTTAACCATATTTGGGATCTCATTACCTCACATGCTTTGCAAGTTCATTTATTTTTTATTTACAGAGAAGGAAACAGGCAGGCTGATTGGTTAGCCAAAAATGCTGGTGGTGCGCCATTAGTTTGTACAACACCTCCTTATCATCTTGCTCTTCTCTTACATGGTGATCTGATGAACCTCCCTTACCTCAGATATTGAGTTCATGGGTTATTACCTAATGTGTTTTGAGCTGAGAACTCCCCACAGTTTTGCTTCATATCCGTTTATTTTGTATTTTCCCTTCTCTAACATGGTGGCTGCATCTGCACATGGATTGTCACTAGATGCATAGGCTCTCTCTGCATTGCAGGTACACTATCACGGTAGTATATTAAATTGAATCTTCCTGCTGGCTTCATTAAAGTTGAATGATGGCTCAAAGATATCAAACAATGAATCCTGAACAATGGAAATAAACAAAGCAATTGTCAAATTATGACTAGCACTCCTAAGAGAATATCAATCAGCTTCTAAAATATATCAAAAAAACATGAAAGTTTTAGTTCCAATATTTTTCATGCAAATAAAAAAGGAAACAAAAATATACATAGAAATTACACCAAAACTCAAATATCATCTTACATTCAGAGGGGCACAAAGTACTAGCTAACACTTTCCATGTTTTCTGGTGATAACAAGGAAAAAAAAAACTACTTCATCAACATCAGAAAAAAACAATTTTTCCTCAAATAAGCTTTAATTATTGGATAATTTTAACTAATGATGCTTTTTTTTATTATTTTTGCACAAATACGAGCATGTAACATACCAACTGACTTTGTCTGTTGAAAACACAAGTTCTTGCAGGTTGAAGTAACAAGCTTAAGGCAGCAGCTGCATAACTTGCAAGAAAATCATCGGTAACAATTCTTCAACCTTGAATTTAAAAAAGAAATGAAACATATTAGCAGAAAAAACAAAGAAAACGTGGAATAATATAGAAATAAAACCTCAACCAAGAAAAAAACATAGAAACTCTTTTTGGATAATTGACACTGAGACAACATCTATGACAGCTAAATTCAACCAAGGGAAATGTGAAGCAATCACATGAAATCAATCAAGACCTAAGAGATTGTTCCTTTTAGACAATTAGTTCGTGTGAGATGCTAAATAACATTCCTTGATTTTGTCTTCTTGACTATAAAAGGCAGCTCATGGTTAAAAACACTCAAAACAACTTTTAGATGTTTTGAGTGTTTTTAAAACAAGCTAAATTGTTTTTTTTTTAAAAAAAAAACAAAAACATGTAAAAATGTTCACTAAACAAATATATTTTTAAAATACAAGAAGAAATATATATATATATATATATATATATATATATATATATATATATATATATATATATATAAAAGTGATTCCAAACAAGCCATTAGAGAACCAGCTAGAAACAAGTTCGCAAGCCATACGACGAAAGAATGTTATTAATCAAAGGATTTATGCATCCCCAATTATCTAGAAAACTATGTACTTTTAGTGAAATATTTATTTAAATATTTATCTAGAAATCTTATAATTGGATTGCACTAGCCCAAATTGATAGTTTGTAAGGTGTCACGGTTTCTTTGCGGCCATGAGTAGACATGGGCCAATTGGGTTGAACCACAAATATCGTGTATATTTTGACCGTCCTTATTCTTTTCATTGGATGTTTAATTACACACTTTCAAGCTTTTCACTTCTACATTTACTTTTCCTAATCACAATAAAAGTTTTAAAATATAAATCCCCACTTTTGATGTGTCATAATTCATCAATAACAAGCTAGTTAATAAAAATAATGTAAAATAAAATAATGGATAACAAAAGAAAACATGCTTAAAAATTGTAGTAAAACTAAAATTAATGCCTTTATCGCTTAAGTGTGACAAATGTAGAATATGTCAGCCCCATAGTTTTGAAAATATATTTAATATTTTGATTATCACAAATTTAATTTACTATACGCTAACATTATTGATTAAGGTTTGTGAAGGCATGAGACAATGTTCTTCAAGTGGAGATGAAAGGGTACATCTAGAGCAAAATTTATTCTAAAGTTCAAGAGCCAAAAGAAGTACATGGTTTGATTAGTTCAAGTTAGTTTAAATGAAATCAAGAACAAAGCTCCAATATTAAAAAAAATAATTAATTTGTTCTTAGTCTTGTATATTATTATATTTTTAGGTATGCAAAGTTGACCAATACACATAATTATAATCAACATTTTAGGTTGTGTGGTCTATTCATAATCAGGTTGATGAGTGTAGCACAACATCATAAATAGCTTCTATAGTCAAAAAGGACCAACTAATATGATTTTAAGATCATTAGCACTCAGATAACTATGAAAGTTTTACAGGATAATAAAGAAAACTAAACTTAAAGTAATTCGTGAGAATGGTTGTCGTAAACATCTCTCTTACCACATGCATAACAACAACCCTATCAATGCTGGTCTTACAAATAATCCCACAATGTCTACTCCAAATTCAAATACTAGTCCAAGACATAACTCAAATCTTATAGAACAACCGTCTAGCTTAGAAAGTCATAGTTAAAGGCCAAATGGAAAAGGTTAAAAAATAATAAAATATAAAATAAACCTATTGGTACACAAACAAGACCACACATCGAACAATTCAAACATGCATAAATATAACTTCCATGACATTAATATCTAGTGAAAAAATTGACAAAAAAAAGTACAAAATATTGGAGACAAATTTATGCTGCACGGGGCAATTAAATTTATAAAACATAGTTAGAAAAATCCATATAGAACACCCAACAAAATTGAACGGAGAAGAAATATCCCTATAGTTGACACTTGAGCATTGAGACAAGCCAAATAATGATGATGATAAAACTTGAACATTGGGTGATTGAGGTCAATTTCAAGCCAACTTAAATAAATCGGCCCGTTAAAAACCTTTGCTTAAGCTTAATCCAGCCCAACACCTTGAATAAAATAATTTGACTGAAAATTTCTTCATATCATGCCCAACCGGTCTGATAAAACTATGAAAAAAATTATTGGCTACTCACAATGAGAATTAGGTTTGATGGGTTTCCCATGCATGCAAAGTTCAAATAAGAATAATAAGTAGCTCGAACTTCCTTAAAAAATTAAATTCTGAATTACGAGTAGAAAATGGTTTACCATTAGATGAAGAGATGTTTCGATGGCTTCTTGCAAGCTATGCAGCAACTCCCTCAAGCCTACTCCCATTTGCCAAATATAGACAACATCTATAGAAATAAACAATTTGATTTATGAGCTTTAATTAAACAAGCTCAAAAAGATGCTTGAATCTCGCTGCCTAATATGATAGATGTTGTAATTACTTAAAGAAAACACTTTACAAGCACCACATTATAATAAATAACTACATAATTATTCTATAAGTTGTTGGCATACAACACATTGGAATAGCTACATTTGGAATGCCTTGAAACTTCTTTCGGTTAAAACTTCTAATTTGATACATCATATTGTGTAGGGTGTCCACTTTCATTTCAATTGTTGCTTATAGAGGTTTTATGAAAATTGAGTTAGCTAGCAAAACTACAAATTCAAAAATGTTACATGAACATGTTGATTGGAAAAAATCTAAAAAAAATATGGCACCTGATACAAATGAGCTCGAATGAAGCAATAAATTAGTATTAATTATAAAATTGCCAAAATATAAAAATATGGATATCGGTAATCATATTAAGGGAACATAATAGTTGTATAGTTCACTCATTTCTCATATGTATTTTGTGGAGAAAGAAATTGAAGAATAAATTGATAAAAAGCAGCATGCTTTCTTCCATTACAATACGAATAAATGAGAGATGAACATTCACAATAAAAAATAATTTAAAATATAACCGAGTAAGATAGGCATAGGTTTTGGCCAAATTGTGCCCAAAATTTTCCTGCATTGCATCAACAAGGTATTCAAGAGATCTAGAAAATTTTTTAGTGAATAAATGATAAACTAAAGGTTATGTCTAATGCAATATCTAGAACTACATAATGCACTCATTTCAAGTAGGGTGGCACTAAGGTTATATATATATATATATATATATATATATATATATATATATATATATATATATATATATATATATATAATTACAATATTTGCTTTTTTTGTTTAAATTTGATTGAGATATGAATGAAAGGCTAGCTTTGTAATTGCATTACCTCTTATCGTTAAATATAACAAAATCATGCCTAGCTAAACTTCACTTGTAATACACGGTAACCATGTTGATGTGTTCGTGTTATAGTTGCTTTCCTTATCCAACAAGCTAGGTTTTTGTAGCCCATTCTTAGTTACATTGTATGGGATTGAGGATGACAAATAGTTCTGAATCACATTCCATTCTTATCAAATTTAAATCTTAAGAAAATAATTTTGGCAGTCAACATAAAATTTGTCGAAAAATTATGACATGAATCATTTTAATCGTGTAAATACTGGGGCGTACTTTGAAAGCGACGTGTTGTATGACCAAAATACAGTGAAAAATATGAAAGAGCCGGTACATCAGCATCCGGGTGTGGTGTCAAATAAACAAGTGTTCATACATTATGGACGAATGTGAGTAAAGAAGTTTGTTTGTGAAACTAATATTATGATAGAATCTTAGAATATATGCTCTCATAGGTAAATTAATCGAATTAGTTGATATTATAATTCATAGAAAGATAAATATCTTATGTATTCAAGAAACTAAATGGATTGGAGAAAATACTAAGGAGATTGATAGCTTAGGTTTTAAACTTTGGTATTCAAGTAAAAACCTCACTAGAACTAATGTAGGTGTAATTATAGATAAGGGTTTGAAAGATAATGTTGTAAAAATTAATAGAATTGGAGATAGAATTATAGCCCTTAAGATTGTTGTTGATACTAAGATTTTTAAAGTATTTATGCTCTTCAAGTACGTTTAGATATAAGTTTAAAAGAAAAATTATGAAATGATCTAGAAGAATTAATACAAATGATACCTCTTGAAGAAAAAAAATTTATTGGAAGAAATTAAATGGACATATCGGTAGAGTGACGGAAGATTTTAGAAATATTCATGGTGGCCACGGTTTTGAGTGATTAATGAAGATGGTAAAGTAATATTGGATTTTGCTTTAACGTATAATTTTGTTATTGATAATACTTTATTCAAGAAAAGAGACGAGCATATTATTACTTATAAGAATTAATCTAATAAAACACAAATTAATTATTTTATTTTGAGAAGAAGGGATCATCGAGAATGTAAAGATTGTAAAGTCATTCCTAGTGAAAATTTAAATACCTATCAAACAAATGACAAAATAAGGAATACTGCATTGTCATAGAATTAGATAGAGGCACCTAGAATACACAAATAAAATTATGTTTATAAGTAAACTTCAAGATTTCGATATTTGGGATATTCATGAAAAAGCAAATTCTATGTGCGAAAAAAGTAACAAACACTATCAAACGAATGACAAAATATGTACTTGGAGAATTAAAATATAAAAATTATATAAATAAAAATAGTTGGTGGTAGAATAAAAATGTGGAAGAAAAAGATAAAATAAAAGATGTCATGTTATAAAAATTGATTTAAATGTAAAAGCTTAGAGAACTAGTAAAAATTTAAAATGACCCATAGGGAGTCTAAAGATCTTTATAATAGATTATGTACTAAAAAGGGTGAAAAATATACGTATAATCTAGTTAAAAAAGAGAAAAAAAGTAAAGAGTCAACTCAAATAATTGTATAACAAAATGTATTTTTCTTAGAAAAAGATATTCAAAATAGATGGATGAGTTATTTTGTTAAACTTTGAATGAAGTTTTTGAAAATAAGATCGACTTAATGATCGTAATATCGTTAATAATAATAAAAGATTCATTTTTACTGTCGTATTAATAAAAATAAAGTTGAGGAAGCATTAATGAAAACTAAGGGTGGAATGTCTATAGGAGTTGATGATATCCTAATTGCAGTGTGAAATATTTAGGAAATTTAAGAGTTTCTTAGCTTACTAAACACTTTAATATTATTTTAAAAACTAAAAAGATGACTGAGTGGAGGAAGAATATTTGGTCCCCATTTTTAAGAATAAAGGGTATGCATAAGAGTGTGCTAATTATAGAGGAATTAAGTTGATATGTCATACTTTAAAATTATGGGAGAGGGTAATAGACCATAGGTTAAGATGCATTACAAAGATTTATCATAATCAATTTGGATTTATGTCGGAAAGGTCTACCATAGAAGCTATACATTTATTGAGAGGTTTGATGGAGAAGTACAGAGAGAATAAGAAAGATCTACATATGATTTTTATTGATTTAGAAAAAACTTACGATAAGATTCCAAGAGATATCCTTTGGAGAGTTCTTGAGAAGAAAAATATTGATATAACTTATATTCAAGCCATTAAAGATATGTATACTAGAGTTGTTACTTGCTTTCGAACAGAAAGAGGATTGACCAATTATTTTCCTCTTTGAGTTGGATTAAATCAGGAATCGACTTTAAACCCATATCTTTTTTGCTTTAGTCATGGATGCTCTTATTGGACATTTACAGGAGGATGTACCTTGGTGTATGCTTTTAGCTGATAATATCTATCTTGTGGATAAGACTAGAGAAAGAGCTCAGGCAAAGCTTGGCTTATGGAGCTCAACATTAGAGTCTAAAGGCCTTCTCTTCAATATAACTAAAATTGAATACATGGAATATAATTTTAGTAGTAGTAGCTCAACTGATAGAGTTGTTACTATGGACGATCAAATTATAAAAAGGTGTGAATACTTTAGATATCTCAGGTATATTCTTCAAAGTAATGGTGATATAGATGGAGAATTTATTAGTAGATTTCAAGTTGGTTGGTTGAAGTGGAGGAATGCTTCTATTGTGTGTTAGAAAAGTACTGCTAATATTGAAAGGAACATTTTATAATATGGTGGTGAGAACAACAATGCTCTATTGTGTGTTAGAAAAGTACTCCAGCCCATTCCTATTTATTAGCATCCATCAAAACTTAAATTTTGATCTCAACCTATACTGAAAAATATAAGAATCATGTGGTCAATACGTGATCAATATGTAAAAATTAAAATTTAGGTGCTTAATATTTTAATACATAAAAATGGGAAGATACTTACCGAGTACGAATTGAAATCTGTGATATTCATTACCTAGTACGAATGAAATTATAATATTTTTGTATAAGGAATGTTTATTCATAGTATATATGTATCTATGTATGTATGTATGTATCAAATAAAAAGATTTTATTCAACGAAAAATACCGATGATGTAATGTGAAATATTGGCTAATTGATAAATATGAACAGGTTATATGGGTCAAGTTCGGATTGGTGAGCGGGATCAGGTTCGTATTAGTGGGTTGAAAGTCATTTTCGGGTTAAAATTCTCAATCTATTTAATATTCAGGTCAGGTTAATTTAGATCAAGCTATTTGGGTTGGATCAATTTCGGGTTAGACTTGAACCCAACCTAAGAACCTCATTTAACACCCATATATTTGAGACTCAATAGATACATTAAGAAATTTTCTAACATCGCATATTTAAATATACAACTAATTAATCTTATTTTCAATTTCTATTTAGATTATATATATATATATATATATATATATATATATATATTATCACATATTTAAATATAAAACTAATTAATCTCATTTTTAATTTCTGTTTAGATTATATATATATATATATATATATATATATATATATATATATATATATATATATATATATATATATCCTTAAAGAGGTTATGACACAGGTCAAAAACATGAACTTCAATGGCAGATAATTAAATTTAGGACGGAATTTTGATTTTATATTTTTGTACTTTATTTGTGGAAAAATTACAGTTTCCACATTAAATATATATATAATGAGCTGATTTTAGATTTCCCTAATATCACTATCACGTAACATAACTAAATTTCATAAAAATTAAAGTCTTCATAGTCGTTTTCACTCGCATTAATTTTCCCACTATTAATGCTGAAAGGGAATCAAGTTAGACTTTATTCCTTCAGACAAAAATTCAATAAAATTAACTATTTGTCAACCTCTTCAATCTAAATATGAATAATGAAGTTGATGATCAAAGAAAATTGGATATATATATATATATATATATATATATATATATATATATATATATATATATATATATATATATATATATATATATACACACACACACACGCGCAATCATGTCTGTTGTATGGCAGTTTCGACGTAATTCTTCTCTCGCCCGGGTTCGAATTCCTGTTGGATCGAATTAAGCACATATGGGAGAGTCGAATTAACACATAAAACTAACTGCAAAATGTAGTTTTAAATTGGATATAAATTTATATATATATATATATATATATATATATATATATATATATATATATTATGTTTTTGTGCAGACCTTCTTATCTATATATATTATTATTTTGTGTTCGCATAAATTTTTATGTACTTAATTTGTACAGACGTTGATTACCTCAGCATTATGCGGGAGGACGACGCAATCCAAGGAAGATTTGCTTTCATGCCACTTAATTTATACATATTTGCATATCTAACACGTAAATTTCTTCTATAGGAAGACTTTATTCTCTAAAAGAAAATTTAGCTATAAATTTTGTTTGCATCCAACTTCCTTTATTTCTTACATTTTTGTCCTCATATTTAAGCTGAAAAGTATAAGCCAGAAATATGGATATTCCATCCACTTGGTTCGTCATGGTATATTTCCCCTATTTTTAATAATTTTATTGGAATCAATAATTAGTTATTATAATAAAATATAATTAAAGTATGAAGCAAAAATTTAACTTAGAAAATTTAATGCAAGATTATTGTTAGAAGTTTCTTATAAATTTGATTACTTTACTGGACTGAAATTGTCTACAATTGATAATCCGATAAAGCTTACTGATTACTCTAAACAGACTCTTAAAATTATATTTATTTGGTCAGTGTATTTTTTATGAAAAATTAAGCATACTTTAACATATAACAAAATTTTAGCAAAATAAAATAAAAATGATCCTTAATGGCCCCCAAAAATATGTAGAACAAAAACTATAGAGAGTAATCCACATTCTAACTAAGCAAATTACAATTCATTCAGAAAAATAAAAGCATAAAAAATTATCAAACAAAAAATTCATTTTATGCATTTTTTTATAAAAGAATTAAATAATACGTCCGTGAAATACGTTTGGGGCTGTGGTGTAGCACCGCACCACAGTTTTTTTCTGTTGGGGTAAATTAAGTTTTGACAGCATTTTCAAAAAACTGCTACTGAAATCTGTATTTTCCCACCACTCCTGACAGGTGCAGTAGCAGCTTCTCAGCTACGGCCTGACTTTTTTTAAAAAAAAATTGTAATAGTCACCGCAGTTTTACGAGCATAAGATTATTATCTTCACTGCTGCTTTTTAATAAGCCGCAGCTGCCCCCAAACAAATCCTAAATCCCTAATTCAGTATGGAAAAATCTGAATTAAAATAAGAATGAAAAAAAAATATGTGAGGGAGAGAGAGAGAGGACATACCATGCTGGGCGAAGAGAAGGAACAGGAAGCCTTTCGATGAAGCAGAAGCCACTCTTCAGGTCACTATAAATAATAGAAGGCAATGAAAGTGCCGACAATTTCAAGCATTAATTAAATTGCACAATTGCAATATTATTCTCTTTTATAATTATTTATTTTATTGGGCAGCACCTGCTGTCAGCTTCTCTTCCCCTCATTTGTCATTATACAAATTGATTCATCAACTCCCTCACAATTATTATTTGTTACTGTTTTTCCTTTGCAATTTTCTTTCTTTTTTTCAGTTAAACTTGTGTGTCGTCGGGCTCTTGAAAATTTTCCCTGTAGCCAAACTCGTGCCGCAGTATGGTGCCGCATCGCAGTTTTATCTGTTTGGGTAAATTAAGTTTTGATAGTTTTTTTAAAAAGCTACCACTAAAATCTTTTTTTGCTCACCGATATTGGTTAGGTGCGGTGACAGCATTGTAGCTACGGTCAGCATTTTTCTAAAATAGAATAAAATAAAATAAAATAAAAACTGTAATTATCACCACATTTTTTGAATATCTGATTATTTTTTAGTAATACGTATGTATGTATGTATGTATGTATGTATGTATGTATGTGTGTGTATATATATATATATATATATATATATATATATATATATATATATATATATATATATATATATATATATATATATAAAATGATATTTTGACATTTTGCCATTGAAGAGAGGAAATGACATCATGCATGAGGCAATATTTCTTCACTGGGCTCAATTCTCAACGAGGAAAATTTATGTATTAATTCGGATGTCCAGATCAAATTTTCATTGGGACTATTTTAAAATTATGATATATGATATTTAAGAGCTTAAATTATACATTTGGCGTACTAATCGCCTCTCTTGACTTTATTTAAAAATATTAAAATATTTGTAGCTACTTTGAAAATAAAATATTAAAGCTGGAAGATATATATATATATATATTAATAGTTATAGTTATTTACAGATTTATAATTGCAAGCAGACAATCCATGCCTAATTCTAAGCAGCTGGCATGGACCATGTAACTGCTATACGTGTTATGGTATTGGTACATAATTTATCTCCAATGATTAAAACATTATCATTATTAAAATATTCTGATTTTATTATTAGGATCATATTAAAAATTGACTTGAATTTATTTTTTATGTTTGTGTTACGTGAAAATAGAATGAAAGCGTAGAAATTCACACGACAATAATCAAATAAAAAGATTTACGTGGTTCGACGTTAAGTTGATTCGCCTACGTCTACGATGAGGGAGATTTCATTAGCACCAAATGAGAAGAAAAAATGGCTTGAAATTACAACTTTTGTATTCTCACCATACCTATCTTTATAGAGGAGGATTATGGTATACAAGTAAAAAAAGCCAAAGACCAAATTACCCCTAATTACAATAAAAGTCATAAATAGAATAATCTTCACCTCATCTCTTACTTCTGAATAAGTGAGAGATATCTAAATGAGCTCCAAACTCTAATTCAACTGCACCAAGAAGGGATTAAGCCTCACGTAGTTCTTCAAGAAGCCCGACTGGGCAATTAGTCCCGAGCTTGGATTTTCACTAAACTCCTGTAGTATATGAACTTATGGACTGGTAGTATCTTCATGAGTATGTCCGTTGGATTCTCCTTTGTATCTATCTTCTTCAACAGAACATTGCCTTCATCAATCAAGTGTGGAACAAAGTGGTACCACACATCACCGTGCTTGGTACAAGCATGATGAACTGAATTTATGGCAAAAAATATGGCAGTTAGACTGTCACAGAACATAGTTAGAGATTCTCGATCAACTCCCAATCATCTAATAGGCTTTGCATCCATATCGCTTCCTTCATTGCCTCCGTGACTGTCATGTACTCAGCCTTTGTGATAGACAAAACAACAGTAAACTGAAGAACCAACATCTAACTGAGTGGAACTCCTGCCAACGTGAATAAATAACCAGTCATAGAACTTCACTTATCCATATCGCCAGCATAGTCTGCGTCAGTGTAACCTACACACAAATCTGTAAAGATGACTCTCTCTCAAACACTAAGACAACATCAATTGTATCATTCAAATACCTCATAATACTTTTCACAACCTGTCAATATTTTATTCACGGATCATGCATGAACCTGCTCACAACACCAACTGTTTGTGGAATGTCTATTCTAGTAAAAACCATAATATACATCAGACTACCCACTGTACTAGCATATGGAACAGATCACATATTTTCATTTCCTGGTCATTTTTAGAAATGATTTGAACTCAACAAAAAATGAGATGTAATGGGTAGACTCACAACCTTGCTCGAGTCATCAACCACAAATTTCTTTAGCACATTCCAAAACTAAGTTCCTTGCGAAAGATAATCCATTCCAGTCGTCTTGTCTCTAAGAATCTCCATGTTGAGAATTCTACGAGTTACACCTATCTCCTTTATTTTGAAATGTTTGGACAGTTGATTCTTCATCCTACTTATCTAACTAATAGATGCAATCAACATATCATTAATATATAAAAGCAAGTAAATGTACTCACCATTGGCCAACATCTTGAAATATGCACAATGATTATACTGACTCCTCATGTACACCTATCCCCTCTTGAACTGTTCAATTGTTTTATACTACTATCGTGGTGACCGCTTCAAACCATACAAAGACTTGTTTAATAGCAAACCAAGTCTTTTGATGCTACACATCCAGGTGGTTGCAACCATTAGATCTTCTCTTATATTTCTCTATATAGGAATACAATATTCACATCGAGATGTTCTAAGTGCGCTGCAAGTACTAAGAGAATACAAATTGAAGTATGTTTAACCATTGAGGAGAACACTCCTCATAATCAATCTCTTCTCATCGCAAAAAAGAATTTCTCCACTAATCTTGCCTTGTACTGGACATTAGCTTCATGAAATCCTTCTTTCATTACATATACTTATTTTCACCTGAAGGCTTTCCTTCCCAGAGGAAGCTTCACTAACCTCCAAGTATCATTCTTCTAAAGAGACTCCATCTCTTCAACCATTTCCTCTCTCTAAAGATCATAGTCCCAGCTCCCCACCTCTTATTTATATTAACCAGAGATTTTTGCCTCTACAACTAAAATGAAAATGTAATGTGATCCCTCAACCAAGTTGGTTTTTAGACATTCTAGTCCCTGGCCCTACTCTTAGCAATATTCCAGAGCCAGAATCTCATCCTCGCATTTACTTCCACCTCTTCCTAACCACTTTTAGAGCTACAACAGAATCAAGTCTCTGAGCCACAATGGACAAACTCTGTGAAATAAATGAAGTTGTATCAAACTCCAAATTCTACTGCATATCTCTCGTCTCAGTAGAAATCTTAACCCTTTTTTAATCTCAATTTTTCAACAAGCTTGTCTCGTCAAATGTAACTTCCCTGCTACTGACAATATTCCTTTATGACTGATCATTGTCCATAGCAACTGCACCACTATCCAGCTCCTGTACGTACATAACTACCCTCGATAAGAATAAATGCGATAGGTAATGACCCGACCCGCAATTATGCAGTAATTTAACTTCCAAAAGATAGCAAAAAACTTGACCCGATTTATAAATAGCGGCTAGCGTGCAAAATCTTAAATTATATAAAAATTAGAAAATATTTTACACACTAGGGGTACTACGCAAGTATACGTATCGTTTCGAAGTAATATAGAGTTTTCTTTAAAAACCCCCAGTATCGATCCCACGAGGAAGTGAAGTAAGAGGTCTTTAGTCAAATTCTAGTCTACTACTAATAATCCTTAGTTTGGAATGTCGATTAAAATTGTGTTTTATCTAGCAACTACTCCTAAATGCAAGTATTAAATGTAATAGTAACTATAACTAAATGCAAATAATAATTATAAAGATAACCCTTTTTGGATGAATTGATTTGGAGAATTTTGATGTAATAAAAACTACTACTCTTATGTAATGAAATGGATAATGTATAAGAATGACATGCATTAAATATTGTATGTGTCAAATAGGAGCAATCCTATTCTTTACCCTTTGGTCCATGCATAAAGAATATTGATTAATCCTGTGCTTGGTTACTGAATCTGCGGTTAGGCTAGGAGGATACTGGCTCTCACTTCAGAGCTCCCACGTTCCCCTCGCCTGAGGGCTAACAATCTAAACTTCAACACCCAAACGATAGGACCGAATTGAGGATTTTAGCCTGTCACTCTAAAATCTCCAATTCTACGCCCGATTAATATATTTCCCTATTTATTTGCTCTCAACTCCATGAACTTCACCATCCATGGAATTTGAATGTGGTTCCACTTTGTTGAGAATTACACCGCCCTTTCGGGTCGATGCAATTACAACGAATTTTAACACTACAACGAGCTCTTTTTTTTAATGTAAATGAAGTGTAAGTAAAAACTATCATATTTATAATTATAACATCTTCATGAATTCTACTCATTACAAAAGAAAAGTAAAAGGAAAAAAATGACATAATCCTCTCATGCCACTATATCCAAAGAAGAAGAACAGTAAGAGAGATGCGTCACAAAGCACGTAGAAAACACAACAGAAGGTTCATTTAACTAAAGAAAATCCACTAGGTAATTGTTTAAAAAATTATAAGATAATGAAGAACAATACTTAGCTTTATCCCATTGAAAGAAAGACGAAGATCTCTCCCACAAAGTCTCCCATCTATCCATGCAATGCTAGTGCAATCCCTTACAAATTCTCTCAAAATCTTCTCTCCAATCTCTCCAAAAGGGTAGAAATCTACATATCTACTCTAAGTCTAAGAATCCTAAACACTCCCCAAGTTTTTCCTAACATTCCTCTCCTTTTCTCTTCTTTTTTCTTCTTTTTTCCAACCTAAATTCCCCATTTTAAAGAGTATAGACGAAGTTTGAAGAGTTGTCATAAGCACCCCTTCGAAAAAGCGTCCGAATACGTTGAATTTTGGCCATAACCGCCCAAAGTCGGTCTAGAATCTTCCCGGGCGCCGTCGGCTGGCCCGAGGGCGCCGTCGGCGAGCTTTTGCATTTAACCTTTGGCTTTCTCGGGATATTCCCACCATCGGCGAGCTCGAGGCCGCCGTCGGCGAGCTTCCCACGCAACTCCACCATTTCGCTTTGTTTGGCTCCGTTTTAGCTCCATTTTGCCCCATTTCAGTTGCGTTGCATTTCTAACAGATAGCCCTACAAAATAAGCATAAAAACAACTTTTCTTTAAAGTGTAATCTCATTCAAAAATATGCAAGAAGTGTAAAAGAGATTAAGCATCGAAAGACTCATCGAAAGGTGTCAAGGCAAAATTTGCTTTCTTGCTCATTTTTGCTCCAAATTGCACCGTTTTTGCTTATTTTTTATTCAATCACCATTTCTTGTCCCTAAAACCAAAAATCATACAAAATACCTTCATTAAAAGTGCAGTATCATAAAAAAATAAGTAAAATGATATAGCAAAAAACGTATATATTTTAGGCGTGTCAGGTAACACCTTGTTGACCTCATTTTTGATGAGGTCTTCCCTTCTTCTTTTTAGTGCTTAGGATCTAGCCTTAGGCTTTTCCTTTGACTATCTTAGAGGACTAGAATTGGGACCCACATTTTAGAAATTTAAACCACTTCTAAACTCCTTGCAAACTCCACAAACTTGACTATAGACCCCTAATCACCTAGAGGGTTGAAATCAAATGTAGAAGTTTAAAGGATGAGTTCCTATAGGACTCTTTGGCCTTAGGACTGCCTTGGGTGGCCTGGTCGGTGAAGGGGCTGACTTACACATACACTTACATACACACATACACTTACATACACAATACATTTCCACACACATCCTAAAACCACACCCATACTCAACTTAACCTCCTGACTCATGTAGGTGATTCACATGGATGGTCCTTAACCCCTAAGCCCTTGGCTAAGAGGGTTAGGAACAACATAGTGAATGCCTCAAATGAGTCCTTTCATGGCTCATATGGGCTTGAAATGGCTTCATGGCTCAACCAAAATGATTTCTTTCCACCTAGATTCACCCAATCTTTAATTTCCCAAATTTTCAATTTTTGACCCCGGGACCCTACACCTACTAAACCTACCTAAAACCCTTGAAATTACCCAAATTTTTGCAAAATTTCTAAATTACCCAAAATTTTCCAAAATCACTCTCAAACATCTCCACATCACTCAAATTGATCATCCATACCCAAAAATACCAAAAATTCCAAAAAATACCTCCCAATACCCTCCAAATACCCAAAATACCCTTCTTGGCCTAAAAATCCAAAAATTCAGAAAATTCCCAGAAAATTCCAGAAAATCCCAAATATTCCCAATTTCATTTTGTCCAATTACACCATGGGCCAATTTTGTCAATTTACCTTACTTTTGTCAAAACCCCCAATTTCACCCATTTTAACCCAAAGTGAACCCAATGTCAAACCAAACCTATCCAATTGACCCAAATTCTGGTCCAATTCAATTCTAAACTTCAATTCAACATTCCTAATACCAATCTAGACCAAATCCAAGTCCAATTTGATTGACATTTGGATCCAATCTCACTTTTGGCCTTAAAGCCCGATTTGGACCCATGACCCAAACTTAACCCAAACTCACCCAATTCAACTCCAATTAACCTCAAATCTTTTCTAAATCTTCCTTAACATTCCCACAAACAAAACCCTAACATGATTTGCCCAAAATTTGAACCCAAACCCCACTCAAACTCAACCCCAAGGTTAAAAGGCCCATTTTGACCTAAGCCCAAACCTAACCCAAATTCAACCCAATTCAAATCCAAATCACCCTCAATTTGTTTCAAATCACTCATGACACATCCATGAGCTAAACCCAACAATTATTTGGCCCAACCTCTTTACAAAATTCCCATCCATAAATTCATTTTTAAACTTAAGGGCCCATTCCTTAAACCATTTTAAAAGCCCACTTCCACCAAATCCAAAACCCCAAAAATTCTTCCAAAGCCCATATGACATTTCCCCTCATCATACTTTCAATTAAAATCATCCCTAAGTCCTAAACCAATGATCAAATATTTCTAAATGAAGCTTCATCCAAATTTCCACCAAATTATCCAAAATCCTTAAAATCCTTTTTTATGAAATTGACCAAACTTTTGCCAAGCCGAAGGTGAGCCATGAAGCCATGCATGAGCCACATGTGAGCCATGAGAGCTTTGGACACTCCACCATGCCATATTGGGTAAGAAGAGGGGGGCTTTCCTTAATCCCTAAAGCTCATTAGCCTTAATCATGTTTCACCTAAACTTAAATTTAATCCAAATATATTTGGATGGAGACTTCTCCATGCCAAACCAGTCGATCCCTTTGATCCCCACAGCATCCAAAGCCACCTTGAAGGGTGCACCAAGCCCAAATGGGTGGATTGACCCATTTAGACTCAAAACTAGCCATGCCCCATTCTACTTTGATTCAACCACTTTACACATGGCATTTGCCAATCGCCTACACTAAACCCCAGCCACGACCCACCCGACCAAGATGGTGACCATTGCTCGGCCGGCCGGCCACCGTGCCGCCGGAAAACACCATGGCCGAGAGCTCACATGTGAGCCAACATTGAAATTCTCACTTGTCGAGCCGCCCCATCCCCGGTGGCTACCATGGCCGATCTTCTCCTCACCGAGCAAGCTCGATCCCAAGCCCTAACTCCCCCAGGAGGCCCCCAGCCCGACTCATTTAAACTCCACCCCTCTCGGCCATGAGAAGAAGAGAAGCATAAACCTTGCCAAAACTCGCCAAAATTGTTCCGGACCCTCCTCCACCCTTAGAGCACTTGATCCCCAGTGAAATCCCCCGCCATTTCTCCTCTCGTAAGCTCGATTTCGAGTTGAAATTCCACCCAAAACCGGGACACTTCTCCACGGTGAGTCAATTCCCAAATCGATTGGCTCTACACCTTCACTAGACCAAGGGAAGGTGTCCACCATCAAAAGCCCCATCTCCGGGCCACCCGGTTGCTTCGACCTCCAAGCTTTGTGATCGAGCTTGGTCGAAATCATATCCGGACGATTCACTGGACCGGGAGACTTCATCCGGAGCTTGCCGGGACCCAATCGAAGGTGCGACGGCTCTCGGATTGAAGCCACACTTCTCCGAGCCAAGGTATGAGCTAACTCTTCATCCCGAGCTTCGGAGATTCTCCATTTCAAATGCTTTAGTTTCGATGCATGTTAACCGTATAGATGTGTTCGTCTCTTCAAGACGAATCCATAGAGTATAAGAACGTAAAAATCCATTGAGAATCGAGTGAGATCTTAGGGATTTAGTGTGGACGAGCTCTCGGGTGAGAACACTTGGGGACGATGAACGGATGCGCGTCCATTCAATACACGCGCGGACGGACGGCTCGGATGGCGTCGGACCGGGGAGACGGTACGAGAACCGCGGGGCCCGGCCGCCGACTCGAGTGGCGGCGTCGAATGGGAGCGCGCCGCGTGGCCTTTCGGAGCTGCCGAGGATGCGTTGGCGCTGACTCGGATAAGTAGAAAATTAGGGATTTTTTGATTTATTTAATTCCCTAAACTTCAAAAATTCATATCTCTGTGTAGAAAAATCAAAAAAATAAAATAAAAATACCCTCTTGCTCAGTGAAGAGAGGAGAATAATGTGGAAAAGAAATCACTTAATTTCATCAAATATTTTATTTTTTATAATTTATTTACTCTCTGCATTGTTTTAATTCTCCATGCATTCATACAATTCACCATGGCATGAGACCATAGGGCTTTTGAAGCCTCTGAATTTGGGAACATTTCTTGAATTTTCCAAAGTCAGAGGCCATCCCTATGAAGAGTTCTTGATTTTTCAAGTTCAGGTCACTGTTTTGAGTATTTTAATTCCAGTAAATAGCATGTTGTGAAATAAATTCTAGGAAAATTTGATGATGTTCCTTATGACCAGAGAACCCTAGGAAAAATAAATTTTGGCTTAGTTCATTCAAAACAACCCTAATTGGCTTAAACACCCAAAATAGGTCTTTAATTAATTAGAGTTAACCGGGCATCAAATTGACTTGAAATCAATTCTCCACTGACCTTTAGGATCAGAGGAATCCACCATAAAAATTTGAGGTCAATTGGACTTGGTTAGCCCCACTAATTGGGTTGATTAAGTCACTTAGCCATGTTAAACTTTAAAAATTCATAACTTTTAAAATACTATTTAAAAATCCATCAAATTGGTTTTGGAGCCTCTCTGATATCAGGGGAATCTAAGAAAATTAAAATTTCAATTTTCTAAAAAAGTTGATTTTTAATAATATTTTAATATTTTTAATAATTAAAAAATAATAAAAATCACAAAAATAATAAAATTCACCAAAATGTCACATTTTGAATTTTAATCACTTAGGAACAAATCCCACATTTTTCTTAGGTCTATTTAGTGAGATATTGAATTTTAAAGCCCTAGGGTAATTTTAAAATTAAAAAAAAATGTATTTTCTAGCATTTTCACTAAAATAATTATAATAAATCATAGAAAAATCAGAAAATTGCAAAATTTACTTCTCTGGTTTCCTTGATATCAGAGAGATTTTTGAAAAATATAAAACCCATTTTTCAACATTTATTTTATTTTTAAATTAATTAACACTCCAAAACTCAAAATAATTATAATGAAAATAATATAATTCAAAAAATCACCAAAATTGGTCCAAGTGCTTCTCTGGTCATTAGGAATGTCCCCTAATTTTCTTAAGGACAGAAACTTTCCCTTGGTCATGTTATTAAATTTTCCTTGAAAATCTCTATTTTCCACCAAAAATAATTATATAAATAAATTAAATACAGAAAAATCACATTTTCTCCTCTCATGTCTTCATTGACATATGAGTGAAGTCACATAAAAATTTCAAGTTCATTTAAGTTCAATTTAGTGAGTTATGAAATTATTAAGCTTAAAGGGTAAAATGGTAATTAAAATCTTTAACCCTTAATTAAAACTTTAGGTTTAATAAAATTAACAAGTAAAATATTTGATCTTAATCTGGTTTGGATGATTGAAATTTAAATAATTAAAGGGTAGAAACCCATTAAATAATTTTAAAATGATTAAACTTTAATTAAATAATAGATTAAATTTGGAGGAATAATAAATTGGAATTATTAAAATAAGGGATATTTATTAGGAAGAGATTTATTCTTTAATTTAAAAATCCCTAAACTAATTATATCATTAATACTCAACTCTTAATTAAAATGATAACTCAAATGTAAAACATTAAAAGACTTAATTGAATTATTAAATTCTTTTAAAATTTCAATTAAAATTAAAAATAAAGTAAATTAAAATTAAATTAAAATTAAATCAAATTAAATTAAATAAAATTAAATTAAATTAAACTAAATTAAAATTAAATTAAATTAAATTAAATTAAATTAAATTAAATAATTAAATTAAATTAAATTAAACAATTAAATTAAATTAAATTAAATTAAATTAAATTAAATTAAATTAAATTAAATAATTAAATTAAATTAAATCAAATCAAATTAATTAAACATCAAATCAAATTAAATTAAATTAAATTAAATTAAAACTCAATTAAATTAAATTAAATATAACATCACCTAAGACATAAAAGAAATTAAATATAAAGCAACTTGAACACTATTCCAAATTTAAACCCTTTAACTTAAATCAAATCATTTGAATACTAATTTACCCTTGAAAGCTTTGATTATTATAACTCCTAAATGAAACATTAAATGAAGTGCTTACTTCACTCATAAGATATTCAAATGTCTTAATTCACTGGGCAAATTAACAAAACTTGAAAACCTCGGACGATTGATTCATTTATATGATTAAATTCATTTGGACTTAAAACAATCCTAAAAATATTGAAAAGATGTTTAAGATTCTTCTTAAGCACTTCCTCAATATGATAGGATATTTATAAGAACAATTGGATTTAATTGTTCTTTGATGAATAAAATCGTCCTCAAACAAAAACACAAAGAACCTGAGACGTCATAGGAGATGACTAAACTATAGGATTAGGAATTTGGTAGAAAACCATAACCTTTCCCTTAGCTTTACCTAGGAACTTGCTTAAATATTCTAATTGTGTTTTAAGTGTAGCTTGGGATGACTGGGAAGACCCTCCAGGTACGCTTTTATTTTATTGCAATTTACTTCCCTGCAATTTACTTTATTGCGAAATGCACTTTACTTTTCTTGCATGATAAAACAACTGTTGCATGAAAACCCACACCTTTAGGATAGTCCCTAAAACTGAAACCAAAACTAAGTTAAAAGTCATTGCAAGATAAAATTCACCGCCACAACATTTCAAAATATAAAACAACTCAAAATTTAATCACAAACGGAACACAAAACTACAATTGCAACTAAATTAAAACGTCCTGTTGGATGATCGGGAATACCTCGGATGATGTAACCTACGTGTCTGCTAACGGGATTTCCCACGGTCTAAATGAAAGTGTGGAACTCATTCGGTTGAGTTTAGCAAATTCATCCGGACTAAGTGAATCCGATAAAAATAATGATGCCGGAAGGATGGAACCGTGGGATCTTAACCGGTGTCGTTATAATCAACTTTAAGATTTGTTTTAATCAAAATACAAGAACACTTGGAAAATTAAGACTTCTCTAAACCAAAACACTTTTCTCATCCCCAGATTTATGATTTCTAAAACTAAACCTCTGCAACAACAAGGAGCTTGGAGCATGGTGGGCAGCACGGCCATCGTCGTCAGCAAAACTCGAACCTACTTCAGCAAAACCTTCTTAGAATTAAACAACAAAGCCATAGGACTTCGAGGTAGCTTGCACTAGTGCAACATAAATCCTCAACTCTTCGTTAGGCATTTGCATTGCAAATTAAGCCCTAATCGGTCTTAGGATTCCGAGGTAGTCGTCCGATACGACAATAAACCCTCACATCTTCTGAATGCTATTTGTTTGATTTTATCATACAAATATAAGCCCTAATTAATTAAAATTGGCAAGATCAAAACATTTAAATAAACATTAGGACTTTCCTAAATTCAAACCAAACAATAGGATAGTCGGAAATTACCGAAGTTCACTTCGAATCGGTGATTTCTCCTACCTTTCTTCCTTTGGATTCACAAAACAAAATGTTCCAAATTTGATCCATTCCTATTGAAATTCCAAAATTCAATCTTTGAAAACCTTAAACTTTGAAATTCTTGAGAGCAGAATTATTGGTTATTATCGAGAGTTTTCTTAGGTGATTCCCGTCACTTAAGATGTAATTAACTATAGGGGCTTGCCCTTATAGAGAATTTTAAAGAACCCAGGTAATATAAACCCTGTTTAATACTTTCATATTAAGCGAGGGAATTTGTCAGCTTATAAAATTGGTTCGCGGACCAAACGGATGTCACAAAACTTCTAGTTTATTTGATCGAGTCCCACCCTCAAGCAGTGTATCTATCCTTAGGGATAGATACACGGTTTGTGGTGCGGTGCTCGTTTATATAAACTATTTGGGATGTGAGATCGGTTTAATCTCATATCTTAAAACTTTCAAATTTAAAATTATTTTCAAAGTCAAATACTACTTTCTAAATTATATATATATTTAAATCAAATTTAAAATTTAAATTCGCCGACAACTTCTGTTAGGCGCCCCCTTTTCAAAATATCACACAACCTAAAAATAGTGCCGACACACCTATGTCCATAATCTAACACAAATCAACTATAAGCAAACTGTGAGAAACTGCATATAACGATATATCTGAATCCGCTTCTTCACATCCTTCTATAATAATATTGGCTTTCACTTCAGATGAAGCTTCTTTTCTCTTATCCTTCAGCATTGGATAATCTTTCTTTCAATGACTAGATTATAAATAGAAAACACTAAATTTTCACAAAATTGCATCACCGAGCTAGCCCTAATTTTGAGAAGTGTTGCCGCTGCCATTTTTCTTTGCTGAATTCTTCTTCTCAAATATGTAATTTTGAAGTGTAAGTGTCTTAGCTGACTCCATCTTTGCAGACTTCTTGTTTGATTCAATAGTGTCAGGTAACTTTTTCATAATTCAAGACCTCTTTCCCATGAATGAGTGTCATAGTGAAGTATTCATACTCATATGGGAGAAAATTCAATAGAACAAGTGTCTTGTCTTCATTATCAAAATCATCATCAAAATTTATCAGGTTAACAACTTTGTAAAGGCATGCTCATCAATAATAACCCATAGAGTCGATATTTCAATTGAATATGGTTCTATGCTCTTTGTGAGATATTTATTCTCCAGAAATCTCCACAATTTTCCTACATAAGTCTCCATCATCACCCCATATTTGACCTTCTAGGTCAAACAATTTTTGATCAAGCCACAAGCACTCCGATTCATCCTCAATCAATCTTTCTCTAATATCTCTTCAAGATATTCCTCACTATCCAGGACTTCTTCCAGATTCAAAGAACCAGCACATTCATCGCCTCGCATCACCACATGACAAATTTGCCTTTTGTCATCAAATTTCGTGACATTAATTTTGACGGGATGCGTAACCATCTAATGAATATACTTTTCTGAACCATAGTGAACGTTGAAGAACCTAACATCATGTTGTTATTTCTTTCTCCCACATTCGGAATCTCTTTTCCAAAAAAAATCCCTCTAGCAAAATACTTCATTTTCTTTCTGTTACGCAAAGCTTCCGAGAAAATTTTTCCGTCGCACAAAAGCTCCATGTGATATTCATCCAAACCACTTGTTCTATCATCGATCCGCCTGTCACTGATGGTTGTTGTTCAATTGTTGTCTGTTGACCTCATTTTTGATGAGGTCTTCTTTTCTCTCTTTAGTACTTAGGATCTAGCCTTAGGCTTTTCCTTTGACTATCCTAGAGGATTAGAATTGGGACCCACCACCTAGAAAATCAAACCACTTCTTAACTCCCTGCAAACTCCACAAACTTGATTGTAGACCCCTAATCACCTAGAGGGTTGAAATCAAATGTGGAAGTTTAAAGGATGAGTTCCTATAAGACTCTTTGGCCTTAGGACTGCCCTGCGTGGCCTAGTCTGGTGAGGGCTGACTTACACACACCTTACACTTGTACACTACACTTTCACACACCTCCTAAAACCACACCCATACCCAACTTGACCTCCTGACTCATGAAGGTGATTCACATGGATGGTCCTTAACCCCTAAGCCCTTGGCTAAGAGGGTTAGAAACAACATAGTGAATGCCTCAAATGAGTCCCTTCATGGCTCATGTGGGCTTGATATGGCTTCACGAATCAACCAAAATGATTTCATTCCACTTACATTCACCCAATCTTCAATTTTATAAATTTTCAATTTTTGAACCCCGGGACCCCGGACCCGTCTAGCCTACCCAAAACCCTTGAAATTACCCAAATTTTTGCAAAATCTCCAAACCACCCAAAATTCCTCAAGACCAATCCCAAACATTCCCACATTACTCAAATTGATCATTCATAGCCAAAAATACCAAAATTCCAAAAATACCCCCCAATACCCTCCAAATACTCAAAATGCCCCTCTTAGCCAAAAAATCCAAAAATTCAGAAAATTCCCAAAAAATTCCAGAACATCCCAAATATTCCCAATTTCATTTTGTTCAACTACGCCATGGGCCAATTTTGTCAATTTACCCCACTTTTGTCAAAAGCCCCAATTTGACCCATTTTAACCCAAAGTGAACCCAATGTCAAACCAAACCTACCCAATTGACCCAAATTTTGGTCCAATTCAATTCTAAACTTCAATTAAACATTCCCAACACCAATCTAGACCAAATCCAAGTCCAATTTGATTGACATTTGAATCCAATTTCACTTTTGGCCTTAAAGCCCAATTTGGACCCATGACCCAAACCTAGCCCAAACCAAACCAATTTAACTCCAATTAACCCCAAATCTTTTCTAAACCTTCCCTAACATCCCTACAAACAAAACACTAACATGATTTGCCCAAAATTTAGATCCAAACCCCACTCAAATTCAACCCAAAACCAAAAGGCCCAATTTTGACCTAAATCCAACCCTAACCCAAATAAGCCCAAATCCCAAAATCAAAACCCAACCAAAGTTGAAACCTCTTTTAAACACTCTCATAAACATTTCCCAACATAAATTTCACATCAATTTCAACCCTAGCCCAACATTGGCCCAAATTAGCCCAATTTGACCTACATTAACCCCTTTACCAAATGAACCTAAATCCAACCCAATTCAAACCCAAACCACTCCAAACTTGTTTCAAATCAATCATGACACATCCCTAAACCAAACTCAACATTTATTTGGCATGGGCCATTGCAAACTTTCCTCTTCAAAAGCCCACTTCCCTAAACCATTTTAAAAGCCCATCTTCACTAAATTTCAAAGGCCCAAAATTCATCCAAAATCCATATGACACTCTTCTTCATCATGCACTCAATTAAAATCATCCCTTAAGTCCTAAATCAATCATCAAATGGTTCCAAATCAAGCCATATGACAAATCACTCCTAAATACCAAAATTCACAAAATCCTTCTCCATGAAAGTTGACTTAACTTTTCCCAAGCCAAATGGAGCCATGAAGCCATGCATGAGCCCCATGGGAAGCCATGAGAGCCATGGAATCTACTTTCCACCTCACCAAACCATTAGTGGCAAGAGAGGGGATCTCTTTCTTAAACCCTCTTAAACCCTTTTTTACCTTAAGCATGTCACACACTAAACCATGCTTAGCCACCTCACCATGGATGGAGACCACACCATTTTCTCTTGGCTGACCCAAGTGACTCTTTTCAGCCCAAAAACAGGCTTTGGGTGGTGCACCTAGCCCAATCCATGAGTTGACCAAAATCAACCCAAAATGTACCCTTACCCCATTCTACTTTGATTCAAACACTTTACACATGTCCAAGCCCAATTGACTTCACCATTGCCAAGCCCCGACCCACTCGAACAAGATGGTGACCAGGTGCCGGCAGAGCCGACCACGAGCCGCCGGAAAACGCCATGGCCGTGACATGGGGAGAAGCCAAACTTTGGAATTCCACCTTGCTGAGTTGCCCCATGCCTAATGGCCACCATGGCTGTTCTTCTCCTCACCAGAGCAGCTGATCCCAAGCCCTAACTCCCCCTGGGAGAGCCTCCAGCCATGCCTATTTAAACCCCACCTCCCTCGGCCATGGAAGAGGTGCTTGAACCAACCTAAAGGAAACTTCGCCAAAATCATTCCAGAACACTCTCCATACATAGAGCATTTGATTCCCACTGGATTCCAGCCCAATCCCCTCCAACTCGAGCTCGATTTTGAGTTCAAATTTCAGACATAAAAACCAGGACACTTCTTCACAGGTGAGCCAATCCCTAAATTGATTGGTCCTACACCTTCACCGGACCAAGAGAAAAAGTTTACCAGCAAAAGCCCCCTCACCGAGCCGGCCATTGCTTCCGGCTCTCCAAGCTTTGTGATCGGGCTTGGTCGAAATCATACCTGACGATTCACGGTGCCGAGGGACTTCATCTGGAGCTTGCTTGGACCCAATCGAAGGTGACACAACTCTCAGATCGAAGCTTCACTTCTCTGAGCAAAGGTATGAACTCACTCTTCTTCCCGAGCTTACCGAGATTCTCCATTTAATTTGAATCAATTTCAATGCATGTTTACCATATGGATGTGTTCGTCTCCTCAAGACGAATCCATAGAGCATAAGAACACGAAAATCCGTTGAGAATCGAGTGAGAAATTAGGGTTAGAAGGTTGACGGTCACGGGATCACACCAGTCGTAGACGATGACCAGTAGCCGTTGGATCGCGCGTGTATCAAGCGAACGGCCAGGATCGCGCCGGACGGAGCAACGGAACATGAACCGCGGGCCGCGTGGCATCCCAGTCAGATGGCGGCGCCAAATCATGAGACGACGCGTGGAGCTTCAGAGACGCCGAGGTTGACGCGGCGCCGCGTGGATAAGTAGGAAATTAGGGTATTTTTTATTTATTTAATTCCCTAAACTTCAAAAATGCATAACTCTGTGTAGAAAAATCGGAAAAATAAAATAAAAATACCTCTTGCTCGGTGAACGGAGGAGAATAATGTGGAAAAGAAATCATTTAATTTCATTGAGTATTTGATTTATAATAATTTATTTACTCTCTGCACATTTTCAATTCTCCATGCATGTATACAATTCACCATGGCATGAGACCATAGGGCTTTTGAAGGCTCTGAATTTGGGAACATTCCCCGAATTTTCCAAAGTCGAGGCCACCCCTATGAAGAGTTATTGATTTTTCAATTCTAGGTCTCTATTCTGAATATTTTAATTCCAGTAATTAGCATGTTGTGAAATAAATTCTAGGAAAATTTGAGGATGTTTATTATGACCAGAGGACTCTAGGAAAAATAGGCTTTGAATTAATCCACTTGGAATAACCCTAATTGACTTAAACACCCAAAATGGAACCTTAATTAATTAGAGCTAATCATACATAAAATTGACTTGAAATCAATTCTCCACTAACATTTAGGATCAGAGAAACCCACCATAAAAGTTTGAAGTCAATTGGACTTGGTTAGCCCTATCAAATGGGTTGATTAAGCCATTTAGCCAAAATTAAACTTCAAAAATTCATAATTTTCAAAATACTTCTCAAAAATTCACCAAATTGGTTTTGGAGCCTCTCTGATATCAGGGGAATTTAAGAAAATTAAAATTGTAATTTTCCAAAAAAGTTGATTTTTTGCATTATTTTAATATTTTTAGTAATTAAAAATTAACAAAAATCACAAAAATAATAAAATTCACAAAAATGTCACATTTTGAATTTTAATCACTTAGGAACAAACCCCATATTTTTCTTAAGTCTCTATGATGAGATATTAAATTTTAAAGCCCTAAGGTAATTTTAAAATTAAAACAAATGTATTTTTTAGCATTTCCACAAAAATAATTCTAATAAATCAAAGAAAAATAAAAAAATTACAAAAATTGGTTCTCTGGTTTCCTTGATATCAGAGAGATTTTTTAAAAATATAAAATTCATTTTTCAACCTTTATTTTATTCTTAAATTAATTAATACTCCAAAACTCAAAATAATTATAATAAAAATAATATAATTTAAAAAATCACCAAAATTGGTCCAAGTGGTCCACTGGTCATTAGAAATGTCCCATAATTTTCTTAAGGATAGAAACGTTCTCCTTGGTCATGTTATTAAATTTTCCTTGAAAATTCTTATTTTCCACCAAAAAATAATTATATAAATAAATTAAATACAGAAAAATCACATTTTCTCCTCTAATGTCTTGATTGGCATATGAGTGAAGTTACATAAAAATTTTAAATTCATTTAAGCTCAATTTAGTGAGTTATGGAATTAGTAAGTTTATAGGGCAAAATGGTAATTAAAATTTTAACCTATAATTAAAAATTTTAGGTTTAATTAAAAGGGTGGGTAAAATATTTGATACTAAGTTGATTTTGGATGTTTGAAACTTAGGTAATTAAAGGGTAGAAACCTACCAAATAATTGGAAAATAATTAAAATAAACCTTAATTAAATAATTGTTTAAACTTGGAAGAATAATAAAAAATTTGGAATTATTAAAATAGGATATTATTAGGAAGATATTTATTCTTTAATCTAAGAATCCCTAAATTAATCACCTCAATAATATTTAATTCCTAATTAAAATAATAATCCAAATTCAAAACTTAAAATGCTTAATCATTAAATTAAATTAAAATTAAAACATTTAAATTAAACCCTTTTAAAATTTCAATTAAATTAATACTTTATCAATTAAAATTAAATCATCCCTAAAGCATTAAAAAAATAAAATATTAAATTAAAATTAAAAGAAAAATAATAAAAATAAATTTAAATTTAAATTTAAATTAAAAAAATAAAACTAAATTAAAATTTAGATTAAATTAAAATTAAATTAAATTAAATTAAATTAAAATAAAATTAAATTAAATTAAAATTAAAATTAAATTAAATTAAATTAAATTAAATCACATTAAATTAAATTAAAACATATTAAATAAATTAAATAAAAAAAATAAAATCAAGTTAAAATAAAATTAAAATTAAGTTAAATAAATAAAATTAAATTAAAACTAAAACTAAACCAAATTAAATTAAATTAAAATTAAATTGATTTAAATTGAATTAAATGTAACATCACTTAAGACATAAAGAATTCAAAAATAAATCTAAAAACAACTTGAACACTACTTCAAACTTAAACCCATTAATTGAAATTAAATCAAAATCACAAATCACTTGAACATCGGTTTGCCCTTAAGAGCTCTTATCATCATAACTCCTAAATGGAGTGTTAAGTGAAGTATTACTTCACTCATAGGATATTCAAGTGTCCTAGTTCACTGATCAAGATAACAAAACTTGAACTATTGGATGATTGATTCATTGTATAATTAAACTCTCTTGGACTTAAAATAATCCTAGAAGTATTGAAAAGATGTTTAAGATTCGTCTTAAGCACTTCCTCAGTAAGATAGGATGTTTATAAGAATAATTGAACTTAATTGTTCTTTGATGAAGAAAATCGTCCTCAAACCAAAACATAAGAACCTAGACGTCATAGGAGATAACTAGCTATAGGATCAGGAACTTGGTAGAAAACCATAACCCTTCCCTTAGCTTTTCCTAGGAACTTGCTTTAAATGCTTAAATATTCTAAATTGTGTTTAAGTGCATCCTGAGATGACGGGAAGATCCTCCAGGCACGCTTTTATTTTATTGTAATTTACTTCCTTGCAATTTACTTTATTGTAAATGCACTTTACTTTTCTTGCATGATAAACAACTGCTGCATGAAAACCCACACCTTTAGGATAGTCCCTAAAACTGAAACCAAAACTAAATTAAAAGTCATTACAAGATAAAATTCACCGCCACAACATTTCAAAATATAAAATAACTCAAAATTTAATCACAAACAGAATACAAAACTACGACTACAATTAAATTAAAACGTCTTGTTGGATGATCGGGAATACCTCGGATGATGTAACCTACGTGTTGCTAACGGGATTTCCCACGGTCTAAATGAAAGTGTGGAACTCATTTAGTTGAGTTTAGCAAATTCATCCGGACTAAGTGAATCCGATAAAAATAAAGATGCGGAAGGATGGAACAGTGGGATCTTAACCGGTGTTGTTATAATCAACTTTAAGATTTGTTTTAACTAAAACACTAAAAAACACTTGGACTCTAAGATTTCTAAAACCAAACTCTTCTCTTCTCTTTTGGTTACAACCCTCTACAACAACAAGAAGCTCGGAGCATGGTGGGCAGCACGGCCATCGTCATCAGCAAAACCTGAGTCTACTTCAGCAAAACTTTCTTAGAATTAAATAACCAAACCATAGGACTTCGAGGTAGTTTGCCTAGTGCAACATAAATCCTCAATCTTTTTGTTAGGCATTTGCATTGCAAATTAAGCCCTAACCAGTCTTAGGACTCCGAGGTTGTCGTTCGATACGACATAAACCCTCACATCTTCAAGGCTATTTGTATGATCATGTCATACGAATATAAGTCCTAATTAATTAAAATTGGCAAGATCAAAACATTAAACAAACATTAGGACTTTCCTAAATTCAAGCCAAATAGTATGATAGTCGGGAAATTACCGAAGTTCGCTTCGAATCTGTAATTTCTCCTACCTTTCTTTCTTTGAATTCCCAAAACAAAATGTTCCAAATTTGATCCATTCCCTATTGAAATTCCAAAATTCAATCCCTTGAAAACTTTAACTTTGAAATTCTTGAGAGCAGAATTATCGATTATTATCGAGAGTTTTCTTAAGTGATTCCCGTCACTTAAGATGTAATTAACTATAGGGGCTTGCCCTTATTGGGAATTTCAAGAACCCAGGTAATATAAACCCTGCCTAATTCATTTATATTAAGTAGGAGAATTTGTCGGCTTATAAAATTGGTTCGCAGACCAAACGGATGTCACAAATTTTCTAGTTTATTTAATCGAGCCCCATCACCAAACAGTGTGTCTATTCTTCGGGATAGATACACGGTTTGTGATGCGGTGCTCGTTTATATAAACTATCTGGGATGTGAGGTCAGTTTGATTTCATATCTTAAAATTTTCAAATTTAAAATTATTTTCAAAAAAAATCAAATACTACTTTTCAAATTATTTATTTAAATTAAATTAAAAAAAAATTCACCGACAATTTCTGTAGGCGACCTCTTTTCAAAAATACAACACTCTACCTAAAAATATGCCGACATTGTCACAAAACCCATCCGGAACCATCGCTTGATGTTGTGATCTTCACTTTCAAGCTGCCCACCTGTCGAAGATCTACCGTTGAACCTTTGAATCTATAGGTAAAGCACGTTGGATCACCTGGTGAACCGACAAAACACACCAAATCTGCAACTATCAAAACCGAACTACGCTCCAATCATGAACCTACAGCTCTGATATCAATTGTTATGTGAAAACAATGTGGAAACATAGAAATTCATACAATAACAATCAAACACAAAGATTTATGTGGTTTAACGTTAAGTTAATTCGCCTACGTTAAATGAGAGAGAAAGAGAGATTTCACTAGCACTGGATGTGGAGATTGAGCATAATTCAAAATTATATGTTAGAATTTAAACTAATAAAAACCTTCCATAAAATTAAAAGATTAATCCTTCCCACTAAAAAAATAAAGTTGGAGTTGAAGTTATATTTCAAAGGTCACAAAAAATCTGGAGATAGACCATCCTTGTAAAGGTTGAAGTGGTAAAAAAATTATAGCATTAAAAAATCACTAGAGATCTTTAGTGTATTATTGATTCATAGAAGTGAATGAACAATAGCATCAATATATGGAAAGAGAACTTATTTGTAGTTCTTTTAAGAAGGTCTAATTGGTGCATTGCAAACTAGAAGTAAACGTTGAATGATTATTTCCTCAACCATGCTTTGGAAAAATCTTTCTCATATATAGAAGTTGATGTGAAAGTGTCCGATCCGAGGTATTATTTGTTGAATATATCTAGACCTTGTAGATTTAATAGTTTTATTATGTATTTTTTTACATGAGTATGAGTTAAAAATTCTTCTTTTATTCATCCCATTGATACCTACTTCTTATTTGTTATTATGACTAGTACTACTTATGTTTTAATTTTAACTGAGCTCTTTATTCATTTTAAATAGGATATTGCTCTATTAAACTTTATAATTTTCATGATTTTAGTGGAATAGGTCTAATTAAATCTCTTTAGAAGTTCTTAAATCAAAATTAGAATGTGGTGAATTCCATATAATTTTTGTATCAATGGTCAACTCGTGTTTAAGTTGTTACTATTCTTTTGAGATTATAGTTATGAACAACCTCAATGAGTAGCATTTAGTTGAAGATTATATGTAAAATTTGAATTTCACTCAATGAATATTTATTAAAATTTCTCATCTTTGTAGAGAACCTTGAGGAATAAAATTGTTGGTAGATTTATTTTGGTGCCATACAAATAATATTTGAAACCAATTGCATAGCTATTATTGTATGTCAGAAAATTCACGATGGTAGAGTAATGCATTAATATCTTAGTATTGTTTGATGATTCAATACCCACACAAAAATATTTAAGAAAAGACACTAGAAATTATATGTGCAAACCCAAAAAGGAAAATAATCATGGAGTCCAACTCAGCCAAAATAATTAATGATATATTTCAAGTTATAGAGCTTTGCTTGTATATTTTAGTAAATAAAATAAGATAATATACTTCGTGCTTAATTATTTATAAAAATTAGGCAATAAAATTAGGGAATAATAATTGGTCTATGACAACCGTATATGGTAGTTAAGTTATAATGCCATAAAAAAAGTTGAGCAACAATAGTCACAAGATAATAGTTGGTGAATATTAGACACTAGTGGTAGTTAGCAATGATTGTTTGTGGTTGATGGCTTCATACTTTTTTTTCAAAGAAAGATCTTAACTCAAAAATTTCTCCCCCTCTCATGTTGAAAATGGGATCCTATTCATATATTTTTCGAAATTAAATTTAACTAAAATCTTAAAACATTCAATTGAAGTATCCATGTCAATTCCATTGATTATAATTTTTTTTTAACATTGAAGTGTCTTAATGACTTCAAAATTAAGTGATATGATTCAATGGATAATTCCTTTCATAGAGATGCCAATTTGACTACAAGCATGCCAAATTTGGAGTGCATTTCACCTTGTACTTAATACATTAAAGCTTTTAATTATATTTCAAATACTTGATATGAGCTCAATAGGGCTTGAATTGAGTTTCTTTTTGTGGCTTTGGTTTCGTGTTGTTGAGAAACTTAGTTTGATTATAAAGTTGCTAACATTAAAGCTTGAATGATCTTAAATTTTTTTTTTATTAAATATGCATTGAGATTTATTCATGATCAAGTGAACTTTATGGTGATATGTCAACCACAATTATGCTTCGGAAGTTAACAGAAACACCCTTTTGAGTTTGCAGAAAAAATTGTGGCCAGTCTTGGATAATATAAGTGATATAAAGTTTTCTAAGTACATTCTTGCATAATACACTATCATTTTGAGATTGCAATCAATGTTGCCCCTTATCCTTAACTTTTTTGTTTTATAATTGATAAAATATTAGATGGCTGCGGGATAGAACCATTACAACCTTGCTTTAGCCGTTTACATAAATTTCCTAAAAATTTCAGAATAAAAAAAAAATTGTAACTGGGGTACATAAAACTCTGATATGTATATAACGATTACAGTGATTTGATTTTCTCTTTGATTAGAGAAGACTGCATCTTAAAATAAAAATAATTAAAGATGCATAACAAATTACTGATGGTGGTTGGATGAGGTTAGTCGAACATTGGAAGTAGGGTAAAAACAATAAAATTATATCATTTGGAATATTGTAGTTGCATGATAGCTAGCATACATTATTTGTCAGACAATAGTGGATAAAGAATGAGGGCTAGACATTTGGATTATTGTAGTTGCATGACAGCTAGCATACAATATATGTCAGACAATAGTGGATAAAGAACGAGGGCTAGACAACGTGGTCTGACAATAACCTTTGGATGGAATTTTGATGATAATGCTGATAATTGACATTGAGTATTGGGTGAAACTTAAGAATTCTTCAAATTTTAATGTTGTCCTTAATTTCAAGTTAAAGCTTACGTCAAGTAAAAATGATGATCAATTTACTATTTCAAGAGTGAGACTTTTATAGAGTAGCGAAAATCTCAAATTATTTACTTGTATTGCTATTTTTAATCATTTACTATTATCTTATTAATGTTCAAATTGAGTGACTTTGATATCTATCATTAAACAGATAATTTTACATATAGTAAAAATTCTACGAAGATTACTTGATTTCTAATTTGTCATAAAATTTTTAGTTGTATTAGAAGTGTTCATTAGTGCTCATTTGAAGCCGAACATGATCATTTTTTATATTTACAGACCTACCTTATCAAGATATCAAATTCAAATATAAATATCCTGAAATCATTGCCAAAGTATTTCTTGTATCAATTGTCTTGATTAGTTAATGGATCTTTCCTTCATATATATATATGTGACTTATTTTGGATTTTATAATAATATAATATTTTAATAACTAAGACACCCCTAACTTTTTTCTAATTCCTCAATTAAATATAACAATACTTGGTTTTAAACTCTTGCTGTAAACCTTTATTTGGGTCTGCTTGAGGACACTATTATTTTCATTATATTTTTTCCTTCCCATAAAATTCCTCAGTGAGAAACAGCTTATAATAACTAGAAAGTTCCAAAAGTACAGCAATCTGATAACTTTAAGAAAGTTGTGAGAGAATAAAAGTAAACTATGTACAGCATCAGTTGAATAAGTATTTTCTCCGATGAATTTTAAAGCTGTTTGGAAATTGAGAAAAGAATATACATTTAATACAGTTCTTACTGAAACTTGATTTTCAACCTTATGTATTCTTATGTTTTACATAAATTTAATACATTTGTGGCTATACCAAAGAACATGTATTTACAAAAATTTGAGAGGCTTGCTTTGGAATTGGTGCGTGCGTGCTGGAAAATTTGCGGCAGTATAGTAACAGATTATCGTCATAACGTGGTAAGAAGATTCAACACACACTCAGATGAAAGAAAACAACTGATACAAAAAATTTTTACGTGGAAAACTTAAAAAGAGAAAAACCAGGGGGCTGGCCTAACTGAAGAGTTCCATACAAAGATGATTATTGTTATAATCACTTGTCCCACAAGCTGGAAAGAGTTACCAAGTTTCCCAAGATACAACGTCGACTGATGGAAAAATTTGATGCCAGGAACCGACGTCAATTGATAGCGATTGGCGGCGTTCCGTCGATGGTGATTGGTGGTGAATGAAGGCGGATAGCGGTTGTCAATGAAGATTGGTGGTAGTTGACGACAGTCAATAGCGGTCGACAGAGATTGGTGGTGGTCAATGACATTCGATGGTTGGCGGTGGTCGACAGAGATTGCGGGTGTTCGACAACGGTCGGCGGTCGGCAGGGCAGAAGTGCTCGATGGCGGTAAGTGGTTTTCGACGGCGATCAACAGTTGTTTATAACTGACAGTGGCTGTCAACAGTGGTCGACAACAGTTAGCGATGGTTGGCGTTGGTTGACGGTTGCAGGAGTAGTATTAAATTTTATTTTCTTCTCAAAACTTTAAGTTCTTTCTCAAGCCTTAAGTTCTCATCCTCACTCAAACAAGCAATCTTGGGCTCATTGGATTCTTCTCTCTGAGATGCTCGATTCAAATATAACCTTGCCAGATTCCACATTTATTTGACCTCCCAAATGTGTCCACAAAACTTTCAATCATGGCTTAATGGCTTGATCAGGGCTCGATTTTGTTTAGCTTGGATCAAAGTTGGTACTATTGGGTCCGTCTCGTCGAACTCATCAGTATGACTATATTTTTGTTGAAATCGGAGCTTGGATAACTCCTAATCAAAGTTTAACAATTTCATATTTTAAAGATTATCTCGAGATTCACATCCTGTCTCGAGATTAAATTTTATTGATGCCATTTCAATTGCCCTTATTTTTAGGTGAAAAAAATATCATCATCCGATAATATTAATTATATATATATATATATATATATATATATATATATATATTATTGTGACTATCGTTAAAATTATTATAAGAATAAAGCAAATATTTGATTTTGGCTTAGACTGAATTGACATACGCACATAAATGTGAACTTCGATGTTTAAATGTTAGAAGTAAATAAGAGTTGAATGGACGGCAGGAGTTTCACAGTTAAGCAAGACAGCAAGCAAGACAGCGGGCGATCCTTCCAGCGGACTACGACGAGGAATCAAAAGATATACATTTTTTTTATTTTTTTAATAATGAAATGCGTTTCTTTTCTCTTTTTATGAACTTGGAATGAGAAAGTTGGAAGGCTAAACACCAGAAGGTGGAAGGCCAAAAGCTTGAAGGTGAAATAATGACCAAAACCAAAGCTCACTCTCTCTACCATATCTTCTCTAACCCATAAGCATTCCACCACTAATATTCCTCGTCACCATTGTGAGCAGCTCTCCTCCCAAGTCGCGGAACTCCAAATAGTGAGAGCAAACTCATCCACTCCCTTCTCAAGCCCCATATCCTCCAACCGAGCAAAGCAGGTGAGTAGTTCTCTCCTTCCTCTCTCTTTCTTTTATTATTTTACTTATATACCACTCTATTCTCATGTATTTACATATCTATACCATCCATCTATGTTTTCATATATTCTTACACATTTTGTTATTTTTTGTATTTTTATACACGTTAGCTTCTACTCACTTGTGCTTATACACTTAAAATTCAAACTTTAATATTTTACATGCAAACAATTCTAATAGTGTATTTGCACATACAAAACTTGAACTCGGACTTTGGTCTTTATATGTGATACCACTCAAAACCAGGATTTTACGGAAAAACCTCTCGACTCTGATCTTTAAATGTGATGCCGCTCAAAACATTGGTATCTATATTAAAAATATATTTTCAAATACTATTTTCAAAACCTATATTTAAAATTAAATCAAAATTATTTATTATTAAATTAAATGTAAACTATTTTTTTAAAACAACAATGAAATAAATTTTAAAACGGTCGACCTGCTTTCCTTCCTCGACTTTGCAATGTTCCTAATCCGGCCGATTGGAGGTAAATGCTTGGGCTTAACGATATTATGGAATTGTTGCTAGCAATTTTGAAAGGGGGCTCTCCCCCCTGTTATGAAATTTAGGGCGTACACAACGCAAATCCAGAAGAAGAACACAGAGATTTAACGAGGTTCGGCGTAGACATGCCTACGTCCTCGGGAGCAGAGCGGTGAATTTCACTATTTCAGTGGAGTTACAAGTTCGGTCCAAATCATACCCATAGGATTGCACCTCTATTTATAGATAAAACCACCCATAGATAAATTACAAACTCGCCCTCGCTCCCCCTCAACCCACTAACTATGAAGAGACACATCTCTTCACCAAGAGACTCCATGTATATGAGCCACATACCTAACAAATCTCCACCTTGGCGAATATCCAGCACCATAGGAGAAATGCTTCACCCGGTATATGTGCCTACCAAACAAATCTCCACCTTAGCAAATAGCGAGCCCCTTAGGAGAAAATACATCTAACAATCTCCACCTTTGTGAATATCCAGTCCCTTAGGAGAAAATCTCCACCTTGCGAATATCCAACCCTTTAGGAGAAATAGATCATGAAGTTTCTTACATCAAAGTGAGTTGAGCAACCAAACCATCTAACCTGGCTTGGTTAACCGTGCCATCTAGCACCCAAAGCACATTCATGTTTGCACCAGTACCTCGACCAATTGCTGTTTCCACGAGCCACAAATCCCTTCGCACCTGTTCGAGGAATACCTCCACGAAACTCCTGTTCGCGAAATAATCGTGTCTGCTCGCCACCTGCACCCTGTCGAACTCCACCTGTCGCAACTCCTCCTGCGACGTACTTGCGAACTGTGCTTTGCCTCGCGATTCACCTATCGCGATTCACCTGTTGCAACATCACCTGCAACAAACCTGCGAACTCCGCTGGTCGCAGATACTCGCCGAACCACAGCCCTGTATCTGAACTGCTTTGCCTGTTCATTTCCGCGAGCTTTGAATCCTTCGATAATTGCAAATCGCCGCGCCGAAAACCCTTCGCACTTGTTCGCGGAGTGCCTTCGCAAAACCCTTCACGAAATCGACGCCTAGTCATCCTAATCGCGAACTCCACCTCGGGAAACATCTTTGCGAAATTCTGTCATGAGTCTGCTACTAAGGCTATCGCGTCAATCGCCTGTCGACAAGCATGCTACTCAAGCCGACAATGAATCGCAGAAATCTCTCGGCCGTCACCCGAGCACATTCCGCTTAATCCGTGAAGTCTTTCACGTTGCACGCACCTCGGCTCGCCGCAAGTCCTCCGCCGAACCAACTGTTCGCGGATCCTTCCACCTGCGCAGACGCCTTCTTGTCACTGACGATAACTGCCCTCAAGTCCTCCGCAGAACCAAAAGTTCGCGGTGACTGAACATCCACCTGGACTTTCGTGGATCTTTCCACCTGGCATACTGCGATAACACGCGTCCCAACCGCTCGCGCAATCCTGTCAATCTGCCGAAGCCGAACTGCTCTGCGATCGAACTGCTCCACCTCGATCTTGACCAATGAATTCTTTTTTGCGCCAAACTGCTACGAGCCTTCCAGCGCCCTCTACGCCTTCATCCACTCTCCGCTACGAGCCTTCCAGCGCCCTCTGCGCCTTCATCCACTCTCCGCAATTGCGCCGAACTGCTGCGAGCCTTCCAGTGCCCTCTGCGCCTTCATCCACTCTCCGCAATCTGCGCCAAAATATTGCGAGCCTTCCAGCGCCTTAGCGCCTTTTTGCGAAACTCTTGCCCTGCATCACCTATCGCGGAACCGCTGCAGAAATGTTCCTGGCGGTGGACCTCCGCCAAGACAAAATGATCCTTTGACTTCCTTCGAACAGCAGAAAATAAGAATTCTCCCCACCAACTTTCTGAGGAAAGTGCAAATGAAAGAAGCACTTCTCCGCGGCTGATTAAACACCAATTAATAAACAAGTAATTAATTTCAGAATTCTGACAGGACTCCTTCCTGAAATTTTGCCCGCCAACAGAAGATAATTTTCTTCTCCTCCGCCTGAACTGTGAACAGGATTAAGCAAATTCTCCACGGAAATTAAATCCGCCAAATAAGAATTGAGCGCCTGAACTATAATTAATTCCTGGGTGGTGCCAAACAGAATTAATTCCCTTCATATTCCTCTATTTCGTTCCTGCACAGCACGATCTGCGAAACACGAACCTCCCAGCCGCCTGCAACTGTCCGCGAACTACCGGAGGCCGCTCCCTGGCCACGATCCGCCAACCGCCTTGCTTCGAACACACGAACCGCCAACTGTGACTCCTGCGAACTACCGTTTGGATCACACGATCTCTTCTCGCGCAAACTGCCTGCCTCCTGTTCTCGACCGCGAACTTTCGCCCCCACCTGTGCGCCGAACTGCTCGCCAAATTGCCTCCTGATCGCGCCTCTGTTGCAGATCTGCCTGCGCAGATCTGCCGCAGATCGACGGTCCTTGCTCGGTCTGCTTGTCGCGATCCTGTCGTACAAACAGTTCGCAATCCGGACCTGCTCTGCGTGCCCGCGCGATCCGAAAGAAACTGAACTATGTCGTGCGAGAAGCCCAGGGAAGAAGACATATTTTCGAACTCAGGCTGTCGTTCCCGAAACCGCTTGCTCCTGAAACCAAACTTCACCGCACGAACTTCCTCCTGCACGCGCGAAGCTCCCCTGTTCGCAAAATCCATGCGAAGCTCAACTGCCCTGTCCGAACTGCTCCGTCCTCGCATCTCCTACGTCCTCGAGAGCAGAGCGGCGAATTTCACTATTTCAGAAGAGTTACAAGTTCGGTCCAAATCATACTCATAGGGTTGCACCTCTATTTATAGATAAAATCACTCATAGATAAATTACAAACTTGCCCTCGCTCCCCCTCAACCCACTAACTATGAAGAGACACATCTCTTCACCAAGAGACTCCATCTACCGATATATGAGCCACATACCTAACACCCCCAACTGTAAGTGCTCCTTCATAGGGAGCCGGCAAGCTAGAAATTTCAGTTTTCATTTCTCTTTTATGGTCGTTAAGCTTATGCGATAGGAATGGCATGCTTCATTTTTTTTTTTTTTTTTTTGTGTCTCTAAGATTTAGCTTTTTTGTGGTCCGGAAATATTTTATTTTTTGTATGAATGTCTCTGTTGGCCATCAATGGATTTCATGGTGTGCTCTATGGAAAAAAACATATATACATGTATATATAAAAAAAAAGAAGAGAGATCTGAAAGCATTAACTAAAAAATAATAATAACATTATTATGGTGTCACTTTAAGAAATTTTTGAGAATTTGAAAGCGTCATGTTGAAGTTCAGGAGTGTTGAATCATGAGCTCTCACCTTCTTGTCTTGAGTGATGCCATACTATTAAAATGCTGAAGATCTTTATTTTAGTACTTGCCCTAACTTGTGAGAAGCATGAAGTGATTTGTGGCCTTGTTGGACAGTAGGTCTCTAAGATTCACTGTATTTTGTGGTAGGTCTTATCTTTATTTTGAGATCTTCTTTTACTTTGCAATGTTTATGCTTTCACACGGTAAAAAATGGTTTTATTGTCAAGAAAAGAGGGTTGAATTTAATAACCAGATATTTGAAAATATTACTACTGAGAAATTCTTTCTTGGTGCTAATATTCTTTTAGACACACGAGGAAATCTTGATGTGTGATACATTGCTCATGTGTATTTATATGCTTTACACTTGAACTAGGAAGACATGATTTTATACTCTTCAGGACACTACGTGCTATATAGTGCTTGAAAGCTCATCACTTACAAAGTTTACATTCGGTTTCCTAGTGCTTTGTTTTTAAAATATTTGTTATTTGCGAAGTTTGGAGGCGTCGATGCCTATACTTTGCAAAGTCTGAAAGTTTGAGGGTCTCATTAGCAAAAATTTGAAGGTTTGGGGGACTTTGTATTGAAGGGACAACCAGTTCTTTCCCCATGGTTTACTTGTATACCACACTAGTTTTTTTTATTTTATGTCTTCCATGGCAATCGATTTTTTCCCCATGGTTTACTTGTGAGGAATTGTGGTTTGTATTGTTCAAGCACTTTCATACATGATTGTCTCTTTCTTGATCTCGATGCAAGTTTAAATTTATTTACATATATTTCATCTAGTTCCCATGGATTTATATATTTGATATCAAAGTTTTGATTTTACATTGATGGCAATTGAACTTCTCATATCACATAAAAGCTGTCATCCCACTGCTATAACATTAAATAAATCTAAGAAGGGACCTTTCGAGCCAGCCCCGTGGTATCCTCAAAGAGGTCCCCAATGAACATTTACCATAAAGTACTCCCTTAGAAACAACATAAGAGGGTTATCGGGGAAGTCCCTACCCTACTCTTCAACTATTCATATTCCTAATAATGTGTTGTCGTATGAATGTACTTGGCTCTTATAGGCTGGCGGCTTTATAAGTTTCTTTTTTTCTGCTACTGTATAATCATTTTATTTGACTGACCCATACTTCTTTTCTTCCATATGGATAAAATGGTTATACTATAGTAGAAGATAAAATAAATTGGAACACCAAATTTTTTAAGACCAAATATCTCCAAGGCGGATATAAGCGCCGATATGAATCTGGGTTTAAAGGAGTCACGACTTTGGAATCACAATTTTCAAAGTGCATGATAGAACTCTCAGCAATGACGATTTCCTTCTCATTGTGGCTTCAGAATCTGGAGAGAACTCGAGAGACGTTGTAAGAGGCATGGATTAATCTCTGTGAAAGTAATAAGAGCATGGAAGCCCTTAAGTCGATGTTGTCAGCCCGACAGGAAGAGATCCGACTTTTGAGAACTTTGAAGGATGTTGATGTTGCAGAGGTAAATAAAAATTGGTCAAGGACTTCAAGAATCGCTTGAGTTCATGAATATCATTTGAGATCATGTTTAGGAGGCTCATGCCCAGGTACTTGCTGTTGAGGCAAAGGAGCCGCAAAAGTGGTTCACCGAGGAATGATTGATCCTGGGTTTCTTGAAGAGAAGTCGAGAGGAGCAACATTAAACCGGGATTGTCGTGGAGGGGCTCACTCCCAGTTAAGCTTCAAAGGACACTCTTGTTGACCTAATTTTTGGTGAGACATTTCTCTCTTCTTAGTGCTTAGGATCTAGCCATAAGACTTCCTTTTAACTATCCTAGAGGACTAGAGATGGGACCCACATTGTTTTAAAAATAAGAGTCGCCTCTTTACTTGTTTTGAAGTTCTGCATAAATGAATTTCGACCTCTAACATTTTGAAGATTGAAACTAACATGACGGAACTCAAAAGGAGTCCTCATAGCATCATTAAAGCCTTAGGATTCCCCTGTGCAAAATTAGCACCGTCGCACGAATGAATACCGAGATTCAGACCGTCAACACGTTTAGACAATGAAATTCGCATCACTTGAACATTTATTTGCTGCAAAATTAATCAGAAATAAAATAAAATTTTGAAATGACTGATGGCGAGCCGATATTTCGAAGTTTAAATTTATTTACATATATTTCATCTAATTCCCATTGATTTATATATTTGATATCAAAGTTTTGATTTTACAATCATGGTAATTGAACTTCTCATATCACATAAAAGCTGTCATCATCCATCCACTAAAAAAAAGAAGAGAGACATACACCCTTTCATGTATGGTTTAGTTGGCAGGTATGTAGTATTTATGGTTCAGGTGTTAAGTATGCAAATGTATGAGAATTGAGTGGCATGTATACCAATCTTCTTTAATTAACATCTTGCATTCTATACTAAACATTAAAGTGGCTTTTATTCTTGCGAAACTTGAAGCTTTACCTTGCTTGTTTTTTTGAAAACCTGAAATATTTGATGAGCTAATTTGCAAAATCTGAAATGTTTGGGTTGTTCTTTAGCAAAATCTGAAATGTTCGGGGAGCTAATTTGCAAAACCCGAAATGTTTGGGATATATATATATATATATATACTAAGTAGCTTCAAATACATATCTCCCTTTAGCGCCTTTGGCGCCTTTGTTCCAATTATTCACTATGGGAGGCCATGGCAGTTCTTTTAGTAAAATTTATATACATGCCACCTAATTTCTATACATGCTTGCATTTATAACACCTTACACTGTGCATGGGAAGGCTCTCCTCCTTGCTTGCTCTCCACCTCACTAGTTTGCTAAAGTATATTCGTGTATACTTTTATCCTCATTTTTACCAAGTTTGGGACTATTTTGAAACTTATATGGCTGTAGTTTAGAGCCCTTTCAAAATACTTTTGTGAATTGATTCTGCTGCAGCTTGGAGCACTTTTTTAAAATGTCTTGTTGGGCTTGGTTTTGGCTTTGAATACCCTCAGTTTTGGCCCTGCTGGTGGCTCGGTTTCATGTACTCAATATCTGTAAGTTAGATTTTATTAGAAGAAAACATACTTAAAAATTAATCAAAGGAAAACAAAATTACCTCAATTTAAACACTATCACTGTAGTATATTAAATTGAACCTTTCTGGTAGGCTTCATTAAAGCTGAATGATGGCTCAAAGATATCAAACAATGAATGCTGAACAATGGAAATAAACAAAGCACTTGTGAAATTATTTTTTTATAAAAAAATTAAATAATACGAAATACGTTTGGGGCGGTGGTGCGGCACCATTATTTTTTCTGTTTGTGTAAATTACGTTTTGAAAGAATTTTCAAAAAGATGCCGTTGAAATCTGCATTTTCCCACCAGCTGCGGTCTGTTTTTTATTTAAAAAAAAATTGTAATATCCACCGCAGTTTTTTGAGCATCAGATTATTGTCTAGCAGCTTCACAATTATTTTTTAATAAACTACAGCTGCCCCAAAAAGATCCTAAATCCCTAATGCACTCTGGAAAATTCTGAATTAAAATAAATATGAAAAATTTATGTGAGGGAGAGAGAGAGAGGACATACCAAGCTGGGCGAAGAGAAGGAACTGGCAGCGTCTCAATGAAGCAGAAGCCACTCTTCAGGTCACTATAAATAATAGAAGGCAATGAAGGTGCAGACAATTGCAAGCATTAATTAAATTGCACAATTGCAAAATTATTCTCTTTTATAATTATTTATTTTATTGGGCAGCCCCTGCTGTCCGCTTCTCTTCCCCTCAATTTTGTCATTATACAAATTGATTTATCAACTCTCTCACAATTATTAATTGTTAGTGTTCTTCTTTTGCAATTTTCTTCTTTTTTTCAATTAAACTTATGTATTGTCAGGCCCTTAAAATTTTTTCTCTGTAGCTAAACTCGTGCGGCGGTACGGAGATGCGTCGCAGTTTTATTTATTTGGATAAATTACATTTTGACAGTTTTTTTAAAAAACTACCACTGAAATCTGTTTTTTCTCACCGGTATTAGCTAGGTGCGGTGGCATCATTCTAGCTACGATCAATCTTTTTTCAAAAATAAAATAAAATAAAAATTGTAATTGACACTGTAGATTTTTTAATATCAGATTAATTTTTCGTAACTTTACGATTATTTTTTAATAAGCTGCAATTGCCCCAAAATATTTGTGTGTATGTATGTGTGTATATATATATATATATATATATATATATATATATATATATATATATATATAATAAAAATTACAAATCTCAAAATAAATCTACTAATATTTTGACTTTTTTGCAAATGACATCATGCATGAGGCAATATTTCTTCACTGGGCTCAATTCGGATGTCCATATCAAATTTTCATTGGGACTATTTTAAAATTATTATATGTGATATTTAAGATCTTAAATTATACATTTGGCGTACTAATCGCCTCTCTTGAATTTATTTAAAAATATAAAAATATTTGTAGCTACTTTGAAAATAAAATATTAAAGCTGGAAGATGTATATATATATATATATATATATTAATAGTTATGGTTATTTACATATTTATAATTGCAAGCAGACAATCCATGCCTAATTCTAAGCAGCTGGCATGGACAATGTAACTGCTATACGTGTTATGGTATTGGTACATAATTTATCTCCAATGATTAAAATATTATCGTTATTAAAATATTCTGATTTTATTATTAGGATGATATTAAAAATTGACTTGAATTTATTTTTTATGTATGTGTTATGTGAAAACAGTATGAAAACGTAGAAATTCACAGAACAACAATCAAATAAAAAAGATTTATGTGGTTCGACGTTAAGTTGATTCGCCTACGTATATGAACTTATGGACTGGTAGTATCTTTATGAGTATGTTCGTTTGTATCTATCTTCTTAAACAGAACATTGCCTTCATCAATCAAGTGTAGAACAAAGTGGTACCACACATCACTGTGCTTGGTACAAGCATGATGAACTGAATTTATGGCAAAAAATATGGCGAGTTAGACGTCACGGAACATAGTTAGAGATTCTCGATCAACTCCAAATCATCTAATAGAGCTTTGCATCCATATCGCTTCCTTCTCGCCTCCGTGATCGTCATGTACTCGGCGCTTGTGATGAGACAAAACAACGATGAACCGAAGAACCAACATCTAGCCGAGTGGAACTCACGCCGACGTGAATAAATAACCGGTCGTAGAACTTCACTTATCCATATCACCAGCATAGTCTGCGTCAGTGTAGCCTACACACAAATCTGTAAAGTTGACTCTCTCTCAAACACTAAGAGTACGTTTGACTGCGAGCTCTCGAACTTTGCATGCAGATTATTGCTGCCAGGAAGCATTGCGGGGAAGTTCTTGTATCGTTTGGTTGCGGCTAGTGGGAAAACAGTATGCGAGCGAAAAATGATCAGAATGCCCCTGTTTATTAAAACTGTTTGAAAATTTAGATTTATTTATATCATATACAGAATTTGCAAATGCAATTTTTTTTTAAAATTTTATATTTTAAATATTCAAACTAATAAATATAAATTTTATTTTTATATTTTTAATATATATTTTCTAGCTTTAGATAAAATATTATAGGTTGAAGAGTGATTATTATATCTAGATTATATAGATAAAATATTTACGAGCTTGATTATATCTTAATTTTAATAAATATATATATATATATCCTAAAAATTTTATATTTTAAATAGATTGCTCAAATTAATATAACATTTACGAGCTTTAAAAAATATGAAACTAAATAATATATCTACATATTTTAAAAGTGCTCTTTTACTTTCAAATTGTTTAGGTATTTATATATATTGAAAGTATTAACAATTTTTGATATTAAATCATAAGTCTACACAAGATCTGAAACGAAAATACAGCAACAGAGCGATTGCAAATCACAAAATAGTCATAGAGTTCTACAACAAAACATATATTCCTCTCAAGCACGTGGTAGCAGCAGTAGAGTGAAAAAAAAACTGAAAGACTATTCCAACAACAACCAACAATATAATAATGTTCACTTTAGTTTTCAGAAGCTGTAACTCCCGTGTCACTCCGTCTTCCGTTGTGTTCGTACACTCCCCAACGTCGGACTCGTGAGAATCGGCAACCTATCTCGCCCATCGGAAGAAACCGCACCGATCCGGAATGTTCCGAGGACGGGCATAAAACTTTCGGCGAAAGCTATGCGGTCGACGTGATGCCAAAAGAGATGTCTGCGACCTACGGTGACATAGCGATCGGCGAGAGGTAGCCGACGTGCTTGGAGCTCATGTTTACTCGAAATGGAAGCACATATGCAACTTAATTAATTTGAGTATGAAATGGTCAAACAAAATGAAAAGAATCAAGCTACAGTGTAGAATTGTAAATAATGTGAAGTAAACTACTCAGAAAGAGTGTAAAAAACATACATTGCATTGGTTAACAAAATCACTCTCCAACTAACAATCGAGTAATGTCTTCTCGAAGTGCTGCCATTTCGTTTGCACCCTCCCCTTCTTTTGTACAGATTGATACACTATTGTTCTCTTCCTGTGGTTGAGACGGTTCAATGTGGTACTCTAAACCGTCGACTGTAGCAAGCTCGTCATTTTGATCGGCATGGTCAAAATCAACATCAGCTCGAGTTGGATGCCGCCTGATATAGTTATGCAGGGCCATAGTTGCCAACATTATCTGCACTTGTTTGGCGAACGGATAAGGTGGCATATCTCGAAGAATTACCCATTTCTTCTTCCAAACTCCAAATGTTCTCTCAATAACGCCTCGCAAGGATGAATGTCTCTTATTCAATAACTCCTTTCTCGTTCTTGTGCGATTACTAGCTCTTTCAAAATCCGGAATATGATATCTTGTATCGGGATAGGGTTTAAGATACCCCTCTGCATTGGGTAGCCAGCATCTACCAAATAATACTTGCCTGTAAAGGTAGAAAATTTAGTAAGCTATGTGACCAAAAACATCAAATTTTTATATTACAAATGACCTTACCGTGCTGTGGGTGAGGAAAATTGTATTTCGACTTTCTTGTTGCAATTTTAAAGATTCTACTGTCATGTGCGCTGCCCTCCCATCCAGCCAATGCAAATGTAAAGCACATGTTGAAATCACAAACGACCATTATATTTTGAGTTGTCCTCCCAGAACGGCCGATAAAAGCAACTTTCTCGTTATCCGATACTATAGCATGAACGTGCGTTCCATCGATTGCGCCGATGAAATCCTTTAGAAACAGAAATAATTATTTCAAAATGCAATTCATTAATAAATTATTCTACTAAACATGTGTACCTTGAAATATGGCATATATCGGTCATCGTTAAGAATCTCTGGCGGGATCCTTGCAAAAGTCGGATCGATTGGTTTTACTATGTCTTTTGCTAGACTGACAAGAGAAGCCAAACCAACTGAGAAATATCGGCTTATTGTTTCCGACGAATGCTGGAATAGTTCCATGGCTCCCCGCATTGACTCATTCTGTGATAGTATGTAGAGTGCGATGCCCAATACTTCACGGCCTGTTGTCCTTGAAGACCCATGAAGTCCATGAGATGTTGTTAGGTCTACTAGCAGATCTCTGAAAACATCATGTGACATGCGGAAGATGATACGATATCTCGTTGGGTGTCCTGAAATCATTTCACCCATCCATTTTTCTCCAATCTGAGATGAAGTGTAACAAGGTTCAAGATCGACGTACGTATTATAATATTGCAACATTATATTTATCGCTGCATTTCTCCTACGGCGTCGGACTTCCTCCGGATTCATGTCGGTATAAACTGCACCTTTAGATTAAACAAGTTACTTTCTATAGAAATCAATAACTAACTAAAAGAAGCAAATGAATAAACTATACTTTGAAAGTAAATAACTCAAGCATTCCACAATTCAAATAGAAATTGTCCAAACAACAACATCGCTAACAGTACTAATGATAGATGAAATAAAATTAGCAGGTACATATCAAATCACAAGGTGCGACGGTTATAATAATAGCGTATGTATTCGACCTGTAGCTCTCTGTCAACTGCAGTGAAGAAGTCTCGGTGGAAAGAGTCCCGAAGGAGGTCGATAGCAAAGAAGAAAAGATCACGATCCCCTATAATGTCTGGGTCTTCCTGTAGAAGACTAACAACCTGCTGGACGTCGTTTTTCGAACTCGTGTGGAGCATCATTTGTTGATTCCACAAGTAGTGAGAGCTGATCCTTCATAGTTGCAACAGTATTTTTCCTCCTCTTTTCGATCCGGGTCGCTTCGTACGGTTTGTTGATTGCATTTCGGTTTGTTCGTACACGCGGAGTTCCGTCGAATCATTTGATAATTCTACGGCGACCTCTTCGTGGGTTGTGTCAATCATTGTTTGGCTTGGTGCACTTGTAAATTTCCCCGTAGCTACCACCCCACCAAACATTCTATCTAGTTTGTCCTCCAATTCTGGTTCTATCCCAGCTGTTCTGAACTTTTTGGTCGTAGGAAAAATCTGTAACATAAAATTATATTTCATTAGGAGGGTTAAAAACTACAAATGATTTACATTGAAAATATTAAATGAATGATAGCTTACCGCAAGTCTTTCAATCCCACCATGCATCCGATGCGATAATTGTTCGCTTCGATGGATCCCAACCCAAGCCGCCGATCCTTGTTTTTGGTCCTTCCAAATTTTCCATTCTTTCTTTAGCTGGTCCCATTTATTTTTAAGTTGTAGCCTGTCGTAATCCCTGCCTGTCACCTCCCTAAAATTTGTTACAATGTTTTGTCAGCCTTCCTTGCTGAAAAAAGAGTTTGGTCTATTGCCTTTTTCAACTTCCGCTATGCAGAGATCACAGAAAATTAATTTTATGTCATTCTCCCAAAGTGCAGGAGTGGCAACTTCTTTGTTCTTATTTGCCATACTATTAATAGGAGACAAATTAGCAAAATCTTTTAACTATGAAATAGTTCAACAAATATTTGCATACTGTACTAATATGATTTCAATTGCGAAATAATAAAATGAAAATGCTATAAAGGCAAAGGAACACAAAAATTTATGTGGTTCGGTCAAATTGACCTACGTCCACGGGAAAGGAGTATTATATCTTCATTAATGAAACTTTTGAACATGTACATAGCTTCTACAAACATCCAACCCCCTTTTAACAGGAAGACAACATACAATGCTCGACGCACCCATAATAAGTAAAAAACAACTAGTATTTCAAATAATTTCTCTTCTATCCGCAAATATACACCATGCTCAATAAAACTGTGCTTCAATTCTGCACATAACAATTCTATACTCCCAAATATGCTACATCGCACTCGCCATATCAACAAATATTCCCAAATAAGTGTAGCTCCGAATATTTCGATATACCATACATAACACCGCACTCGCAAACCACAACATAAAACCGCACCGCACTACAAAAATTCCCAAAGCATGTACCGATAATCCCAACCTTGGCAATATGAGGCTATTGAACACATGAATCATTTGAAAACTTTCAAACCAAAACATTTCAATCCAATAGCTGAAAATAGAAAAGAATTTAAGCAACATCATATTTCCCCATAATTAATATTGAATTGGCAGACAACAGGACATAGCCATCAATTGAAAGAACCTATAAAACCTTTATATTTATAGTGTGAGGACGTTTTCACGCCGTGTTTGGCATGGATTTCACTTATTTTTCCAACAATTATTGATTTGTTAGAGTTGATACGAAATAAAAACTCGCATTAAACTCCATGAACACCTTTAAAACTCCTTTAAAGATTTTTTTCACCTGAAATACGTTAAAAATGAAATATTTTCTAACTACTAAGCACCACGTGAATCCCAAATATTACATCCAACTCCAATTTGCTGTAATCAACAATTAACTTCGTGCAGATTATATAATAAAAGGAGCTCAAAAAAATTTAACACTACATATAACCAGTATGAAATTATATCAATAAATGCTTTATTCCTCCCAAGTGCAAAGCCTTTGTGGAATGTCTTTGATTCCCATTCAAATTGTAAGGGTTCTTACCAATGACAGTTTTGCGAGTTCCTCGAATCAACTGCATCAGCCAGAATTCGAGCAAAGGTAAGCATAGAAATGCAGTTCCACTGCTATATAAATAGAATTCGGCTACAGTGAACAGATTAGCATCTAAGAGGTTGAGAATGTAATAAGTAATAGAAATCCAAGAGGTTGAGAATAATACAAAGTGAACGAGATCATGATTAAACCGAATTCGGCGTTGCGAGTTGCGTGTATGCACAAACAAAAACACATGATTAAACGAGATAAGCATCCAAGAGGTTGAGAATAATGTAAATGTTGCCTACTTGAGATTCTAATCAATCATTACTATGAGAAAGAGGTTATTATAATGTTTCCTGTGAAAGCCACATTGCTTAGGTTTTCCATTGTATCCATGGTTCACTATTTCTCTCCACATACATTTTTTTTGGATTAGGATCGATTAATGGAGACAAAACTTGATATCAAAATCTAACTACTCAAACCATTTGGCAAACGCTAGTGTTTACCCCAATCATCTAAGCTCTTCGACCATTTGGGAAGCTTTCTATAAAGCAATATAGCAGTATCGCATCGCACTACATGAATCCCAATGGCCAATACCAATGCCCAATGCCCAATCCCAATGCACCGCACTACAAAAAAATATTCAGTTCCACCGTAGTCCGATATAATGAATCACAATGCCCAAATATAGTTCATTTCAACCCCTATGCCGCATCTATGCTAAAGGCGAGACTCGAGCTAAGGTAAGCATAGAACTCGCAATTCTACTCGCTATGTAAATAGAATTCGAGCTAAATTGATTAAGCTTAGAACTGTAATAAGTGATACCAATCTGCAGAATTAGCAAGTATGCACAAACAACAAGAAATTCATGATTAAGCTTTGCGATTTTACCAAATTAGAACTGCTAGAACAAAACCAGAAATAAAAAACTTTTCACCCAGCCCTGTAAAGAGCCCCCGGGATCACAGGTTCAGCCGGCCCTGATATGCATGGATGATCTCACAACAAATTAGGAAGCTAAAAATTTTGAATCCATTTCAGATTTTCAAGATTTTGTACTGACACGCCTAAAATATATATGCTTTTTGCTATATCATTTTACTTATTTTTTGATGATATTACACTTTAAAGGAAGGTATTTTGTATGTTTTTTAGTTTTAGGTACTAACCCACAATTTTATATTATGATATTTAATTTGATTGCAACGAAGCTAAAAACTTGACACCGCTATATTATATGTATAGAATTGTAATTGTTTATGTTGTGGATGCTACGCAAGTATACGTATCGTATCGAGTAATACGGGGCTCTGAGTGGAGTCCCAGTTATCGATCCCACGAGGAAAGAGAAAATTAAATAACGATTAATTTTAAAATAATAATAATAATATTATACGAAAATTTGGAATTCGAATTTAAGCGCAATAAAGTAAACTAAGTATTTTAATTAGATAAATTAACTAAGTAGAAAATTAATACGAATTGCAAGTGCGAAATAAAACTAATTGCTAAATAAGTCTTAACTATTCAGAAAAAGTATCTTTCCCCTTGTTTAGAAATTTAAGTGATTGATGAATTTAAATAGATTATGTTAAGGTATTGTGACAAATAGGAGCATTCCTATTCTTTACCCTTTAGTCCAGGTGTAAAGAATATCGACTAATCCTATGTTTGATTACCGAATGCATGGCTGAAGCTGGGGAGGATACCGACTGCCACTTCGTAGCTACCACGTTCCCTCTCCCGAGGGCTAACATCTACACTTCGACTCTCAAACAATAGGATCGAATTGAATATTTTAGTCCGTCACACTAAAATGCTCAATTCTACACCCGATGATATGATTTCCTATTTATTTGCACCCTCCTTCCAAGGCTTTTGAATTTCCCCGAATATCGGATGTAATTTTTACTATAGTTGATAATCAACATATTTTAACAAATCGAATGGCCGATTTGAAAAGTAAATTAAGTTTTGAGTAAAAATTATCACAATTTATTAATATATAAAAGTATCTCTATTTTTAGTTCATCAAATCACTTAATTTCATAACAGGGAGAAAGACTAAATAAACTACTCAGAATGCATTGAAACTAAACTAAGCATGGATTTCATTTAAAGTTAAAAATAATAAATACAAATACTTATCTTAATTTATCCCCAGCGGTATTCCTCACAGTTCCTTTGACTCTTCCTTCCAAGTCATAGAAAACTCACTAAAACTCACTAACTTACTCAAAAACTCACTAAAGACTCAAAATAAGACACAAAACTGCACTCTAAGACACTTAGAACACAAAAGTAACACACAAAAGACTTAATTTCGGCTTCTATATATAGAGGTAAGCAAAGGACCAAGAGGTGTGTAAGCATCCCTTCAAAAAGTGTCCAGGTTCAATGTATCTCGCACCATTTGAACTAGCTCGCCGTCGATGACGAACTACCTCAGTTGTCGGCGAGGCTTCTAGAAGATTTTCAATCGCTTAGCTCAGTTCGTCGACGGGCTCGGGCTCATTGTCGATGAGACAATTATAAATCCTTCGAAATTTTCTTCTCGTAACCTCGCCGTCGGCGAGGCTCGATCTCGCTGTCGGCGATTCAAGACAATTTGCATGATTTTGCTCCAAATTCGTTCCTTTTTATGTTTTTTGCTTTTATCACCTAAATTCTTCATTCCCGCAATAAAATAAAGAAAAATACCCTTCTTTAAAAGTACAATTTCATCAAAAATAAGTATGAATTTCTTAATAAATTTTTCGACGATCAAAATCCCCAAACTTACTTATTACTTGTCCTCAAGTAATTTTTGTACTACATAAAAATAATGAGTTTTATAATAAGATTTTTCAATTTAAATAACTATGAGTTAGATTAATTAATATCATAATAAAGTTAAACAAAAATAATTCATGTAATTTAATTAATCTTATAGAAATAAATTATTTATTCATCGTGTCTAAGATTTCTAAATTACTTATTCATTTCAGAATGATCTATATTTAAAAGAATAACTACTTAAGATATTCATATGATAAGAAATTCAAGAAAACACTATTAGGTAAAAATTCTAATCCATAAACATAAGTTTGGAAATATCTAAGTTTTTTCCTTTAGGTTATTCAAATGAGCCAATTTTGATAAGGCATCTCCTCAAGCCTTCTCCTCATTTTTTCTTTTTCTTTTTCTTTTTCTTTTCCTTTTCTTTTTTCTTTTCTTCTTCTTTTTTCTAATGAGGATTATCGTATCCTGAGAGCACCGTTAATAATTTTGAACTTCATTTTCATCTTCCTAAATTTGAAACTTAGGAATATTTCTTAGTTTATATATACTTCAAAGTTTTTACTTCATTGATTTTCAATCTTTTTCTTTTTCACTTGAATACTTAAGAATTTTAATTTTAGAATATAGTTTTCCTTACTAAAAATAGTTTACTATATTCTTATTCCTTTTAACCAAAATATTTTATTCTATTTAATTAATTAAAGTACTAGAAATATTTTATTTACCCTTTTATAGAAATTAAATAAAATAATTCATATTAAATCAAATTGAAAAATTTGCTATAAAAATCATTTTATAATAATTTGAAAATAGAAATTGAGAACAATTTAATAACTAAATTTGTATTTTACTCTCCCCCCAAACTTAAATTTTTATATTTATTCTAAATAATGAATAAGAAGGGAAGTAAATAAATCATACCTTTGAAGTTTTGGTATGTTTTTTTTCTTTGAAATTTTTCAGCGCTTTTTCATTTTTCATCGAACCCGTACTCGTTAGTATTCTCCATATATATATATAACAATTTAAAGAAAATGCAGGGATAAAATCTAAGATAAGTATTAAACAGAACAATTAAAATAACTCTACACTACACATATGAATTACTAACATATTAAAAACAATTTAACTAACAGATTAACAAATTTAAAAACTTAAAACAATAAAAAATAAAATAAAAACATATTAAAGAAAACTAACATCCTAATTTACATAAAAATAAATGCAATTAACTAACACAAAAAACAAAAACTAACTACTATAACAATCCAAGCAGATTAATCTAACTAACATCCAATGTCTCGAAATAAAGTATCGAATATTACAAACATATTCAGATCCTCAAAATAACTTACATCAAACAAATAAAATACATAAAGTCCTAATCTTCAAGCATCAAAGTCCCAAACTATATCATCCCCTCCTCGATCTCAGAAGTCGTCGAGAAGACTGAGCAGGGTGATACTGAGTGTACCTGGGGCATTCTGGAAAGACTACATCTAAATCTCCACTTCTATAACGGCGTTCAGCTTCATAATATGCAATCTCGTATTCTGAATGTCGCTGGAGGTATTCACTATCATAAACATGTCTCCTCTCCAGATTATCAATCCTTTCGATCAAAATGATCAAACCTTCTCCCATGGTCTCTCCAAGCCGCTCAAAACTCCTTCTATGCAGAGTCAATTCATTCATCGGATCTTGTAAGGTAGGGGTGGTAGGCTCAGGAGGTCCATAGCTAGTAGAGGGTATATCTCTACTGATTGAGTAAAATAACTTCTTACTCCTGCTCTCCACCCTTCATGGGACTCATACTTCTTAATGTTAGCAAGCTGTAAGTGGTTTCATAGGTTCCACCCATTCTTCATCATCTCTAGCCTCAACTCCGGAAAGTTGGCGGAGTGCGAAAATCAATCCAGTGGTGGCCCAATCCAGCTCCACTCTTATTTCGAGGAGTGGCCGGGATATTCCGATAAATAACTCTACCGATGTTGATGCTTCGTTATTCCGAATGCGAAATTCGGAATTGCTCTATCTCGTGTTACCTCACTATGGTGATATGTGGGTAATGCAGTAGAACAAATAAAGTAATGTCAGGCTTTGGAGACTGCATTTAATTTGTAAAGAGGAAACTTCACTCTTTCCTGCTACTTCATTTTCCATACTCCGGTCCCATCAGTGAGAAAGTTAATGACTTCCTCCAGTGGTCCTTCCATCGTTCCAAAAGTTTCATACTCGCTAAAGTGCGAGTCATGAACTTCATAGAACGCGTTCATTCTAGCAGCATTAAAATCTACAAAAAACCCTCGTACCTTTACAGGTGCATCTTCAGCGGTAGTCAAATTGGCATAAAATTCTTTCACCACTTCTACAGCTGCTCTATACTGAACATAACAGAAATTTTCCCAGCCTCGTTCCTTTATAATCCGCTCTACTTCTCCTCCCGGATTTTTGAATACCCGATCCGCAATGCACTTTCTTCCTTGTATATTTTCAAAATATTTTGCCTGTGCTCGTGCATTAATGAATCGGTTTTCGTCGAACTCTACTCGACGTTTTTGTCGTGGAGCCATTCGATCGATCTGTGAAAATCATAAAAATTTTCACTAAACTTAAAAATAATCCTAAGAAGGCTTCCTACAACATTTGTAAGTAATTTAAATCAAATTCCATGGATTTCCACCGAATATTTCTTCCACATTTTGATTTTTCCCAAAATTTGCAATGTGGTGAAAATACATGGTGAAAATAAAAAATTTTTACATAGGAGTGAAGCTCTTACCAAGAGAAGATGAAATCCGGTGTTTTTGAGTGATGAAATCGCTTCAAATCCAAGATCTCTCAAGCCCTAGGTCGATTTTTGCGAAAATTGGAGGTTGGGGATGATGAATAGTGTTTTGACCTGGCCAAATATATGTTTTTTTCCTACCTCGCTGTCAGCGAGATTTTTCTCGCCGTCGGCGAGCTAATATTTTTCAGAACCAAAAATTCTCGGGAAAAATCCGCTGTCGGCGAGAAATTCTTCGCTGTCAGCGAGATCGATCTCGCTGTCGGCGGGATTTTTCTCGTCGTCGGCGAGATTCCAAAAGTTTTAAATTTCTGAAATTCATCACTCATTTTCGTCCTTGATTTGTCTTATATTATATTTCCGATCACATCATTTATTAATTTAATATGAAGATTAGCTACTTATACACAAACAAATTCACACAACACAACAAATTAACTTTAATATTGAAATCCATGGGATGTACAAACTAACATAATTTTTAGACTCTATAATCAAACTTCAAACTTCAATCCTTACTACTAATCAACATCACAAACCAAACCACGACACACTAAATGCTGATACAAAACTATGACGCATATCTCAATTAAGTTTGAGATATTCAAATCATCACTCCACACATAATAAAAGTCTAAATCAAATCAGATAACATAAACACAAACATACTATGGAAATCTTTACTACTACTCTTCAAATGTCAGAATCTTCATCTTCTCTGATATTTCCGATATGACGATGATGCACAAATAAGTTATAGAAAGGCCCGAAGGGAAATTCCGAGCTGATTCTTCGGTGATCCAACCCTTCGTCTCGGTAAATGAAGAAAGCTAGCTTCCAAGTGTCCAGAATGATAGAAGTGTTCCTTCATCCTCCAGATCAATGTGATCAAATAAATCGGATATATTGTCGATTAAATCTCTCGCATTCCGTAGTTCTTTCTCCATTCCATTAATTTTCTTCATAAGTAACTCCGTTTTATCCGAAATAGGCCTTGCTATAGGATGATTCTGTGAAGCTCTATCGGAGATAAATGTAATGTCTTCATTATTGTCCAAAGTAGGGAACATATCCGTAGGATCGAGCGGCTTCCAAGGTAACGAGAACCTTTTCCCAAGCTTCATAAGAAACCTGGTATTGACTGCATAATGCAAAAATAGTAGATGGGTGTCCTAGTCCGTGAACTGACCCATGCACAATTAAACCCAATGCAGACTTAACAATTATTGATCTCATGTCAATAGGCAATACAATTTGAATACAATAATTCAGTATAGCGCATTCTTTCGAAACCTTGTTTACCCTCATAGTAGGTAACAATTTAGATGAGATGAAAAAATGCCAGTGCTTTGAGACAGGATTCAAAAGTGATGCAGAGAAACTAACATACCCGTCTTCGCGCATTTCCCGATCTTCCGGTTCATCGATCGATATCGAAATATCTCATTCATATTATATCGAGAAGGCACAAAATTTGAATAGTGACATACCGGGGTGTTTTCTATAGAGAATAACTCATTTACTCTGGATGGAGTAAACGTCACCCATCTTCCTCGGACGTAGATATTCCCATTGTTGATCGCATGTAAGTTAGAGTAGAACTCTTTCACAACTGGAATAACAACGACGAGACGTAGTGTAACGGAATACCTTCCAGAGCGCGCCGCGCAATCATTTCTTCTATCTTCGTAGTGGAATTCTCTAATCCTCGATTGACAAATCCCCGTTCCTTGATAACTCTTTTCTTTACCAAAACCTTGTTGAAGATCCGCTGCGCTTCCGCACTCACAAATTTCCTCCGGTTAAATACTCCAGATTTAGAAGAATCTATGAATTTGGAGGCCATTATGGTGAATGGAATGAATTCTATTGAAGAAGGCAGACTTAGAATGGTTTAAGAATGGTTTTTCACTAAGGATTTGGTGTTGAAACCATCCAATTTGGCATTTAAAGTATATATAACTCATTTTTATAACTTCCTCGCTGTCGGCGGGAGGTTTCTCGCCGTCGGCGACTTAGTTATAAAAACTACCTTTCAGGTTCTCACTGTCGGTGGGCTCGTTTCTTGCTGTCAGCGAGCTTATAAATAAACTGAATTAGGCGCGAACCTCGCTGTCGGCGAGTATCGACCTCGCCGTCGGCGAGATTTCAAAATAATCCAATTTCGCTCTAAATCGAATAATTTCTTTTCTCATCATAATGGTTCGAATATGTGATGATTCTTAATAATAGTTGAGTAGTAAAGTTTCAATAATATAAAAATACAATAAAAATAGATAACTAATATGGGTTGCCTCCCATAAAGCGCTTGGTTTAACGTCGTCAGCCCGACCTAATTTCAGTTATTAATTAGGTTGGCTAAGCATTAAAACCTCTTTATAGTTAGGTCTTATACCTTCGAAATATGGTTTTAATCTATGTCCATTAACTTTAAATTTATGTCCAGTTTTTGGATCTTCGATTTCTATAGTTCCATATGAAAATATTTGAGTTATGGTGAAAGGTCCTAACCATCGAGACTTCAATTTTCCGGAAATAATTTCAATCTAGTATTATATAACAAAACTTCGTCATCCGGTTCAAAATTTCTCTGATTAATCTTACGATCATGCCATAATTTCATCTTTTCTTTATAAATCCGATCATTATCATATGATTCATTTCTTAATTCTTCCAATTCATTTAATTGCGGCAATCTTTTCTCACAGACTTCCTTCATATTATAATTAAATTCTTTAATCGCCCGATATGCTTTATGTTCTAACTCAACTTGGTAAGTGGCATGTTTTTCCATATATAAGCTCGTAAGGAGTCATTCCGATCGGAGTTTTATAAAGCGATCCTATAAGCTCCATAATGCGATTGTCTAATCTAATAGACCAATCCAACATATTTGGGTTTATAGATTTTTCTAAAATACGTTTAATCTCACGATTGGATACTTCGAATATCTGTTGAGTACGTGGATGATAAGAAGTGGATATCTTATGAGTAATATTATATTTTTCTACTAGTTTGTGAATGTATTTATTTCTAAAATGAGTTCCTCCGTCAGTGATAATCACTCTCGGCATTCCAAATCTAGTAAAAATATTTTTCATTAGAAATTTTGAAACACTCTTAGCATCACACCTAGGTAAAGCTTGCGCCTCGATCCATTTGGAAACATAATCAACAACTACTTAATATATATGAGTTTCCAAACGAAGTAATAAAAGGTCCCATAAAATCTAATCCCCGAAACATAAAAATTTCAACTTCTAATATAAAATTTAGAGGCATTTCGTTTCTTCTAGATATATTTCCTACTCTTTGGCATTTATCGCAAGTTTTAATATATCCGTATACATCTCTAAATAGAGTAGGCCGAGTAAAATCCGGATTGTAGAATCTTATAAGCGAGTTTTATCGATCCCAAAATGTCCTCCAAAATCGAATCATGACATTTTTGAATAATTGGTTCGGTTTCTTCATAAGGTACACATCTTCTAATAATTAAATCCTTACATTGCTTATATAAATATGGTTCATCCCAAAAATAGGTTTTCGTATCATGGATGAATTTTTTCTGTTGTTGCAAAGTTAGCATAGGTGGTAAAATATTACTAACTATATAGTTTACTATATCTGCATACCATGGTATTTTCCACTCATTGATATTATATAGTTATTCATCGGGAAAAGCTGTCTATAATTTCATTTTCAATATCGAGAGAATTCATGATTTTCTAATCTTGATAAATGATCCGCAATTTGATTATCGGTTCCTTTCTTATTAACGATCTCAAAATCGAATTCTTGCATTAATAGCATCCATCTAATTAATCTTGGTTTGGAATCTTTCTTTTGCATTAAATATTTGATAGCGAGAATGATCGGTATGCACGATACATTTTGTTCCAATCAGATAAGGTCTAAATTTATTAAAACCATATACTACCGCTAATAATTCTCTTTACGTAAGCTGTATAATTTATTTCGGCATCATTTAGAGTTTTACTTAGCATAGTATATAACTTTAAAAATCTTTTCATATCTTTGCCGAAGCTGCTCCTACGGCATAATCACTAGCATCACACATAAGCTCAAATGGTTTCTCCCAGTTAGGTGAAACTATTATCAGTGTTGTAATTAATTTTTCTTTTAAAAGTTCAAAAGCATTCGGGCATTCGATTGTAAATTCAAATTTCTTGTCCTTTTCGAGAAGTTGGCATAGAGGTTTAGTAATTTTGAAAAATCTTTTATATAGCGTTCGTAGAATCCGAAGCATGTCCAGAAAACTTCTTACCCTTTTACCGTAGTTGGAGGTGGTAATTTAGCTATAACTTGAATTTTTGCAGGGTCTACTTCCATGCCTTTTTCCGAAATTTTATGCCCTATTACAATGCCGCCAGCAACCATAAATTGACATTTCTCCCAATTTAGAACTAAATTTGTTTTCTCACATACTTCTAATACTTTTTCAAGATGAGTTAAGCATGTGTCAAATGATGTTCCAAATACAGAGAAATCATCCATAAATACTTCTATTGCATTGTCAATTAACTTACTAAATATAGACATCATACATCTCTGGAATGTTGCTAGTGCATTACATAATCCAAAAGGCATCCTTCGAAAAGCGAAAGTTTCATAAGGACTAGTAAATGTAGTTTTCTCTTGATCTTCAGGAGCAATTTGTATTTGATGATATCCTGTGTATCCATCTAGAAAACAAAAATACTTATGTCTGGCTAATCTATCTAACATCTGGTCTAGAAATGATAAAGGGAAGTGATCTTTCACGGTGGCGGTATTTAATTTCCTATAATCAATACATATACTCCGACCGAGTAACTTGTTTTATAGGAATAAGATCGTTATTTTCATTGACGAGTGACGGTCGCTCCTCCCTTCTTAGGAACACAGTGAATTGGGCTTACCCAAGCATCGTCGAAATAGGATATATAATACCATTATCTAACCATTTTAAAATTTCTTTCTTAACTACATCTTTCATTATAGGGTTTAATCTCCTTTGGGGATCTGCTTTAGGTTTATGTTCATCATCTAAAATAATTCTATGCATACAGATTGAAGGACTAATTCCTTTAATATCTGCTAAAGTCCAACCAAAAGTTTTCTTATATTTTTTTAAAGTTTTTAAAAGTTTTTGTTCTTGAGATTCGTTTAATGCGAGATGAAATAATAGCTGGTAAAGTTGAAGAATTACCTAAATAAGCATATTTCAAATGATCAAGTAATATTTTTAGCTCAATTTCAGGAGGTTTAATAATTGATGAAACTATATTCTTGTCAGTGTTTTCAGTATTATCCAAAAATTCAAATCTTTCCTGAATATAATCTAATTCTTCATTATTATCTTCAATTAATTCAGTGTTTTCTTTTTCTAAATTATCTTCGTAATATTCCTTAAAATGTTCGCGTTGTAATTGTTCAAGTATTTCCATCCGAAAACATTCATCATCTTTTTCTAGCGCAGGATATTTCATTGATTTTGCAATATTAAAGGTAACTTTTTGGTCATTTACTCTCATAGTTAATTCTCCTTTCGAACATCAATCATAGCTTTTCCGGTAGCTAAAAATGGTCTTCCTAAAATGATAGGAATTTCTTTATCTTCCTCCATATCTAAAACAATAAAATCTATTGGGAAGATAAATTTATCCACCTTTACTAACACATCTTCAATAACTCCCTTAGGATAGGTAACCGAACGATCAGCTAATTGAAGGGTTACTGAAGTAGGTGTAATTTTTCTTTATCCTAATCTCTTAAAAATCGATAGAGGCATTAGATTGATGCTTGCTCTTAAGTCACACAAAGCTTTTCCATAAAATTTTTCTCATATAGTGCGGGGTATAGTGAAACTACCGGGATCTTTCAATTTTTCGGAAGCTTCTTCGAATAATAGCACTACACTCTTCACTAAGTGCTGATTGTTTCATTATCGGTGAATTTTCTTTTCTTATTTAGAATATCTTTCATAAATTTTACATAATTTGGCATACGATCTAAAGCTTCGACAAAAGGTATATTGATTGTTAATTTCTTTAGTATTTCAAGGAATTTAGCAAATTGTTTATCTTTTTTATGTTGAGCTAGTCGTTGAGGAAATGGTGGTGGAGGTGTTTCAACGAAATTTTCATAGGTATTAAAGGATGTTCCAAGTTTGAATCTTATTGAATTGTTTCCTTTTCAATTTCCACTTCCTCATTTTGGCTTTTAAGTTCTTTTTGAATTTGAGGTTCTAATTCTTTTCCACTCCTTAGTTGTATTGCTTTAATTTGTTCTTTTCCTTGATCTTTAGGATTTATTTCCACATTACTAGGAAAAGTTCCAGGTATTCTATTATTTAGAGCAGTAGCAATATGTCCAAGTTGAGTTTCGATATTTTTAATAGATGTTCCTTGAATTTGTAATTGATTTCCTTGAATTTGTAGTTGATTTCCTTGATTTTGTAGTTGATGACCCATATTCAAAATTAATTCATCCATACATAATTTCTTTTCTTTGAATTGAGGGTTATTATTATTAAATCCATGTGGGTAATTAGGTTTATAGTTTGGATTTGCTTGATTAGGTTGATTCATCCATTGTTGATTAGATGTGTTATTCCAATTAAAATTTGGATGAGTTTTCCAACTAGGATTATAATAGTTTGAATAAGGGTTATTAGTTACTATTATTAATAGCATTTAAAGTTTCATAATTAGATTGAGATTCTTTGATTTGTCCGGATGAGTTTTCTTCTAAAGTAGGAGAGTAGTTCATTCCAAAATGATCTAATTTCTTAGATATAGCGACAATTTGAGAAGCTAACATAGATATTGCATCGTTTTCATGAATGCTGGCTATTTTTTCGGATTTACTCTATCTGAGGCCATTGGAAATTATTTGTTGCCATTTCTTCGATTAGTGCATAAGCTTCATCGAATGGTTTAGACATTAATGAACCTCAACGTGACAGCATCGATGATTGATCGTAAAGAACCCACTAATCCATTATAAAAGGTTTGAATAATCAGCCAATCTGGTAGCGCATGATGTGGGCATTTCCTAAGAAGTTCCTTAAATCTCTCCCAAGATTCATATATTGATTCTCCATCAAACTGACTAAAAGAAGTTATATCGTTTCTAAGCTTAGCAGTTTTAGATGGTGGAAAATATTTGGATAGAAATTTTTGTGATAATTCTCCCCAAGTTTAAATAGATCCAGTGTCTAACGAATTAACCACATTTTAGCCTTATCCCTTAATGAAAAAGGAAAAAGTCTAAGTCTTATAGCATCGTCGAGATACTCATTGATATTTAAAAGTAGCACAAAGTTCTAGAAAACTAGCAAGATGTAAGTTAGGATCTTCGATAGATGAACCACTAAATTGATTGTTTTGTACCATTTGGATAATTGCGAGTTTAAGTTCAAATGAATTAGCGACTACATCAGGATTTTGATTAGTTAAATGAATTTCATTTGATGTAGGGTTGACATAATCTCTTAATGGTCTTTGTTGGTTCATATTTTGAATTTCAGGAATATTCGCCATTTGTGTTAAATTTATAGTTTGTTTCTTTTGTTTTCTAATTCTTTTAATTGCACGCTCTAATTCAGAATCGTAAGGTATTAAATTTTCGTTTCAAATTTGCACATACAATTTTAGAATAGATATTAATTTATTTATTATGATTATTTTAAAATAGTCCGTTACTTTAGTAAATTTTTCTTACTTTCCAACAACGGCGCCGAAAACTTGACCCGCAATTTTATATTATGATATTTAATTTGATTGCGACGAAGCCAAAACTTGACCCGCTATATTATATGTATAGAATTGTAATTGTTTATGTTATGGATGCTACGCAAGTATACATATCGTATCAAGTAATACGAGGCTCACAGTGGAGTCCGGTTATCGATCCCACATGGGAAAGAGAAAATTAAATAACAGCTAATTTTAAGATAATAATAATAATAATAATATTATACGAAAATTTGGAATTTTGAATTTAAGCGCAATAAAGTAAACTAAGTATTTTAATTAGATAAATTAACTAAGTAGAAAATTAATACGAATTGCAAGTGCAGGAAATAAAACTAATTGCTAAATAAGTCTTAACTATTCAGAAAAAGTATATTTCCCTTGTTTAGAAATTTAAGTGATTGATGAATTTAAATAGATTATGTTAAGGTATTGTGACAAATAGGAGCATTCCTATTATTTACCCTTTAGTCAGGTGTAAAGAATATTGACTAATCCTATGTTTGATTATCGAATCTGCAGGTTAGGCCGGGAGGATACCGATCGCCACTTCGTAGCTCCACGTTCCCCTCGCACGAGGGCTAACATCTACACTTCAGCTCTCAAGCAATAGGACCGAATTGAATATTTTAGTCCGTCACACTAAAATGCTCGATTCTACGCCCGATGATATTATTTCCCTATTTATTTGCACCCTCCTTCCAAGGCTTTTGAATTTCCCGAATATCGGATGTAATTTTTACTATAGTTGATAATCAACATATTTTAACAAATCAAATGGCCGATTGAAATGTAAATTAAGTTTTGAGTAAAAATTATCACAATTTATTAATATATATAAGTATCTTTATTTTTAGTTCATCAAATCACTTAATTTCATAACAGGGAGAAAGACTAAATAAACTACTCAGAATGCATTGAAACTAAACTAAGCATGGATTTCATTTAAAGTTAAAAACAATAAATACAAATACTTATCTTAATTTATCCCCAAACGGACTCCCTGAGTTCCTTCGACTCTTCCTTCCGATACAATGAAAACTCACTAAAAACTCACTAACTTACTCAAAAACTCACTAAAGACTCAAAATAAGACACAAAACTGCACTCTAAGACACTTAGAACACAAAAGTAACACACAAAAGACTTAATTTCGGCTTCTATATATAGAGGTAAGCAAAGGACCAAGAGGTGTGTAAGCATCCCTTCAAAAGTGTCCAGGTTCAATGTATCCGCACCATTTGAACTAGCTCGCCGTCGGCGACGAACTACCTCGTCCTGTCGGCGAGGCTTCAGAAGATCTTCAACCGCTCTAGCTCGTCGTCGAGCTCGAGCTCGCTATCGGCGAGACGGTTATAAATCCTTCGGAATTTTCTTCTCGTAACCTCGGCGTCGGCGAGCTCGATCTCGCCGTCGGCGACTCGGCACTAATTTGCATGATTTTGCTCCAAATTCGCTCCTTTTTATGATTTTTGCTTTTATCACCTAAATTCTTCATTCTCGTAATAAAATAAAGAAAAATACACTTCTTTAAAGTGCAATTTCATCAAAAATAGGTATGAATTTCTTAATAAATTTTCAGCGATCAGGTACAAGAAATGGCGATTGGAGCAAAAGGAAACAAAAACGGTGCAATTTGGAGCAAAAACGAGCAAGAATTGAAATTCTGCCCTGACACCTTTCGATAAGTCTTTCGATGATTAATTTCTTTTATACTTTTTGCATATTTTTGAATGAGATTACACTTTAAAGAAATGTTGTTTTTATGTTTATTTTGTAGGGCTATCTCTTACGAACGCAATGCAACTGAAACGGGGCGAAACGGAGTTAAAACGGGGCCAAACGGAGCGAAACGGTGGAGCTGCTCAATTCAACTTAAAGAGAACACTAATGAACACTAATGAACAAATAGAAGCTGTCCAATTAAAAAATGGAAGAGAGATAGAGGATGTGGTTAGAAATGAGAAAGATGTTGTGAGAGAAACAACGGAAAATAAAAAGATCCGAAGAACATGTTTCTAAGGATCCTGGAAAAATTAATATCTCCAACTAAAATCGACTTGGAAAGACCACCACCTCCATTTCCTCAAAGACTTAGACGAGCATGAGTTGGATAAAAAATTTTCAAATTTCATAAAAGTGCTTAAGAAGATAATGATAAATATTCCTTTCATCGAAGCTTTGGAACGGATGCCAAGATATGCAAAGTTTATTAAGGATATATTAAACAAGAAAAGGAAATTTGGGGATTACGAGACGGTTGCTACTAAGTGAGGAGTGCGGTGCTATACTTCAGAAAAAATTTCCTCAGAAACTTAAAGATCCTTGTAGCTTTACAATTCCTTGTGTTATTGGAAAAAGATTATGTGGAAAAGCTTTATGTGATTTAGGAGTAAACATTAATGTGATGCCTCTATCTATATTTAGAAGGTTAGGTTCAATCGATATTTCTCCCATTGCTGTAACCCTTCGTTAGTCGATCGGTCTATCATTTATCCAAAAGGAGTTATAGAAGATGTGCTTGTTAAAGTAGATAAATTTATCTTTCCTTTGGACTTTATTGTATTAGATATTGTGGAAGATAAAGAAATTCCAATTATTTTAGGGAAACATTTCTTTATTCTTGGACAAACTATGATAGATGTGCGAAAAGGAGAGTTAACTATGAATATTAATGACCAGGAAGTTACTTTTGATGTATTAAAGACTATGAAATATCCAACAGAGAGAAAAGATGATGATTGTTTTTGGATTGATGAAATTGATTATCTAAGTAAAGACCATTTCCAAGAAAGTTTTGAGAGTAAGTTAACAGATGAGATTGAAATAGACTTTCGTGATGATTCAAAAACTTTATTCAAAGAAGACTGTATGTATGTTCAGGAGAGGTGTGAAATGATGGACGCTACCAAAAATTGTAAACTTTTAATTCCATCTATTGAAAAACCCCATGAACTTAAGATGGTTGTACCCCGCATAATTTTAAAGTCTATCTATTTAGGGACTTCATCTACACAACCAGTCTTTATATCTTCATATTCGACTCAATCACAAGAAAAACCTGAATTGAATGATGAATAAAGATAAAATTATTGAACTAAGACTTGGAAGAGAATTTGAGGATATATTTCTAAAGAACTTTGAGTTGAGAAAAGAGGATAAGAATATTGAAAGACCATTGGAAGAAATTCTAAGGAATTAAAAAAACCTATTTTCTCAACTAAGATAGATCCTCCATCATTTAATAATTATAAAGGGGAAGAATTGGAAGATAACTTGAATCATAAGAGTGACATAGAAGAATTTGATCTTGAAATCGAATTATTTAAAGAGAATCTGATCCAAAATTTGGAAGATATTGAAGTATCTTATAAAGATCCATTTCTTATCAATTTCAAGGATGATATTAATATGCAATTTCAGAAAATCAATAGAAGAATATTGGATCTAGAAGGAAATATGAGGAACAATGATATAAATCCAACTGAAATTGAAGAGCTAAATGAAAAATTAAAATTTAAGGATTTTATAGGAATCCTTGGATCTGGAAATGATTGAGCGATTGATCGAGGATTACTTAAATGGAATTTTGATCCAGGTGGAATCATATGTCGGGCTAATGACGTTAAACCAAGCGCTTTATGGGAGGCAACCCATAGTTATCGGTGTGTTTTGATTTAGTATGTTTTGAGAGTCATGATTGTTAGTGTTGTATGATGTTTGCTTTATAATGTATTGATATGTTTGATTGATGATTGGTAGATGTTTAGATTGTTAGTAGTTTGATCTTTGTGTGTCTTGAGGGAGGTGATTCCTTAACTTCTTATTATAGTTTCATCTTAGTTTGTTACTTCCTTTCTACAACGTTATTTTCATTAGGTAGGAGTCGCGAACCTATTTGATGAATAACATATGGATGATCTTACACTATCTTTATAACTGTTATAGGTGCTTAATTATAAGAATTAGATGATACTTGAGATTGGTGTCCAGAAACTAATTTATCAGGGATAATCTTATCTTTGATATTATAATCTATAATACCATTTGAAAGTACCTAATTTACTAGTGTATTGATTCTGTTAGAAATTGAAGGTAACATAGTGAGATTGGATGAGTTAAAGGATGAAATATCCTCATTTATCATTTGTGTTTGTATTTATTATATGTGTGTTTATATTTGTGTTACAACTTTATTTAGGTCTTGAAGAACATTTTATATTCCCTTGCGATACCGCTTATGCTAGTTAGACTTTGGTTTAGTTAATTTCATTTGGCATGATTAGTTTAGATTTACTTTCTGCTGCATATTGTTCTGTCCTAATGAATACTTGTAAATGGTTTTGATAGACATTTGTGGTAGATAGAATTTCTAAATTATTTTCTTCCTGCTTTTATTTTCTGTACTAAATGCTATATATGTTAAAAAATTAAGTTTGGGGGTAGGAAGTAAAATAAAATTTTGATATGAAAATACTTCCTTTTAGTGTAATTTTATCACAAGTATATTTTAAGCTAGATTTACTTTCTCCTGTGAGTCATTTTATCCACGATTATGCATGAATATGAATTTGATAGAATGTTGTAGTAGTAAGTATATTCAATCTTTACTTTTTCTTCCTCGCATATTTTATGAAATTAATTGCAAAATATTTTACAATTTAAGTTTGGGGGAAGAAAAATATTAACTCTTATTTGTTCTCGATTGTTATATTTTCAAAAAAATTATTAACATAACTTCTGGCAATTGTACCTCGCTTGAGATAACTAAAACTTTTTATTTTAATTGAATATTATGGAAGGATTGGATGAAATTTTTTAGTAATAAAAGTTAATTTTATAAGGGTAAGATATTTGGTAGGAAAGAATTTGATTATAGTTAACTATTTAAAGTAAAGAAAAGCGTATTTTTGAAATATTAAGAGACTTAAAGTATTATGTGTTAAGAAGAGATTGTGACTTTATGATGAATAATAAAGCTCATACATAATTATAAAGTAAGGATATGTTTTAAGTTTGAACTTTAGAAAGAGGAGAGTGAAGTTCAAAAACATTACGGAGCTCTCAGGATACGGTAATCCTCATATAAGAAAATAAAGAAAAAAAGAGAGTGAAAAAAAGGGATTGAAAGTGATCCGAAAGAAAAAAAAAGAAAAAAAAAGAAAGAGAAAGAAAAATATTTATGAGGAGAAACTGAGGAGATACTAATCAAAAATTGGCTTCACTTGAGTCATCTCAATGGAGAACTTGATTTCATTTACGAATTTATATTTAAAGTATTAGCCTACATTTTGATAAAGTTTGCATGAACTCCTTTTTCACATGTCTTTCGAGGCATTCTTAATGTAACAAATTATGGTTTATCTTGAAATAAATAGAGAGGCTTAGAACCCTAGACTTGATTGCTGAATATTCTTATACTTGTAGTGTTAACTTGAGGATTACTTAAATTTCTTTCTAAAATCTAACCATTATATCCTTTTAAATGAAAAATTTTAGTGTCTTACAAGTGAAAATTACATTGCCTTGAGTTATATTTTTATGTAATAAAAGTGTTACTTGAGGACGAAGTAACGGTTAAGTTTGGGGGTATTTGACACTTTAAAATATATATGCTTTTTGCTATATCATTTTATTTATTTTTTGATGATATTACACTTTAAAGGAAGGTATTTTGTATGTTTTTTGGTTTTAGGTACAAGAAATGGCGATTGGAGCAAAAGGAAACAAAAACGGTGCAATTTAGAGCAAAAACGAGCAAGAAATGAAATTCTGCCCTGACACCTTTCGATAAGTCTTTCGATGATTAATTTCTTTTATAATTTTTGCATATTTTTGAATGAGATTACACTTTAAAGAAATGTTCTTTTTATGTTTATTTTGTAGGGTTATCTCTTACGAACGCAACGCAACTGAAACGGGGCGAAACGGAGTTAAAACGGGGCCAAACGGAGCGAAACAGTGGAGCTACTCAGAGCCATCTCGCCGACAGCGAGATCGATCTCGCCGACGGTGAGATTTTCTTGAGACCACCGAAAAGTGGCTGAAAAGCTCGCCGACAGCGAGCTCGAACTCGCCGACAGCGGCCCGGACGACCACGAACCGACTTTTGGCGGTTTTGGGCCAATATTCGACGTATTTGGAGGCTTTTTCGAAGGGGTGCGTAATGAAACTCTTGGGAATTCGTCCAAACTCTTTAAAAATGGCGAATATAGGTTAGAAAAAGGAGAGATTAAGAGAAGATTAGAGAGAAAAAATTGGAGAAAAACTTAGAGAAATGTTTAGGATTCTTAGATTAAGAGTAGAAATGTAGATTTCTACCCTTTTGGAGAGATTGTAGAGGAGATTTTTGAGAGAATTTGTAAGGGATTGTACGAGCATTGCATGGATTGACGGGAGACTTTGTGGGAGAGATCTTTCTCTTTCTTTCAAAGGGAAAAAGCTAAGTATTGTTCTTCATTATCTTATGATTTTGTAAACATTTATGTAGTGGATTTGTTTTGTTTAAATGAAGTTTCCTTTGTGTTTTCTTCGTGCTTTGTGACGTATCTCACTTACTCTTTTTTCTTCTTTGGAAATAGTGGCATGATGTGATTATGCCATTGTTTTCAATTTACTTTTCTTTTCTAAAGAGTAGAATTCATGCTTAGGATTTTGTGATGCATGTTAGAAGTTAATTTAGATATAAATGTGATGGTTTTTACTTGCACTTCATTTACATTGCAATTAAGGCACTGTTGTAATGTTAAAATTTGTTGTGAAAACATACGATCTGAGAGGGTTATGCTTTCTACAATTAAGTACGAACCACATTTAAATTCCATGAATGGTGAAGTTCATAGAAGTTGAATGCATATAAATAGGGAAATAATATTAATCGGGCGCAGAATTGGAGATTTTAGAGTGACAGACTAAAATCCTTAATTCGGTCCTATCGTTTGGGTGCTGAAGTGTAGATGTTAGCCCTCAGGTGAGGGGAACGTGGGAGCTCGGAAGTGGCGGCGGTATCCTCCCGGACTGGCCGCGGATTCGGTAACCGAGCATAGGATTAATCGATGTTCTTTATGCACGGACTAGAGGGTAAAGAATAGGATTGCTCTATTTAGCACATACGATATTAAATGCATCTCGATCACTATACATTATACATTTCATTACATAAGAATAGTAGTTTTTAATATCTCAAAATTCTCCAAACCAATTCATCCAAAAAGGGTTATCTTTAGAATTATTATTTGCATTTAGTTATAGTTACTATTACATTTAACACTTGCATTTAGGAGTATGTCGGCATATTTTTAGGTTGTATTGTATTTTAAAAGGGGGTCGCCTAACAGAAGTTGTCGGCGAATTTAAATTTTAAATTTGATATATATAATTTAGAAAGTAGTATTTGACTTTGAAAATAATTTTAAATTTGAAAGTTTTAAGATATGAGATTAAGCCGATCTCGCATCCCGAATAGTTTATATAAATGAGCACCGCACCACGAACAGTGTATCTATCCTAAGGATAGACACACTTTGCTTGAGAGTGGGGCTCGATCAAATAAACTAGAAGTTTTGTGACATCCGTTTGGTACGCGAACCAATTTTATAAGCGACAAATTCCCTTGCTTAATATGAAAGTATTAAACGGGGTTTATATTACCAGGTTCTTTAAAATTCCATATAAGGGCAAGCCCACATAGTTAATTACATCTTAAGTGACGGGAATCACCTAAGAAAACTCTCGATAATAACCGATAATTCTGCTCTCGAGAATTTGAAGTTTAAGGTTTTCGAAGATTGAATTTTGGAATTTCGATAGGGAATGGATCGAATTTGGAACATTTTTGTTTTGTGAATCCGAAGGAAGAAAGGTAGGAGAAATCAACGATTCGAAGTGAACTTCGGTAATTTCCGACTATCTCATTGTTTGGCTTGAATTTAGGAAAGTCATAATGTTTATTTAGTATTTCAATCTTGCCGATTTTAATTAATTAGGGCTTATATTTGTATGATAAAATCAAACAAATAGCACAGAAGATGTGAGGGTTTATTGTCGTATCGGACGACTACCTCGGAATCTAAGGCCAGGTTAGGGCTTAATTTGCAATGCAAATGCCTAACAAAGAGGTTGAGGATTTATGTTGCATTAGGCAAGCTACCTCGAAGTCCTATGGCTTTGTTGTTTAATTCTAAGAAGGTTTCTTTGAAGTAGGTTCGAAGTTTTGTTGATGACGATGGCGTGCTTTGCCATCATGCTCCAAGCTCCTTGTTGTTGCGAGAGGTTTAGTTTTAGAAATTATAAATCGGGAGATGAGAAAAGTGTTTTGGTTTAGAGAAGTCTTAATTTCCAAGTGTTTTGTATTTTGATTAAAACGAATCTTAAAGTTGATTATAACGACACGGTTAAGATCCGCGGTTCCATCCTTAGGCATCATTATTTTTATCGGATTCACTTAGTCGGATGAATTTGCTAAGCTCAGTTGAATGAGTTCCACACTTTCATTTAGACCGTGGGAAATCCGGTTAGTAACACGTAGGTTACATCATCAGAGGTATTCCGATCATCCAACGGGACGTTTTAATTTAGTTGCGATTGTAGTTTTGTGTTATGTTTGTGATTAAATTTTGAGTTGTTTTATATTTTGAAATGTTGTGGCGGTGAATTTTATCTTGCAATGACTTTTAACTTAGTTTTGGTTTCGGTTTTAGGGACTATCCTAAAGGTGTGGGTTTTCATGCAACGGTTGTTTTATCATACGAGAAAAGTAAAGTGCATGCAACGATAAAGTAAATTGCGGGGAAGTAAATTGCAAGAAAGTAAATTGCGATAAAATAAAAGCGTACTGGAGGGTCTTCCCGTCATCCGAAGCTACACTTAAAACACGATTAGAATATTTAAGCGAGTTCTAGGTAAAGCTAAGGGAAAGGTTATGGTTTTCTACCAAATTCCTAATCCTATAGTTAGTCATCTCTATGACGTCTAGGTTCTTTGTGTTTTTGTTTGAGGACGATTTTCTTCATCGAAGAACAATTAAGTCGATTGTTCTTATAAATATCTTATCATATTGAGGAAGTGCTTAAGAAGAATCTTAAACATCTTTTCAATATTTCTAGGATTGTTTTAAGTCGAAATGAATTTAATTATATAAATGAATCAATCGTCAGAGGTTTTGAGTTTTGTTAACTTGCAGGTGAATTAAGACATTTGAATATCTTATGAGTGAAGTAGCACTTCATTTAATGTTTCATTTAGGAGTTATAATAATCAAAGCTTTCGAGGGTAAATTAGTATTTAAATGATTTGATTTAAGTTAAAAAGTTGCTTTATATTTAATTTCTTTTATGTCTTAGGTGGCGTTATATTTAATTCAATTTAATTTAATTGAGTTTTAATTTAACTTAATTTAATTTAATTTGATTTGATGTTTAATTAATTTGATTTGATTTAATTTAAATTAATTATTTAATTTAATTTAATTTAATTTAATTGTTTAATTTAATTTAATTTAATTATTTAATTTAATTTAATTATTTAATTTAATTTAATTTAATTTAATTTAATTTAATTTAATTATTTAATTTAATTTAATTTAATTTAATTTAATTTAATTTAATTTAATTTAATTTAATTTAATTTAATTTAATTTAATTTAATTTAATTGTTTAATTTAATTTAATTTAATTATTTAATTTAATTTTAATTTAATTTAATTTATAATTTTAATTGAGATTTTAAAAGAGTTTAATGATTTAATTAAGTCTTTTAATATTTTAAATTTGAGTTATCATTTTAATTAAGAGTTAAATGTTAATGATATAATTAGTTTAGGGATTTTTTAAATTAAAGAATAAATCTCTTCCTAATAAATATCCCTTATTTTAATAATTCGATTTTATTATTCTTCAAATTTAATCTATTATTTAATTAAAGTTTAATTATTTTAAAATTTGTTTAATGAGTTTCTACCCTTTAATTATTTAAATTTCAATCATCCAAATCAGATTAAGATCAAATGTTTTACTTGTTGATTTTTTATTAAACCTAAAGTTTTAATTAAGGGTTGAAAGTTTAATTACCATTTTACCCCTTAAGCTTAATAATTTCATAACTCACTAAATTGAACTTAAATGAACTTGAAATTTTTATGTGACTTCACTTATATGTCAATAAAGACATGAGAGGAGAAAATGTGATTTTTCTGTATTTAATTTATTTATATAATTATTTTTGGTGGAAAATAGAGATTTTCAAGGAAAATTTGATAACATGACCAAAGGAAAGTTTCTGTCCTTAAGAAAATTAGGGGACATTTCTAATGACCAGAGAAGCACTTGGACCAATTTTGGTGATTTTTTGAATTATATTATTTTTATTATAATTATTTTGAGTTTTGGAGTGTTAATTAATTTAAAAATAAAATAAATGTTGAAAAATGGATTTTATATTTTTCAAAAATCTCTCTGATATCAAGGAAACCAGAGAAACAAATTTTGCAATTTTCTGATTTTTCTATGATTTATTATAATTATTTTAGTGAAAATGCTAGAAAATACATTTTTTTTTAATTTTAAAATTACCCTAGGGCTTTAAAATTCAATATCTCACTAAATAGACCTAGGAAAAATGGGGGATTTGTTCCTAAGTGATTAAAATTCAAAATGTGACATTTTGGTGAATTTTATTATTTTTGTGATTTTTATTATTTTTTTTTATTTTTTAATTATTAAAAATATTAAAATATTATTAAAAATCAACTTTTTTAGAAAATTGAAATTTTAATTTTCTTAGGTTCCCCTGATATCAGAGAGGCTCCAAAACCAATTTGGTGAATTTTTGAAAAGTATTTTAAAAGTTATGAATTTTTAAAGCTTAAAATGGCTAAGTGACTTAATCGACCCAATTAGTGGGGCTAACCAAGTCCAATTGACCTCAAATTTTTATGGTGGGTTCCTCTGATCCTAAAGGTCAGTGGAGAATTGATTTCAAGTCAATTTGATGCCTGGTTAATTCTAATTAATTAAAGACCTATTTTGGGTGTTTAAGCCGATTAGGGTTGTTTTAAATGAACTAAGTCAAAACCTATTTTTCCTAGGGTTCTCTGGTCATAAGGAACATCACCAAATTTTCCTAGAATTTATTTCACAACATGCTATTTACTGGAATTAAAATACTCAAAACGGTGACACGAACTTGAAAAATCGAGAACTCTTCATAGGGATGGCCTCTGACTTTGGAAAATTCGGGGAATGTTCCCAAATTCGGAGGCTTCAAAGCCCTATGGTCTCATGCCATGGTGAATTGTATGCATGCATGGAGAATTAAAACAATGCGAGAGAGTAAATAAATTATAAAAAATAAAATATTTGATGAAATTAAGTGATTTCTTTTCCACATTATTCTCCTCTCTTCATCTGAGCGAGAGGGTATTTTTATTTTATTTTTCGATTTTTCTACACGGAGATATGAATTTTTGAAGTTTAGGGAATTAAATAAATTAGAAAATCCCTAATTTTCTACTTATCGAGTCGGCGCCGGCGCATCCTCGGCGACTCCGAAAGCCGCGCGGCGCGCTCCCATTCGACGCCGCCACCGAGTCGGCGGCCGGGCCCCGCGGTTCTCGTACGCGTCTCTGGTCGACGCGATCTGGCCGTCCGTGCGCGCGTGTATTGAATGGACGGCATCCGTTCATCGTCCCCAGTGTTCTCGCCGAGGCGCGTCCACACTAAATCCACTAAGATCTCACTCGATTCTCGATGGATTTTTACGTTCTTATACTCTATGGATTCGTCTTGAAGAGACGAACACATCTATACGGTTAACATGCATTGAAATTAAAGCATTTGAAATGGAGAATCTCCGGAAGCTCGGGATGAAGAGTTAGCTCATACCTTGGCTCGGAGAAGTGTGGCTTGATGCGAGAGTTGTTGCACCTTCGATTGGGTCCAGCAAGCTCCGGATGAAGTCTCTGGTGCGGTGAATTGTACTGGATATGATTTCGACCAAGCTCGATCACAAAGCTTGGAGGTTGGAGCAAGCTAGGTGGCTCTGGAGATGGGGCTTTTGATGGTGGACACCTTCTCTTGGTGCAGTGAAGGTGTAGAGCCGATCAATTTGGGAATTGGCTCATTGTGGAGAAGTGTCCTGGTTTTGGGTGGAATTTCGACTACGAAATTGAGCTTACGGAGGAGAAATGGCGGGGGGATTTCTTTGGGGATCAAGTGCTCTAAGGATGGAGAAGGGTGCGGAACAATTTTGGCAGAGTTTTGGCAAGGTTTGTGCTTCTTCTCTTCTCATGGCCGAGAGGGGTGGAGTTTAAATAGAGTTGGGTTGGGGGGCCTCCGGGGGAGTTAGGGCTTGGGATCGAGCTGCTGCGGTGAGGAGAAGATCGGCCATGGTGATCCGCTAGGGATGGGGCGGCTCGGCAAGTGAGAATTTCAATGTTGGCTCACATGTGAGCTCTCGGCCATGGTGTTTTCCGGCGGCATGGTGGCCGGCCGGCCGAGCGATGGTCACCATCTTGGTCGGGTGGGTCGAGGGCGGGGTTTAGTGTAGGCGATTGGCAAATGCCATGTGTAAAGTGGTTGAATCGAAGTAGAAAGGGGAAGGGGCCATTTTAGCTTATTTTGGTCAACCCATGCAAATGGGTTGGGTGCACCTCCCAAGACTTGGTTTTGGGCTGAGGAGGTCAGGTGGGTCGACCTCCCATGTGTGGTGGAGTCTCGCATCGAGGATTAGGTGGCAAAGCATGGTTTAGAGTGTGACATGCTTAAGGTAAAAAAGGCTTAAGGGAGGCTTAAGAAAGATCCCCCTCTTCTTGCCATAAATGGACTAATGACAAGTCAAAGCCCTCATGGCTTCATGTGGCTTGAGAATGGCTTGTTCATGGCTCCATTTGGCTTGGGAAAAGGTTGGCTTATTTCATGAAAAAGGGTTTTAGAAATATTTGGCATTTAGGGGGTAATTTGACATGTGGCTTGATTTGGAATGGTTTAATTGATGATTTTGCAACTTAGGGGTGATTTTGATCAAATGGATGATGAGGGGAAGTGTCATGTGGGCTTTAGGATGATTTGGGCTTTTGAATTTTGAAGGAAATGGGCTTTTAGGAGGGTTTAAGGGATGGGCCCTTAAGTTTAAAAATGAATTTATGGATGGGAATTTTGTAAAGAGGTTGGGCCAAATAATTGTTGGGTTTAGCTCATGGATGTGTCATGAGTGATTTGAAACAAATTTGGGGTGATTTGGATTTGAATTGGGTTGAATTTGGGTTAGGTTTGGGTTTAGGTCAAAATGGGCCTTTTGACCTTGGGTTGAGTTTGAGTGGGACTTGGGTTCAAATTTTGGGCAAATCATGTTAGGGTTTTGTTTGTGGGAATGTTAAGGAAGATTTAGAAAAGATTTGAGGTTAATTGGAGTTGAATTGGGTGAGTTTGGGTTAAGTTTGGGTCATGGGTCCAAATTGGGCTTTAAGGCCAAAAGTGAGATTGGATCCAAATGTCAATCAAATTGGACTTGGATTTGGTCTAAATTGGTATTGGGAATGTTGAATTGAAGTTTAGAATTGAATTGGACCAGAATTTGGGTCAATTGGATAGGTTTGGTTTAACATTGGGTTCACTTTGGGTTAAAATGGGTCGATTTGGGGGTTTTGACAAAAGTAGGGTAAATTGACAAAATTGGCCCATGGTGTAGTTGGACAAAATGAAATTGGGAATATTTAGGATTTTCTGGAATTTTCTGGGAATTTTCTGAATTTTTGGATTTTTAGGCCAAGAAGGGTATTTTGGGTATTTGGAGGGTATTGGGGGGTATTTTTGGAATCTTTGGTATTTTTGGGTATGGATGATCAATTTGAGTGATGTGGAGATGTTTGGGATTGATTTTGGAAAATTTTGGGTAATTTGGAAATTTTGCGAAAATTTGGAGTAATTTGAGGGTTTTGGGTAGGTTTAGTAGGTGTAGGGTCTCGGGGGTCAAAAATTGAAAATTTGGGAAATTGAAGATTGGGTGAATTTAGGTGGAAAGAAATCATTTTGGTTGAGCCATGAAACCATTTCAAGCCCATATGAGCCATGAAAGGACTCATTTGAGGCATTCATCTATGTTGTTCATAACCCTCTTGTCGAGGGCTTAGGGGTTAAGGACCATCCATGTGAATCACCTACATGAGTCGAGGAGGTTAAGTTGGGTATGGGTGTGGTTTTAGGAAGTGTGTGGAAATGTAGTGTGTAAGTGTAGTGTAAGTCGGCCCCTTCACCGAGACCGGGCCGCCGGGGCGATCTAAGGCGAAAGAGTCACTATAGGAACTCATCCTTTAAACTTCCGCATTTGATTTCGACCCTACTAGGTGATTAGGGGTCTATAGTCGAGTTTGTGGAGTTTGCGGGGAGTTTAGAAGTGGTTTGAATTTCTAAAAGGCGGGTCCCGATTCTAGTCCTCTAAGATAGTCGAAAGGAAAAGCTAAGGCTAGATCCTAGCCTAAAAAGAAGAAGGGAAGACCTCATCGAAAATGAGGTCGACAAATGGACCCCCGATAGGTGTGGTGGTGACGGAGCACACGCGCGTATTGGTGTTGACCGAAGCGATCAGCAAAACCAACACGGATGTCGAGTGACGAACTTAGGACGAAGTAGAAGAGTTTCTGGCTGGGGAGTGTCGAGTATATCTGCGGAGCAGGAGATTCTTGAACTCTCGGCGGGGAAAGGAAAAGGAGGTAAATCCCAAATCACATGACACAGGGAATTTCGATTTAGATTTTATTTTGTTTTAGATTTTTATGTGTGAGTTTAGATTTCGACTTGGAGTTTTTTTTTTTAGATTGAAGTTTTGTCGAAATTAATTTGAGGATTTGATTTGAAATGAAAATTGGAGTTACGAGGTTTTAGATGTAACATCTCCGACCTCGAAGAAAATTGAATTGATTAGATTGAATCGTTGCGATGAGAAGAGATCTCGGAGCGAAGTGGTGTTGGATGTAAAATCCTTAACCTCGAGAGTTTGATTTTTGATGTATTTCATCGCGATAGGGAAAGAATCCTAAAGCGATGCGGTCTCGGATGTAAATCCTCGGCCCGAAAGTTTGAATTTTGATGTATTTCATTGCGATAGGGAAAGAATCCTAAAGCGGTGCGAGTCTTGGATGTAAAATCCTCGACCCAAAAGTTTGAATTTTGATGTACTTCGGTGCGATAGGAAAAGAATCCTAAAGCGGTGCGGTCTTGGATGTGAAATCCTCGACCCAAAAGTTTGAATTTTGATGTATTTCGGTGCGATAGGGAAAGAATCCTAAAGCGGTGCGGTCTTGGATGTAAAATCCTCGACCCGAAAAGTTTGAATTTTGATGTATTTCGGTGCTGATAGGAAAAGAATCCTAAAGCGGTGCGATCTTGGATGTAAAATCCTCGACCCAAAAGAGTTTGATTTTGATGTATTTCGGTGCGATAGGAAAAGAATCCTAAAGCGGTGCGGTCTTGGATGTAAAATCCTCGACCCAAAGAGTTTGATTTTGATGTATTTCGGTGCGATAGGAAAAGAATCCTAAAGCGAGTGCGGTCTTGGATGTAAAATCCTCGACCCGAAAGAGTTTGAATTTGATGTATTTCGGTGCGATAGGAAAAGAATCCTAAAGCGAGTGCGGTCTTGGATGTAAAATCCTCGACCCGAAAAGAGTTTGAATTTGATGTATTTCGGTGCGATAGGAAAAGAATCCTAAAGCGGTGCGAGTCTTGGATGTAAAATCCTCGACCCGAAAAGGTTTGATTTTGATGTATTTCGGTGCTGATAGGGAAAGAATCCTAAAGCGGTGCGGTCTTGGATGTAAAATCCTCGACCCAAAAGAGTTTGATTTTGATGTATTTCGGTGCGATAGGGAAAGAATCCTAAAGCGGTGCGGTCTTGGATGTAAAATCCTCGACCCAAAGAGTTTGAATTTGATGTATTTCGGTGCGATAGGAAAAGAATCCTAAAGCGGTGCGGTCTTGGATGTAAAATCCTCGACCAAAAGAGTTTGATTTTGATGTATTTCGGTGCGATAGGAAAAGAATCCTAAAGCGAGTGCGGTCTTGGATGTAAAATCCTCGACCCAAAGAGTTTGATTTTGATGTATTTCAGTGCGATAGGAAAAGAATCCTAAAGCGGTGCGGTCTTGGATGTAAAATCCTCGACCCAAAAGTTTAATTTTATTTGATTGATATTTGATTCGAGATCGGAAGAAATTGAATTTGAATTTGATTGAGACTTGAAGCACAGGAAAGATTGAATTCGGAAATTTGGAAATTTGGAAGGATGAGTTTGAACTCGATTGAAATTTGATTTAAGATTTGATTTGAAATTTGGAAGATCGAGTTTGAAACTTGATCGAGATTGGATTTGAAATTTGATTGAGAATTTGATTTGGAATTTGTAAAGATGAAATTTGATTTTGAAGTTTGGAAAGATGGAATTTGAGATTTGTGTTGATTTCGTTTATCTTTTAATGGTTAAATTTTATTTTATTGTTTATTTAATGTTCATGTGAACTTGGTGTTTGTCATTTTTCAGATTTTTTTTTAGAAAGTTTTCTTTTATTCTCTTTTTTTTGTTTTATTTCTTTTACGTTCTTTGTTCGAAGTTCATTTAACTTTAATGGCGTTTCCCAATCAATTTGCACAAAAGAGGTGAAGGCCAAAACGTGACATGGTCACTTTCATTCCAATCATGTTGAAAATACATCATACGACTCGATGCGGAATATATCTCATACAATCCATGTAGACTCGAAGCGGATCGTGTATGATCTTTGTTGATCCATCGAAAAGAATCATCATCGAAAATCCATGTACGAATAGTGAGGTACATGGTCGATAACATCACCTTCAGAGCCATCCTTAGCGAGGATCTGCGTTGGATGTACGTTGGAGGTGTGATATTTCCCATGTAACTCACGGCTCGTAAGGCGGAGGTTCTCTAGCTGCGGGTACGGTTGGAAATGGTAAGGTATTTCGTTGTCGTCCATCCTCACGAAAGTAGCGAGATTCGCTCCTTGGCACCCACAGTATACGATGCTTTGCGATATCCGCTCAGTTACCTTGCGGTATCATGACGGAACCCACGGTAAAGGTATCTTCTGCGGCCCTCGGAACTCACCGGGACTGCTTATCCGGAGGTCGGATCCGAACATGATGTTACACTCATTCGAAAGAGACGCGTGCGAAAGGTCGACGAAGTCGTGGTGATCGATATGTGGGGGTATGCGGTCACCTGTTTGTAGATGTTGATAATGCGGTTATTGGGTATGCAATCTGCTGCGGCGGTACCCTCCATGTTATCGATCTTTTTACCATTCTCTTGATAAGCTAATGGCATCGGATCCACTTGCCCATGACGGAGTATTCCGGTGGGTTTCCCTTCATGTCTTCGACGAAGTTGTAGCGACATCCGCATTGTATTGTGATTCTTCCTTTCCACTGGCATCCATCTCGGGGTTCGAGTATGTGTTTTCCCTCGGGCGGCCTGCTCGGCCCATTCTCTTCGGATCCGGATACAATCCACGATTTCTTGTTGTTCATACTGCGAGAATACGTCGGTGTGTAGCTCGAGGCCTTCACAGTATGTTGATTCTTCTTCCTTTAATTCTCTCGAAGTATTCGAAAGTTTTCTTTTCAACATTACGCATTCTCTCCGGCTCGTATTCGGAATGATGCGGATGGCGAGGCCTTGTGACATATTGTGGGATATATGGTTCGATCCCTTCACGTTCCCTGCATACCTTGGCTCCTCGGGGATGATGTACGTCGGGACATCCCCGGGGTTGCTTCTGCAACAAGGTCATGCATTGCGGGTGGTTCTATCCGGTGGCGTGGTAGCCTTCTTTCTTCGATCTTACGGAGATTTCCACAGTTCTTTACTGTTATTCTAGGAGGTGGCCTCCTTTCTTCGAGTTCTGGTGAGCCGGTGTCCTTGAAGTGTATGTGCTTGGCATCGACAATTGTCTCGTCGCGTGGTCGCGGCTAGTTTTGTTAACATCTTACGGATACGGCGATTCTTATTCCTTCGTTGCGTGGGCGTGAGAGTAGCCCTCCGAACTTCTTGAATCTCTGCGGGCGCGGCGGCGACAAGCTTGCCCTCCGTTGTAGCGACTACGGACTTCATTTTCTTGTCTTCTTCGGTGTTTGCTTTTCTTTTCTTGTTGTTGGATTGGTGGCTTGGGCCACCCACTTTCATCCTTTGTACGTCAGGGCGGTTCTTCTCGGTTAGCGGGACCCGGTCACTTTCCTCGTCTTGTAGGCACTGCTTGGTGCGAAATGCGAGTCGATCTCGATTATCGCTCCATCTTTCACCCTCTTTTCATCGAGTGCGAGGCTTACGCCATTCTTAAAGTTCAAGACCAACCGCCGGATTCGACATTTCCTGCGAAAAGACAAGGAAAAGGATCGAGGGCTATACTTAAGAACAAGAACATTAAGAAAATGTTTATTAAAGATACATTTTTTATTATTCTTATATTTTGAAATTTAACGGGAATGAAGTAGGATAAGATGAGGGAAGAGATTTTGATTTGAAAAAGAAAACGAGGAAAACTTAATTATCATGATTTTATTTATCTTAGCACATTTTATTATTTTTTTTTGTTTTTTTTGGTTCGGACCCGATCATAAGTAATTACTTCACCCGTGTTTCTTAGGGATGAAGAATTCATTCCTTCGAAACATCGAGGTAGCGTAATATTTTTTCGAGTATCGTCCGTTGATCGGAAGCATATGTCGTTCTCCTGGCAATTCACTAGGCTGGTAGGAACCTCACGAGTATCTTGCTTCGACCACGAACGGTCCTTCCGAGTGGGTTCAAATTTTCCTCCTATCTTGCGGTGTGCGAGAATAGGTCTCTTGAGAACGAGAACTAAGTCACCAACTTTGAAAGTTCTCGGGCGGACCGATTTGTCATGGGCTTGAACCATTTTAGCTTGGTATAGTTCTAAATTACGTTGCGGCTGCAAGTCTTTTCCCTTCCGAGCTTTCTAATTCTTCGAGTCGTAGTACGGCGTTTTCTTACGTCGTGATCTTGTTTGCAGCTGCAATTACGAGTGAAGGAAGGCCTGAACCTCTAAAGGTAATCTTGCCTCGGACCCATACACCGGAGCGTAAGGTGTAGCTTGAGTAGGAGTTACGAAGGTTGTCGGTAGGCCCGTAAGGCTTCTAACAATTTCTCGTGCCAATTTCTCTTATTATCGTCGAGGTTTTCTTTAAGATTTGAACGAGAGTTTTATTAAAAGCCTCGGCGAGGCCGTTTGCTCTTGGGTAGTAAATTGTTGAGTATCGCCGGTCGATTACGTGTCTCACGACAAAATTGTTGATTTGTGTGCTTCGAATGCGGCCGTTATACGAGATGATCTGCGCGGCACTCCGAAACGGTAGACAACTTGGTTCTTGAAAAGCTGCGGCACGTGGTGTGCTTTCACTTCTCTAAGTGGAGCGCCACGCCGCTTGGAAAAGTAATGCTGTAGCGCAAGAATGAAACGATGTCCTTTCGAAGATGGTGGTTCTATCGGACCCACTATATACGTGCCCTGACATTCGAATGGCCGCGACGCGATTGTCGGGTGTAGCACATTTGGAGGTTGGTGTAGAACCACTCCGTGCACTTGGCATTGATGACGGCTCTTGGCGATTTTCATGCGGTCGGTCATCATCGAGGGCCGGTAGTACCCTAGTCTTTTAATTTTCATTTTCATCTTTGGACCGGTGGTGAGCGCCACGAGTCTGAATGCACCTCTTTAACAATTTCACGGGCCTCGGACCAGCTTAGGCACCTTAGCCACATTTGATCGAAAAGACCTTACGTATAATGTGTTGTTTATTAATGCGTAGGACGGAGTTCTTTTCTTGATCGATGGGTCGACGACCTATCGTCCGGTAGCTTTCTGTTTGCGGGTAATCTATCGATGGTTGTCGCCGATCTTACGTGTTTTTACATCACTTCTTTATGTTGATTCTTTTTCTTTTCTTTGATTTGTGTATTGTGTCATATCGAGTTTGTGATAGGACTGACGTCAAGTGAGCGACACTTCCTGTGATTCATCTTGCAAACGAGCAAATTCTTTTGCGAGACGGGCTAAAGCATCTGCTAAAGCATTCTCTTTTCTAGGAATTTTGTAGATTGTCACATTTGGAATATGTTCAAACAATTGTATGGCATCTTTGGAAGTATTGTTCGAGTCTTGGCTTTAGAAATTCTGTATTGTCAGTGATCTGTTGAATGATTAGCTGTGAATCCCCGTAGATGTTGATGTACGGTTATCCCCATTTGAATGGTTAATTCCAATCCCGTTATGAGGGCTTCGTATTACGCTTCGTTGTTTGTACACGGTTACGTCGAGTGGTAGGAGTATCTTAACATCCCCGCTCAGGTGTTATAAAGATTAGCCCGATTCTGCCTTCACGGAGCACTTATCACTTGCGATTCTTCGTCTTTGTGTCTTGAAGATGCTCCGTCGAAATATAATTCCCAACGTCGATCGTCGAGGTCTTCTAGGTTCATTATTTGTTCATCGGCGAGATCGTCGTTGAGAGGAGATTCGGCGGCGAAGGGTGTCTTTGCGAGGAAGTACTGCTAAGACTTGTCCCTTTACGGCACGCGAGAGGCACGAAAGTTATATCGAATTGCAATAATATCATTGACCATGCGGCAAGTCTGTAGGAAAGTGTTGGACGAGTCATCGAGTATTGCGATGGATTAAACTTCGAAATCGAGTTGACCTTATGAGAAAGCATGTAGTGCACGAGCTTTTGAGCGGCGAAGATCGGGGACGAACAATGCTTTTCGATTGCGGGATACCTTACTTCAGTCGGAAGTAAACGACGGCTTAAGTAGTAAAGAGCATTTTCTTTACCCTCATCATTGACACAGAGCTAACGGGGCTCGAGAGAGTCATCTAAAGCCGCGGTGTAAAGTATCGGCGATACTACTGAGGCCAGGGGTGCTAAGACGGGAGGTGTCATTAAATATTGTTTAATGTCTTCGAAGGCCTTCGGCATTTCTCTTCCCGAAATAAATTTGGCGTCCTTTTTAACTAGTGCGAGAAAGGCTGACACCTACGACGGGTTTGAGATAAAGCGTCGAAGATATGCCGACTTCCCTTGAAAAGATCGTAGTTGTTTTAAGGTTTTGGGAGGCGGCATTTCTAAGATGGCTTTAATCTTCTCCGGGTCGATTTCAATTCCACGATGTCGGACAACGAATCCTAAGAATTTCCGGAGGTGACGCAGAAGAGCGCATTTAAGGGATTCATCTTAAGGTTAAATTGTCTTAATCGTTCGAAAACGATTCTCGAATCATACGAGTGGTTTTCCTTTACTTTGCTTTTGATGACGACATCGTCCACGTAGCACTCGACTTGATTGTGGATGAGATCATCAAAAATTCTTGTCATTGCTCTTTGGTAGGTTGCTCTGCGTTCTTCGATCCGAATGGCATCCTTTGTGTAGCAAAATACTCCGATCGGCGTTACGAATCTTGTAAGCTTTTCATCTTACGGAGCCATTTTTATCTGGTTGTATCACGAAGATCCATCCATGAATGAGAATATTTCATGTGTCGAAGCAATATCGATCATCGGTTACGGAATCGGTAGAGGGAATTCATCTTTTGGACATGCCTTGTTTAAATCTCTGAAGTCACACAAATTCGATCGACCATTCTTCTTTCGGCGGCACCACATTGGCTAACCGGGTCGGGTATTGTTCTTCGCGGACAAATTTAGCGTCTATTAGCTTTTTAACTTCGGTATGACTTGTTGTTCGATTTCTAGACGCATTCTTACGGGACCTTGTCGGCTGGAACGAAGTAGGATCCACTCCTAGCTTATGGTACATGACCTACGGAGCTAATCCCGGCATTTCATCGTAGCTCCAAGCAAAACGAGTCTTTAAATTCCATTAATAACTTGATTATTTCTTCGGAGTCTTCTTTATTGAGTAAGGAGCTAACAAAGGTAGGTCTAGGCTCTTTGCTAGTACCTAAGTTAACTTCAGTTAACTCATCGATTGTGGATTTAATTTCTTCTTCGAATTCGGTGGAGCGTCTCCAATTTGTAAATCTTCGAGTTCGTACTGTAGTTTCCATGCGGTTTTCATTAGACTTGCAAGTGACAACCAAGCAAAATTCGGTATCGTCGGCGACCTGCTTGTGCGAATCCGAGTCCATACTTTGAATTGGGTGGACGACGGAGTTATTCCATAACTTTTCAAAATGTTGAGATTGGCCTTTTGTCCATTGTCGAGGTAAGAAACCACGTTGAATTAAATTTTGAACACGGGGAGAGTACCACTCGAAAGGTAATTCCATTAATTCGATGAAGTGACATCTTCGAATTGTACATTATTTTCGAGTTTTGGAGGAAGAAGCACCGCGGTAGAATTTGATCGGCTTTGCACGCGTCACTACGTACCTCTTTGACCTCCATACCCTCGATCTTATTAGAATGGATCGGAGTTAGGGTCATAGTATGTACGTAGTGGTTAATCTTCTCGTACATTGATTTGTATTCTTCGTTCTTTTCATCTTCGAGGGAGATCTTGTATTGCGGCTTCTTTCGACTTATTGTCGTTGCTTCTTGCTTGATTTCTTTTTCTTCTTCGAAGCTATCTTCCCGATCGACATTGATGGCGGGTTTTCTCCGTCCGATCGTCCTAATGTCTCTACCGCGGCCTCGTCCCGGCCTCGACCTCGGATGCGAGTTGTGGAGAAACCTTCACCATCTCGCCGGAAGGGAGTGGTGAGTGGCTGTTGGACTAGAACTTCGGGTTCTTCGTTGTCTCGAACTTTCTTTGCTTCATTTGTTACGGTATCTGCGGAGAAGATTGTTTTCTTTGGCGGTGCATAATAAGCTGCATCTTCATGGATCCCGATCTCATGTACGGAGAATGGTTGTAAGTCGCCTTTGATGCCTTGTTCCCCTCCATCGTAATATTTGATGCCTTGATGCGAGAGATGATGGTACCATCACTGTTTTCATGTATCCATGGTCGGCCGAGTAGAGCGTTGAACGACGTTTACGAATCGATTATATGAAATTTTGCGGTTGTCTTTGCTAAGTCACCGGTTTTCATCGATAGCGTTATTGACCGAGGGCTCTTTCTCCTTTACGGTTGAATCCTCTTAATAACATTTTGTCGGCCTCGAGCTCACGAGCATCAATTTCCAAGTATGCTAGTGTTCGAAGACTCATTATATTGATTGATGCTCCTGGATCCACCAATACTGCGGAGAGCGTAAACTTTCCGATTGTAAGCTGAAATGTACAACGGTCGGTTGTGATCTGCATGTCCCGAGTAGTAGGTCATTGTCGAGTGAAGGTAACACCTCGTTGTTCCTTTAACGAGCAAACCTCATCTAAGGAATCTCCGGCCATTTGAGCTAAGCGAATTGCGGATCGAGTAAGGCCTTGATCGAGCTTCCCTCATCTCCTTTGATAAGATGAGAGCATCGTAAATGCTCGGTTTGGCCGGTAGTTTCCTAAGATGGGCTAGCACGTTGTAGTCCACTTTGTTTCCATGCGTCTCGGCTTCTTCTCGAACGGGTATGTCTTCGCTTGGGGTTGGTTCTTCTTGAACGACCACACCTTTCCTTTGTCTTTTGGACCCATTCTTGGAGGTAGAACTCTTCCACTTCTTAAGTTGACTTCGTAATTTCTTCGAATCTAGTGTTGAGTTTGTCGGTGTCTCCTCTGAATCGGAATGGCTGGCTCTTACGGATTATCTTCCAAATCCGAAGGCTCTAACTTCTATCGTAGCTGGAGCTCCTCGAAACTCACGAGATAGATCCGTTGCTTGTTGAACTCTCGTAGCCTCCTTGATGGATGCCTTCTTCGTCATTTTGATCGTCGAGATCTTGTATGATTTGAGAATTGTTGTTGGTATCGAAATCGACGCCGGATTGTCGCTAGTTACGTAATCGTTAGAAACGATCAAAACGTAGCCAACGCCATCACCCTTATCATTATATGATCCCACGAAGTGAGCGAGATAATCATACAAAATCGAGAGGTTCGAGGGATTTCTCCCACGAATCGGAAACAACTATCTAGGATAAGCGGCCCACTAGTACTAGCCTTAGGAATCTCGGTCCCCTCTTCTTCGTCGATTTTCTTCTTCTCTTCGATTGTCTCTGTCGAGGTGGTTCTTCTATCGCGAGTGATAGTACGGCTTAACGGGTCTCGAACTACGAATTGAAGCTCGCACGAAGCGGTTCGGATGTTATCTAAAATCTTCTTCGAAGACCTTGTCCGAGCGGTAGTCCATCCATCGTTGGTTGCATAGGGATCCATCGGAATGACGGGATCGGTTGAGATAACATTGACGGAACCTCCTTTACGGGGTTCCTTCATGTACTCCTTCGGGATTGTTATATTTCCTTTCCGAAGGTTGTCGTTGAGCTGACTTTTGAAGGTAATGCGATCTTACATCTTGTGCCCGAGCATCCAGATGGTAGGGGCAAAAGTTGGGATCACCTTTCTTGTTGACTTCCTCGCGGTCTTTTGGGCTCTGGCAGTGGAAATGCGGGTTTTCATTAAGGCTACGGAACATCTTCGATCCGCTTCATTTTTGAACGGATATTCTCTGCTCGAAGCTCCCTCGATGTACGTTGCGGACGAGACGGTTGTTCATCTTTGCGGAGACGGCGATAGTTGGACGGGGTTCTTTGGTAATTTTGTTGTAGTTCTTTGCGGCCGTTACGGTGGTATTTGCATCGGTTGTTTGCCTTTGTCAGCTTCTTTGCGACGATCCGGATTTCTTCTCGAAGGTCTTCACCGGCTTCACCTTGTCCGTCTTGTCGGCAAAACTTAATTGCTTCGCCTCTTCTTGCAAGCTTCCGGCCTTGCTTAACAACTTCTCGAAAGTCTTAATAGTGAATCCCTTGAGGAGAAGTGCTTTATCGGGCCGTGAATGCTTTTAAGCGAGATCTGTGTGCATGTTGTTCTTGCGGTTGTGGTTCACACTTCATGCTTAAATTTCTCCATCGAAGTATGTAATCCACTAGAGTTTCATTCGGCCTTTGTTTCTCTACCACTAAATCACCTATAGTGATGTGGTGCTGAGACTCCGACAAATCGCTTAATGAAGAGGCTCTCTAGCTGCGAGAATGTCTTCACGGAACCGTTGGGTAGTGCGCATACCGGTCGAAGGCGATTCCGACGGACTGGCTGACGAGCTGTCGGAAGAGTAGCGCATCGCTCCGCCGGCATTGCAACAGCGGCACGAAAGTGTGCAACATCTTGTCGGGGGTTCCGGTTCCGTCGAAGGTCTTAAACGAGAGGTGGTACGAAGCCTTTCGGGTATTGGACGGCGTCGAATTCTTACGGGTAAGGTCTGCCGTCAGAATGGATGTCCCGTTCTTCGATTGTGCTAAGGCTTCTCGCACTTGCTGCTCTACCAAGTTCTTGATATCCTTTTCGGGGATCATACTTTGTGTTGTATCCTTTTCGAGTGGTCATCCCAGTTGACGGATGTAATCTCCTTTCCTCCGTCTACGATGTGAATGACCTACGGGGTGTCTCTGCATGTGGTTGTACTTGACTGCGGAGAGTGGCCGGGGCTATGGCCATCTCTTCCATCCTCTTCGCCATTTGAGCGATCGTGTCGTCCTTTTCTGAAGGCTTGTCTCTTCATCGGTTACGGCTCCTCTCTTTACGCGGTTGCGGGAGCACCTTGAGAAGGCGATGAAGCTCGTGTCTCGACCATGTTGATTTGCATATTCGTTGTCCATGAATTCCGATGAGTCGATCTCATCTCCGAACTTTTCTTCTCTTTCTTTTGCCAACCGTCGGATGTCGGTTCTCGACTTTTCCATGGCATCTTCTAGCGGAGCTTTCTGTGTATCTTTGCGGTTGTCGTGCGATGGTTGTCGGGTCCCTTTTCACGAGTCCCCTTCATCGCGGTAGCACTTTCTTCGGATTCCGGCCTCTGGCGAGACTTTCTTTCTCGGGTGCTTCGTTTCGATCTCAGCTGCCCCGTAGTGGGACGCCGCACCATCCTTCGCGGCGGAGAAGGTCTAGTGACCGGATGGTCGCATCGGCCGAATGCTTTGGAAGGTGGTATCCTCCTAGTCCGTAATCACGATACTACGACGGGCGGGCTAGCCTTCATTCTCTTGCTTGGCTTTTCTATCATGACGGCGGGTTCTACTCGGGGCCCGAGACGGGATTTGGCCGGCACCGTCCTATCCTTCGTAGAATTTCCGACACGGGGCGGTTTTCCTTCTTTGCTAGCTTTTCTACCAAAGTTTGCGGTCGAGCGAACGGCGTAGTTCTAGTTCTTTTCTTGCGGCTATTGTTGTAGTATGCGGGGTCGTGGTAATGTGGCGGCAATCTTGCGAACATTCTCTTCATCCTCTGCGGCGGAGAGGGGATGGAACCTGCTTCCTCCCGAAAGTGGTATGTAGTCGGGCGGTGGTGTATATTACGGTAGCGGTGTATATTCGGCAGCTGCGGAATTTCCTCGGGAAGGCGATCTCGGCGGCTACGGCTTCCACAGCGATCCTTCTATTCTATTTCTTCTTTGGGTCTTTGTCGGCGACGGAATCTTCGAGCTGGACCCGATTTCGAAGACGAAGGTCTTACGGGAAGATCCGGTACCCTCCGCGGTAACGGAGTTTATCATAGTTACGGATTTCTTTCCCCTTTGATTTGGCGAGAAGTCGGGGTAGGTGCGAAACAACTAGACCGGTGGGGGTAGTAAGAACGGTCCTCTGCGGACGGCGGTACTCCTCCTAGTCGGGACCCTTTGCGGGGAGGAAACTCTTGGGTCGACCTGAGGTTGAACTCGAGCGAGTGGTTCCTCGGCTTCGGATACCTTGTTCGTCGGTGCAAGAGGGAGACGTCGGTGACCTTGACGTTCGTGTTTTCGAATCACTGTCCGAATCGGATGACCCCATTGTCGGGCGGCTCATCCTTATAGACGGCGAAGTCCGGTCCGTTGGTGAAGGAGAAAATCGGTTTCGGGGCTTCCATTTGCGAGGTAGATTCGGTTGTCGATCCCGAGTTATGCTTCTTTTCTTCAGGACGAAAAGAAAGGAATTGAAAAGAGTCGAACTTATTCTTTGTTCATGTATTTATAAAAAAGAATCATTTGTTAAAAGAATCACTTATTAGAGGGTTTGTTTATTTAGAACGGAATGTTCGAAAGGTGTAGAGAAGGTAAGGAATCCGATTCGAGGAAAGGAAAAGAAAGTCTTAAGCGAGACTTCCGAGCTCGAAGGATCACTCTAAACTAACACTTATCGGGGGTCCACCCCACCTCGGAAATGAGGTAAAAGGATCTCGGAACCTCTCTGTTTAGGGGTGTCTAAACGGTGGCTCCTAAATCCGAGAGAATGTTGGCTATACTTGTTCAAGATAGAAATGAACATAGTATTCCAACGGAAAGAAGGGTAGTTTGATCCATTAGGGACATGGATACACTACCGATTTTTGAAAGCAGAATTATTTGATTATAATGGAGAGAGGAATACTCCCCAGCGGAGTCGCCAGAAGTTGTCGGCATATTTTTAGGTTGTATTGTATTTTAAAAGGGGGTCGCTCTAACGAAGTTGTCGGCGAATTTAAATTTTAAATTTGATTTAAATATATATATAATTTAGAAAGTAGTATTTGACTTTGAAAATAATTTTAAATTTGAAAGTTTTAAGATATGAGATTAAGCCGATCTCACATCCCAAATAGTTTATATAAATGAGCACCGCACCACAAGCCAGTGTATACTATCACTAAGGATAGACACACTTGACGAGGTGGGGCTCGATCAAATAAACTAGAAGTTTTGTGACATCCGTTTGGTACGCGAACCAATTTTATAAGCCGACAAATTCCACTAGCTTAATATGAAAGTATTAAACGGGGTTTATATTACACAGGTTCTTTAAAATTCCACTATAAAGGCGAGCCCACATAGTTAATTACATCTTAAGTGACGGGAATCACCTAAGAAAACTCTCGATAATAACCAATAATTATGCTCTCGAGAATTTGAAAGTTTAAGGTTTTCAAAGATTGAATTTTGGAATTTGATAGGGAATGGATCAAATTTGGAACATTTTTGTTTTGTGAATCCGAAGGAAGAAAGGTAGGAGAAATCAGCGATTCGAAGTGAACTTCGGTAATTTCACGCTATCCTATTGTTTGGCTTGAATTTAGGAAAGTCCTAATGTTTATTTAGTATTTCAATCTTGCCGATTTTAATTAATTAGGGCTTATATTTGTATGATAAAATCGAAACAAATAGCACTAGAAGATGTGAGGGTTTATTGTCGTATCGGACGACTACCTCGGAATCCTAAGACCGGTTAGGGCTTAATTTGCAATGCAAATGCATAACGAAGAGGTTGAGGATTTATGTTGCATTAGGCAAGCTACCTCGAAGTCCTATGGCTTTGTTGTTTAATTCAAGAAGGTTTCTGTGAAGTAGGTTCGAAGTTTTGTTGATGACGATGGCAGTCTTTGCCCACCATGCTCCAAGCTCCTTGTTGTTGCGGAGGTTTAGTTTTAGAAATTATAAATCGGGGAGATGAGAAAAGTGTTTTGGTTTAGAAGTCTTAATTTCCAAGTGTTTTGTATTTTGATTAAAACAAATCTTAAAGTTGATTATAACGACACGGTTAAGATCCCGCGGTTCCATCCTTCGGCATCATTATTTTTATCGGATTCACTTAGTCGGGATGAATTTGCTAAACTCAGTTGAATGAGTTCCACACTTTCATTTAGGCCAGTGGGAAATCCGTTAGCAACACGTAGGTTACATCATCAGAGAGTATTCCCGATCATCCGAGCAGGACGTTTTAATTTAGTTGCAATTGTAGTTTTGTGTTACGTTTGTGATTAAATTTTGAGTTGTTTTATATTTTGAAATGTTGTGGCGGTGAATTTTATCTTGCAATGACTTTTAACTTAGTTTTGGTTTCGGTTTTAGGGACTATCCTAAAGGTGTGGGTTTTCATGCAACGGTTGTTTTATCATGCAAGAAAAGTAAAGTGCATGCACGATAAAGTAAATTGCGGGAAGTAAATTGCAAGAAAGTAAATTGCAATAAAATAAAAGCGTACACGGAGGGTCTTCCAGTCATCCCAAGCTACACTTAAAACACGATTAGAATATTTAAGCAAGTTCTAGGTAAAGGCTAAGGGAAAGGTTATGGTTTTCTACCAAATTCCTAATCCATATAGTTAGTCATCTCTATGGCGTCTAGGTTCTTTGTGTTTTTGTTTGAGGACGATTTTCTTCATCGAAGAACAATTAAATCGATTGTTCTTATAAATATCCTATCATATTGAGGAAGTGCTTAAGAAGAATCTTAAACATCTTTTCGATATTTCTAGGATTGTTTTAAGTCCAAATGAATTTAATTATATAAATGAATCAATCGTCAGAGGTTTTGAGTTTTGTTAACTTGCCCAGGTGAATTAAGACATTTGAATATCTTATGAGTGAAGTAGCACTTCATTTAATGTTTCATTTAGGAGTTATAATAATCGAAAGCTTTCGAGGGTAAATTAGTATTTAAATGATTTGATTTAAGTTAAAAAGTTGCTTTATATTTAATTTCTTTTATGTCTTAGGTGGCGTTATATTTAATTCAATTTAATTTAATTGAGTTTTAATTTAACTTAATTTAATTTAATTTGATTTGATGTTTAATTAATTTGATTTGATTTAATTTAAATTAATTATTTAATTTAATTTAATTTAATTTAATTGTTTAATTTAATTTAATTTAATTATTTAATTTAATTTAATTTAATTTAATTTAATTTAATTTAATTGTTTAATTTAATTTAATTTAATTATTTAATTTAATTTAATTTAATTTAATTTAATTTAATTTAATTTAATTTAATTTAATTTTAATTTAATTTAATTTAATTTAATTGTTTAATTTAATTTAATTTAATTATTTAATTTAATTTTAATTTAATTTAATTTATAATTTTAATTGAGATTTTAAAAGAGTTTAATGATTTAATTAAGTCTTTTAATATTTTAAATTTGAGTTATCATTTTAATTAAGAGTTAAATGTTAATGATATAATTAGTTTAGGGATTTTTAAATTAAAGAATAAATCTCTTCCTAATAAATATCCCTTATTTTAATAATTCCAATTTTATTATTCTTCCAAATTTAATCTATTATTTAATTAAAGTTTAATTATTTTAAAATTTGTTTAATGAGTTTCTACCCTTTAATTATTTAAATTTCAATCATCCAAATCAGATTAAGATCAAATGTTTTACTTGTTGATTTTTTATTAAACCTAAAGTTTTAATTAAGGGTTGAAAGTTTAATTACCATTTTACCCCTTAAGCTTAATAATTTCATAACTCACTAAATTGAACTTAAATGAACTTGAAATTTTTATGTGACTTCACTCATATGTCAATAAAGACATGAGAGGAGAAAATGTGATTTTTTCTGTATTTAATTTATTTATATAATTATTTTTGGTGGAAAATAGAGATTTTCAAGGAAAATTTGATAACATGACCAAAGGAAAGTTTCTGTCCTTAAGAAAATTAGGGGACATTTCTAATGACCAGAGAAGCACTTGGACCAATTTTGGTGATTTTTTGAATTATATTATTTTTATTATAATTATTTTGAGTTTTGGAGTGTTAATTAATTTAAAAATAAAATAAATGTTGAAAAATGGATTTTATATTTTTCAAAAATCTCTCTGATATCAAGGAAACCAGAGAAACAAATTTTGCAATTTTCTGATTTTTCTATGATTTATTATAATTATTTTAGTGAAAATGCTAGAAAATACATTTTTTTTAATTTTAAAATTACCCTAGGGCTTTAAAATTCAATATCTCACTAAATAGACCTAGGAAAAATGGGGGATTTGTTCCTAAGTGATTAAAATTCAAAATGTGACATTTTGGTGAATTTTATTATTTTTGTGATTTTTATTATTTTTTTTTATTTTTTAATTATTAAAAATATTAAAATATTATTAAAAATCAACTTTTTTAGAAAATTGAAATTTTAATTTTCTTAGGTTCCCCTGATATCAGAGAGGCTCCAAAACCAATTTGGTGAATTTTTGAAAAGTATTTTAAAAGTTATGAATTTTTAAAGCTTAAAATGGCTAAGTGACTTAATCAACCTAATTAGTGGGGCTAACCAAGTCCAATTGACCTCAAATTTTTATGGTGGGTTCCTCTGATCCTAAAGGTCAGTGGAGAATTGATTTCAAGTCAATTTGATGCCTGGTTAATTCTAATTAATTAAAGACCTATTTTGGGTGTTTAAGCCGATTAGGGTTGTTTTAAATGAACTAAGTCAAAACCTATTTTTCCTAGGGTTCTCTGGTCATAAGGAACATCACCAAATTTTCCTAGAATTTATTTCACAACATGCTATTTACTGGAATTAAAATACTCAAAACGAGTGACACGAACTTGAAAAATCAAGAACTCTTCATAGGGATGGCCTCGACTTTGGAAAATTCGGGGAATGTTCCCAAATTCAGAGGCTTCAAAAGCCCTATGGTCTCATGCCATGGTGAATTGTATGCATGCATGGAGAATTAAAACAATGCAGAGAGTAAATAAATTATAAAAAATAAAATATTTGATGAAATTAAGTGATTTCTTTTCCACATTATTCTCCTCTCTTCAACTGAGCGAGAGGGTATTTTTATTTTATTTTTCTGATTTTTCTACACGGAGATATGAATTTTTGAAGTTTAGGGAATTAAATAAATTAGAAAATCCCTAATTTTCTACTTATCCGAGTCGGCGCCGGCGCATCCTCGGCGACTCAGAAAGGCCGCGCGGCGCGCTCCCATTCGACGCCGCCACTCGAGTCGGCGGCCGGGCCCCGCGGTTCTCGTACGGTCTCTCGGTCGAGCGCGATCTCGGCCGTCCGTGCGCGCGTGTATTGAATGGACGGCATCCGTTCATCGTCCCCGAGTGTTCTCGCCGAGAGCCGTCCACACTAAATCCACAAGATCTCGCTCGATTCTCGATGGATTTTTACGTTCTTATACTCACATGGATTCGTCTTGAAGAGACGAACACATCTATACGGTTAACATGCATTGAAATTAAAGCATTTGAAATGGAGAATCTCCGAAGCTCGGGATGAAGAGTTAGCTCATACCTTGGCTCGGAGAAGTGTGGCTTCGATACGAGAGTTGTTGCACCTTCGATTGGGTCCCGGCGAAGCTCCGAGATGAAGTCTCTGCAGTGCAGTGAATTGTACGGATATGATTTCGACCAAGCCTGATCACAAAGCTTGGAGGTTGGAGCAAGCTGGGTGGCTTTGGAGATGGGGCTTTTGATGGTGGACACCTTCTCTTGGTACGGTGAAGGTGTAGAGCCAATCAATTTGGGAATTGGCTCGCTGTGGAGAAGTGTCCTGGTTTTGGGTGGAATTTCGACTACGAAATTGAGCTTACGAGAGGAGAAATGGCGGGGGGATTTCCTCTGGGGATCAAGTGCTCTAAGGATGGAGAAGGGTGCGGAACAATTTTGGCGAGTTTTGGCAAGGTTTGTGCTTCTTCTCTTCTCATGGCCGAGAGGGGTGGAGTTTAAATAGAGTTGGGTGGGGGGCCTCCGGGGGAGTTAGGGCTTGGGATCGAGTGCTGCTCGGTGAGGAGAAGAACGACCATGGTGATCGCTGGGCATGGGGCGGCTCGGCGAGTGAGAATTTCAATGTTGGCTCACATGTGAGCTCTCGGCCATGGTGTTTTCCGGCGGCACTGGTGGCCGGCCGGCCGAGCAATGGGTCACCATCTTGGTCGGGTGGGTCGAGGGCTGGGGTTTAGTGTAGGCGATTGGCAAATGCCATGTGTAAAGTGGTTGAATCGAAGTAGAAAGGGAAGGGGCCATTTTAGCTTATTTTGGTCGACCCATGCAAATGGGTTGGGTGCACCTCCCAAGACACGGTTTTGGGCTGAGGAGGTCGAGGTGGGTCGACCTCTCATGTGTGGTGGAGTCTCCATCGAGGATTAGGTGGCAAAGCATGGTTTAGAGTGTGACATGCTTAAGGTAAAAAAGGCTTAAGGGAGGCTTAAGAAAGATCCCCCTCTTCTTGCCATAAATGGACTAATGACAAGTCAAAGCCCTCATGGCTTCATGTGGCTTGAGAATGGCTTGTTCATGGCTCCATTTGGCTTAGGAAAAGGTTGGCTTATTTCATGAAAAAGGGTTTTAGAAATATTTGGCATTTAGGGGGTAATTTGACATGTGGCTTGATTTGGAATGGTTTAATTGATGATTTTGCAACTTAGGGGTGATTTTGATCAAATGGATGATGAGGGGAAGTGTCATGTGGGCTTTAGAATGATTTGGGCTTTTGAATTTTGAAGGAAATGGGCTTTTAGGAGGGTTTAAGGGATGGGCCCTTAAGTTTAAAAATGAATTTATGGATGGGAATTTTGTAAAGAGGTTGGGCCAAATAATTGTTGGGTTTAGCTCATGGATGTGTCATGAGTGATTTGAAACAAATTTGGGGTGATTTGGATTTGAATTGGGTTGAATTTGGGTTAGGTTTGGGTTTAGGTCAAAATGGGCCTTTTGACCTTGGGTTGAGTTTGAGTGGGACTTGGGTTCAATTTTGGGCAAATCATGTTGGGTCTTGTTTGTGGGAATGTTAAGGAAGATTTAGAAAAGATTTGAGGTTAATTGGAGTTGAATTGGGTGAGTTTGGGTTAAGTTTGGGTCATGGGTCAAATTGGGCTTTAAGGCAAAGTGAGATTGGATCAAATGTCGATCAATTGGACTTGGATTTGGTTTAAATTGGTATTGGGAATGTTGAATTGAAGTTTAGAATTGAATTGGACCAGAATTTGGGTCAATTGGATAGGTTTGGTTTAACATTGGGTTCACTTTGGGTTAAAATGGGTCAATTTGGGGGTTTTGACAAAAGTAGGGTAAATTGACAAAATTGGCCCATGGTGTAGTTGGACAAAATGAAATTGGAAATATTTAGGATTTTTTGGAATTTTCTGGGAATTTTCTGAATTTTTGGATTTTTAGGCCAAGAAGGGTATTTTGGGTATTTGGAGGGTATTGGGGGGTATTTTTGGAATCTTTGGTATTTTTGGGTATGGATGATCAATTTGAGTGATGTGGAGATGTTTGGGATTGATTTTGGAAAATTTTGGGTAATTTGGAAATTTTGCGAAAATTTGGGTAATTTCGAGGTTTTGGGTAGGTTTAGTAGGTGTAGGGTCTCGGGGGTCAAAAATTGAAAATTTGAGAAATTGAAGATTGGGTGAACCTAGGTGGAAAGAAATCATTTTGGTTGAGCCATGAAGCCATTTCAAGCCCATATGAGCCATGAAAGGACTCATTTGAGGCATTCACTATGTTGTTCCTAACCCTCTTAGCGAGGGCTTAGGGGTTAAGGACCATCCATGTGAATCACCTACATGAGTCGGGGAGGTTAAGTTGGGTATGGGTGTGGTTTTAGGAAGTGTGTGGAAATGTAGTGTGTAAGTGTAGTGTAAGTCGGCCCCTTCACCGAGACCGGGCCGCCGAGGGCGATCCTAAGGCCGAAGAGTCCTATAGGAACTCATCCTTTAAACTTCCACATTTGATTTCAACCCTCTAGGTGATTAGGGGTCTATAGTCGAGTTTGTGGAGTTTGCGGGGAGTTTAGAAATGGTTTGAATTTCTAAAAGGCGGGTCCCAATTCTAGTCCTCTAAGATAGTCAAAAGAAAAAGCCTAAGGCTAGATCCTAAGCACTAAAAAGAAGAAGGGAAGACCTCATCAAAAATGAGGTCAACAGAGTAGTTGTTAGATAAAACACAATTTTAATCGACATTCCAAACTAAAGACTATTAGTAGTAGACTAGAATTTGATTAAAGACTTCTTACTTCACTTCCTCGTGAGATCGATACTGGGGTTTTTAAAGAAAACTCTATATTACTTGAAACGATACGTATACTTGCGTAGTACCCCTAGTGTGTAAAATATTTTCTAATTTTTATATCATTTAAGATTTTGCACACTAGCCGCTATTTAGAAATCGGGTCAAGTTTTTTGTCATCTTTTAGAAGTTAATTTTCTGCGTTATTGCGGGTCGGGTCATGTACCTTAGAACACAGCAGACAAAATATCGAGCTAAGAACCGATAAAATCCTATAGGAGCATAAAAACTGCCATACTTCTTCCTTGTATGACCTTAGTTGAGAAAATTTCAAGCACATTTCATAGAATATAGAAGTAAGGTGCCATAAATCTGGATTCATGCTTCAAACTACTCAAGATCGAAGATATAACGAGAAGATTTTGCGAGGAAGGAACGAGAAAGAGGGAGGGAGAGGGGGACGGAGCCTCAAAAGAGAAGGATACCAGTTAGATCGGAGGTATGCGACCTTCGATTTGATTCTCTGTGGAGAACCGCTGCAGATCTCGCGAGAAAAAGATCGGGTGCTCAGACCACGGGAGCACGGGCGAGCGAGGGTAACGAAAGGAAAAAGTAGAAAGGAATTCGGGCCACGGGGTTTATCCCGCGGCCCGCTTTCCCTCGGCTTCGCGGCGAAGCACTCTGAATTCGCCTCGAATCGGAACCCGCCGCGGGATAAAGTGCGGCGCTTTGCAGCGCAGCAGGCCGAAACGCCCTACCAAACAGCCCCTAAGAAAACATCAATTGTATCATTCAAATGCCTCATAATACTTTTCACAACCTGTCAATATTTCATTCATGGATCATGCATGAACCTGCTCACAACACCAACTATTTGTGGAATATCTATTCTAGTACAAACCATAATATACATCACATTGCCCATTGTACTAGCATATGGAACATATCACATATTTTCATTTCCTGGTCATTTTTAGAAATGATATGAACTCAACTAAAATGAGATGTAATGGGTAGACTCACCACCTTGCGCGAGTCATCAACCACAAATTTCTTTAGCACATTCCAAACCTATGTTCCTCGCGAAAGCTAATCCATTCCAGTCGTCTTGTCCCTAAGAATCTCCATGTTGAGAATTCTGCGAGTTACATCTATATCCTTTATTTTGAAATGTTTGGACAGTTGATTCTTCATCCTACTTACCTCAATCTAACTAATAGATGCAATCAACATATCATTAATATATAGAAGCAAGTAAATGTACTCACCATTGGCCAACATCTTGAAATATGCACAATGATTATACTGACTCCTCATGTACACCTATCCCCTCTTGAACTGTTCAATTGTTTTATACTACTGTCGTGGTGACTGCTTCAAACCATACAAAGACTTATCTAATAGCAAACCAAGTCTTTTGATGCTACACATCCAGGCGGTTGCAACAATTAGATCTTCTCTTATATTTCTCTGTATAGGAATACAATATTCACATCGAGATGTTCTAAGATCTGACCGTATTGCGCTTCAAGTACTAAGAGAATATGAATTGAAGTATGTTTAACCATTGAGGAGAACACCTCATCATAATCAATCTCTTCTCATCGCAAAAAAGAATTTTTCCACTAATCTTGCCTTGTACTGAACATTAGCTTCATGAGATCCTTCTTTCATTACATATACTTATTTTCACCTGAAGGCTATCCTTCCCGGAGGAAGCTTCACTAACCTCCAAGTATCATTCTTCTAAAGAGACTCCATCTCTTCAACCATTTCCTCTCTCTAAAGATCATAGTCCTAGCTCCTCACCTCTTCTTTATATTAAGAAGAGATTTTTGTCTCTACAACTAAAACAAAAATACAATGTGATCCCTCAACCAAGTTGGTTTTTAGACATTCTAGTCCCTGGCCCTACTCCTAGCAATATTCCAGAGCAAGAATATCATCCTCGCATTTACTTCCACCTCTTCCTAACCACTTTCAACAGATACCTCCAGAGCTACAACAGAATCAAGTCTCTGAGTCACAGTGGACAAACTCTGTGAAATAAATGAAGTTGTATCAAACTCCAAATTTTACTGCATATCTCTTGTCTCAGTAGAAATCTCAACCCTCTTTGAATCTCAATTTTTCAACAATCTTGTCTCGTCAAATGTAACTTCCCTGCTACTGACAATATTCCTTTATGACTGATCATTGTCCATAGCAACTGCACCACTATCCAGCTCCTGTACGTACATAACTACCCTCGATAAGAACAAATGCGATAGGTAATGACCCGACCCACAATTACGCAGTAATTTAACTTCCAAAAGATGGCCAAAAAATTGAACCAATTTATAAATAGGGGCTAGCATGCAAAATCTTAAATTATATAAAAATTAAAAAATATTTTACACACTAGGGGTACTACGCAAGTATACGTATCGTTTCAAGTAATATAGAGTTTTCTTTAAAAACCCGAGTATCGATCCACGAGGAAGTGAAGTAAAGTGTCTTTAGTCGAATTTTAGTCTACTACTAATAATCCTTAGTTTGGAATGTCGATTAAAATTGTGTTTTATCTAACAACTACTCTAAATGCAAGTGTTAAATGTAATAGTAACTATAACTAAATGCAAATAATAATTATAAAGATAACCCTTTCTGGATGAATTAGTTTGGAGAATTTTGATGTAATAAAAACTACTATTCTTATGTAATGAAATGGATAATGTATAGGAATGAGATGCATTAAATATTGTATGTGTCAAATAGGAGCAATCTATTCTTTACCATTTAGTACAGGCATAAATAACATTAACTAATCATATGCTTGGTTACTGAATCCGCGATTAGGCTGGGAGGATGCTGGCTCTCACTTCGAGCTCCACGTTCCCTCGCCGAGGGCTAATAATCTACACTTCGAGCACCCGAACGATAGGACCAAATTGAGGATTTTAGCTTGTCACTCTAAAATCTCCGATTCTACGCCCGATTAATATATTTCCTTATGTTATTTACTCTCGACTCCATGAACTTCACCATCCATGGAATTTGAATGTGGTTCGCACTTTGTTGAGAATTACATCGCCTTTCGGGTCGATGCGATTACAACGAATTTTAACACTACTGACGAGCTCTTTTTGTAATGTAAATGAAGTGCGAGTAAAAACTATCACATTTATAATTATAACATATTTTAGCAAGCATCTCGATATCCTAAACATGAATTCTACTCATTACGAAAAGAAAAGTAAAAGGAAAAGAATGGCATAATCCTCTCATACCACTATTTCGAAAGAAGAAGAAGAGTAAGAGAGATGCGTCACAAAGCACGCAGAAAACACAACAGAAACTTCATTTAACCAAAGCAAATCCACTAGGTAATTGTTTACAAAATTAAAAGATAATGAAGAACAATACTTAGCTTTTTCCCCTTGAAAGAAAGATGAAGATCTCTCCCACAAAGTCTCCCGTCGATCCATGCAATACTAGTGCAATCCCTTACAATTTCTCTCAAAATCTTTTCTCCAATCTCTCCAAAAGGGTATAAATCTACATTTCTACTCTTAATCTAAGAATCCTAAACATTCCCCAAGTTTTTCCTAACATTCCTCTCCTTTTTCTCTTATTTTTTCTTCTTTTTTCCAACTTAAATTCACCATTTTAAAGAGTATGGACGAAGTTTGAAGAGTTACCATAAGCACTCATTCAGAAAAGCGTCCAAATACATTGAATTTCGGCCATAACTGCCCAAAATCTGTCTAGAATCTTCCCGGGCGCTGTCGACGGGCTTTTGCATTTAATTTTTGGCCTTCTCGGGATATTCCCGCCATCAAGCCGCCGTCGGCGAGCTTCCTGCGCAACTCTACCATTTTGCTCCGTTTGACTCCGTTTCGCCCCATTTCAGTTGTGTTGCATTCCTAACAGATAACACTACAAAATAAGCATAAAAACAACTTTTCTTTAAAGTGTAATCTCATTCAAAAATATGCAAGAAGTGTAAAAGAGATTAAGCATCGAAAGACTCATTGAAAGGTGTCAAGGCAAAATTTGCTTTCTTGCTCATTTTTGTTCCAAATTGCACCGTTTTTGCTTCTTTTTGCTCCAATCACCATTTCTTGTACCTAAAACCAAAAATCATACAAAATACCTTCATTTAAAGTACAATATCATAAAAGAATAAGTAAAATGATATAGTAAAAAAGCGTATATATTTAGGCGTGTCAGGTGACACCTATGTCCATAATCTAACACAAATCAACTATAAGCAAACTGTGAGAAACTGCATATAACGATATATCTGAATCCGCTTCTTCACATCTTTCTATAATAATATTGGCTTTCACTTCAGATGAAGCTTCTTTTCTCTTCTCCTTCAGCATTGGATAATCTTTCTTTCAATGGCTAGTTTCTAAATAGAAAACACTAATTTTTCACAAAATTGCATCACCGAGCTGGCCCTAATTTTGAGAAGTGTTGCCGCTGCCATCTTTCTTTACTGAATTCATCTTCTCAAATATGTAATGTTGGAGTGTAAGTGCCTTAGCTGACTCCATCTTTGCAGACTTCTTGTTTGATTCAATAGTGGCATGGTAACTTTTTCATAATTCAAGACCTCTTTCCCATGAATGAGTGTCATAGTGAAGTTTTCATACTCATATGGGAGAAAATTCAATAGAACAAGTGTCTTGTCATCATTTCCAAAATCATCATCAAAATTTATCAGGTTAAGAACTTTGTAAAGGCATGCTCATCAATAATAACCCATAGAGTCGATATTTCAATTGAATATGGTTCTATGCTCTTTGTGAGATATTTATTCTCCAGAATTCTCCACAATTTTCCTACATAAGTCTCCATCATCACCCCATATTTGACCTTCTAGTTCAAACAATTTTTGATCAAGCCACAAGCACTTTGATTCATCCTTAATCAATCTTTCTCTAATATCTCTTCAAAATATTCCTCACTATCCAGGACTTCTTCCAGATTCAAAGAACTATCACATCCATCGCCTCGCATCACCACAAGACAAATTTGCCTTTTGTCATCAAATTTCGTGACATTAATTTTGACGGTATGCGTAACCACCTGATGAATATACTTTTCTGAACCATAGTGAACGTTGAAGAACCTGACATCATGTTGTTATTCGTTTCTCCCACATTCGGAATCTCTTTTCCAAAAAAAAAAATTCCTCTAGCAATATACTTCATCTTCTTTCTGTTACGCAAAGCTTCCGAGAAATTTTTTCCATTGTACTCAAAGCTCCACGTGATATTCATCCAAACCGCTTGTTCTCTCATCGATCCGCCTGCCATTGATGGTCTCTGTTCGATTGTTGTCACAAAACCCATCTGGAACCACCGCCTAATGTTGTGATCTTCACTTCCAAGCTGCCCACCTGTCGAAGATCTACCGTTGAACCTCTGAATCTATGGGTAAAGCACGTTGGATCACCTGGTGAACTGACAACACACACCAAATCTATAACTATCAAAGCTGAACTAAGTTCCAATCAAGAACCTGAAGCTCTGATACCAATTATTATGAAAAAACAATGTGGAAACATAGAAATTCATACAATAACAATCAAACACAAAGATTTATGTGGTTTAACATTAATTTAATTCTCCTACATTTAAATGAGAGAGAGATTTCACTAGCGCTGGATGTGGAGATTGAGTATAATTCAAAATTATATGTTAGAATTTAAAGTAATAAAAACCTTCCATAACATTAAAAGACTAATCCTTCCCACTCAAAAATTAAAGTTGGAGTTGAAGTTATATTTCAAAGGTCACAAAAACTTTAGGGATAAAGAGACCATCCTTGTAAAGGTTGAAGTGGTAAAAAAATTATAGCATTAAAAAATCACTAGAGATCTTTAGTGTATTATTGATTCATAGAAGTGAATGAACAATAGCATCAATATATGGAAAGAGAACTTATTTGTAGTTCTTTTAAGAAGGTCTAATTGGTGCATTGCAAACTAGAAGTAAACGTTGAATGATTATTTCCTCAACCATGCTTTGGAAAAATCTTTCTCATATATAGAAGTTGATGTGAAAGTGTCTGATCTGAGGTATTATTTGTTGAATATATCTAGACCTTGTAGATTTAATAGTTTTATTATGTATTTTTTTACATGAGTATGAGTTAAAAATTCTTCTTTTATTCATCCCATTGATACCTACTTCTTATTTGTTATTATGACTAGTACTACTTATGTTTTAATTTTAACTGAGCTCTTTATTCATTTTAAATAGGATATTGCTCTATTAAACTTTATAATTTTCATGATTTTAGTGGAATAGGTCTAATTAAATCTCTTTAGAAGTTCTTAAATCAAAATTAGAATGTGGTGAATTCCATATAATTTTTGTATCAATGGTCAACTCGTGTTTAAGTTGTTACTATTCTTTTGAGATTATAGTTATGAACAACCTCAATGAGTAGCATTTAGCTGAAGATTATATGTAAAATTTGAATTTCACTCAATGAATATTTATTAAAATTTCTCATCTTTGTAGAGAACCTTGAGGAATAAAATTGTTGGTAGATTTATTTTGGTGCCATACAAATAATATTTGAAACCAATTGCATAGCTATTATTGTATGTCAGAAAATTCACGATGGTAGAGTAATGCATTAATATCTTAGTATTGTTTGATGATTCAATACCCACACAAAAATATTTAAGAAAAGACACTAGAAATTATATGTGCAAACCCAAAAAGGAAAATAATCATGGAGTCCAACTCAGCCAAAATAATTAATGATATATTTCAAGTTATAGAGCTTTGCTTGTATATTTTAGTAAATAAAATAAGATAATATACTTCGTGCTTAATTATTTATAAAAATTAGGCAATAAAATTAGGGAATAATAATTGGTCTATGACAACCGTATATGGTAGTTAAGTTATAATGCCATAAAAAAAAGTTGAGCAACAATAGTCACAAGATAATAGTTGGTGAATATTAGACACTAGTGGTAGTTAGCAATGATTGTTTGTGGTTGATGGCTTCATACTTTTTTTTCAAAGAAAGATCTTAACTCAAAAATTTCTCCCCCTCTCATGTTGAAAATGGGATCCTATTCATATATTTTTCGAAATTAAATTTAACTAAAATCTTAAAACATTCAATTGAAGTATCCATGTCAATTCCATTGATTATAATTTTTTTTTAACATTGAAGTGTCTTAATGACTTCAAAATTAAGTGATATGATTCAATGGATAATTCCTTTCATAGAGATGCCAATTTGACTACAAGCATGCCAAATTTGGAGTGCATTTCACCTTGTACTTAATACATTAAAGCTTTTAATTATATTTCAAATACTTGATATGAGCTCAATAGGGCTTGAATTGAGTTTCTTTTTGTGGCTTTGGTTTCGTGTTGTTGAGAAACTTAGTTTGATTATAAAGTTGCTAACATTAAAGCTTGAATGATCTTAAATTTTTTTTTTATTAAATATGCATTGAGATTTATTCATGATCAAGTGAACTTTATGGTGATATGTCAACCACAATTATGCTTCGGAAGTTAACAGAAACACCCTTTTGAGTTTGCAGAAAAAATTGTGGCCAGTCTTGGATAATATAAGTGATATAAAGTTTTCTAAGTACATTCTTGCATAATACACTATCATTTTGAGATTGCAATCAATGTTGCCCCTTATCCTTAACTTTTTTGTTTTATAATTGATAAAATATTAGATGGCTGCGGGATAGAACCATTACAACCTTGCTTTAGCCGTTTACATAAATTTCCTAAAAATTTCAGAATAAAAAAAAAATTGTAACTGGGGTACATAAAACTCTGATATGTATATAACGATTACAGTGATTTGATTTTCTCTTTGATTAGAGAAGACTGCATCTTAAAATAAAAATAATTAAAGATGCATAACAAATTACTGATGGTGGTTGGATGAGGTTAGTCGAACATTGGAAGTAGGGTAAAAACAATAAAATTATATCATTTGGAATATTGTAGTTGCATGATAGCTAGCATACATTATTTGTCAGACAATAGTGGATAAAGAATGAGGGCTAGACATTTGGATTATTGTAGTTGCATGACAGCTAGCATACAATATATGTCAGACAATAGTGGATAAAGAACGAGGGCTAGACAACGTGGTCTGACAATAACCTTTGGATGGAATTTTGATGATAATGCTGATAATTGACATTGAGTATTGGGTGAAACTTAAGAATTCTTCAAATTTTAATGTTGTCCTTAATTTCAAGTTAAAGCTTACGTCAAGTAAAAATGATGATCAATTTACTATTTCAAGAGTGAGATTTCTACAGAGTAGCTAAAATCTCAAATTATTTCAACAGATAACTTGTACTGCTATTTTTAATCAGATAATATTATCTTATTGATGTTCAAATTGAGTGACTTTGATTTCTATCATTAAACAGATAATTTTACATATAGTAAAAATTCTACGCAGATTACTTGATTTCTAATTTGTCATAAAATTTTTAGTTGTATTAGAAGTGTTCATTAGTGCTCATTTGAAGCCGAACATGATCATTTTTTATATTTACAGACCTACCTTATCAAGATATCAAATTCAAATATAAATATCCTGAAATCATCGCCAAAGTATTTCTTGTATCAATTGTCTTGATTAGTTAATGGATCTTTCCTTCATATATATATATGACTTATTTTGGATTTTATAATAATATAATATTTTAATAACTAAGACACCCCTAACTTTTTTCTAATTCCTCAATTAAATATAACAATACTTGGTTTTAAACTCTTGCTGTAAACCTTTATTTGGGTCTGCTTGAGGACACTATTATTTTCATTATATTTTTTACCTTCCCATAAAATTCCTTAGTGAGAAACAGCTTATAACAACTAGAAAGTTCCAAAAGTACAGCAATCTGATAACTTTAAGAAAGTTGTGAGAGAATAAGAAATAAACTATGTACAGCATCATTGGAATAAGTATTTTCTCCGATGGCTTTTAAAGCTGTTTGGAAATTGAGAAAAGAAAATACATTTAATACAGTTCTTACTAAAACTTGATTTTCAACCTTATGTATTCTTATGTATTACATAAATTCAATACATTTGTGGCTATACATAAGAACATGAATTTACAAAAATTTGAGAGGCATGCTTTGGAGTTGGTGCGTGCGTGCTAGAAAATTTGCAGCAGTATAGTAATAGATTATCGTCATAGCATGGTAAGAAGATTCAACACACACTCAGATGAAGGGAAACAACTGATAATGACATAAAATTTTTACGTGGAAAACTTAGAAAGAGGAAAAAAAGATTATTATTGCAACCACTTGTCCCAAAGGCTGTAAAAGGTTACCAGGTTTCCCATGATACAATATCAATTGATGAAAAAATTTGATGCCAGCAACAAGCAACAATTGATAGCGAATTGCGGCGTTCTGTCGATGGTGGTTGGCGCTGATTGAAGGCGGATAGCGGTGGTCAATGAAGTTTGGTGGTAGTTGACGACTGTCAACGGTTGTCGATGGCATTCGACGGTTGGCGGTGGTCGACGGAGATTGCGGGTGGTCGACGACGGTCGACGGTCGGCGGTCGGCAGGGCAGAAGTGCTTGATGTCGGTAGGTGGTTTTCGACAACGATCAACTGTGGTGGATGACAGTCAGTGGTGGTTGGCGGCGGTCAACAGTTTCAGGAGTGGTGCTAAACTTTATTTTCTTCTCAAAACTTTAAGTTCTTTCTCAAGTCTCAAGCTCTCGTCCTCACTCAAACTTAAGCGATCTTGGGCTCTTTGGATTCTTCTCGCCGAGATGCTCGATTCAAATATAACCCTGCTAGATTCCACATTTATTTGACCTCTCAAATGTGTCCGTAAAACTTTCAAACATGGTTTAATGGCCTGATCATGGCTCGATTTTGTTTAGATTGGATCAAAGTTGGTACCATTGGGTCCGTCTCGTCGAGTGGGTCAGTATGACTATAAGTTTGCTGAAATCGGAGCTTTGGATAACTCTTAATCAAAATTTAACAATTTCTTATTTTAAAGATTATCTCGAGATTCACATATTGTCTCGAGATTTGTGTTGTACGATGAAATTTTATTGATGCCATTTCAGATGCCCCTATTTTCGGAAAAAAATTTGCGTACGTAAAGCATACGCCGGCAGCACTGCGTACGTCCAGCAGGTTACAAGGAGGTTACATAGATGTTACATGAGGGGTATTTCCGTGTTTTATCCCTTGTAACATTCTGTAACCTAATTGTAACATGTCTGTAACCTTTTTATTTTTGCAGGTTACAGGCAGGTTACATGGAGGTTATACGTATGTGACAACCTTCTGTTGGATGACGTACGCAGCGCTGTGTACACTTTACGTATTCAAATTTTTTCTCTATTTTTGGGTGAAAAAAATATCATCATCCGATAATATAAAAATCTAGTACTTTTTATTTTTATCTCTCTCTCTCTCTCTCTCACACACACACACACACACATATATTATTGTGACTATTGTTAAAATTATTATTAGAATAAAGCAAATATTTGATTTTGGCTTAGATAAACGAGGGAATAAGAACCAATTTGATCGGAAGGTTCAGAGGGCTTTTCTTGATCATATGACGTTTGATGGATATTTTAGTGCCTTAATAATGTCACAATTAAGCAATCTTAGGGCTCGTTGGATTCGTCTCACTGAGATGCTCGATTTAACTATAAATTATTGGATTCGACATTTATTTGAACTCCCAAATGTGTCCTAAAAACTCCCACACATGATTTAATGGCTTGATCAAGGCTCAGTTGACTCATATTGGATCAAAGTTGGTACCCTTAGGCTTGTCTCATTGAGCCGGTTAGTATGTTTATAAGTTTGAGATCTGTGTCATACTCGACATTTGTGTCTGTGGCAGATTTTTATTAATGGCATCAGGAATATAAATGTTTAGATGTTTAATGTGTAAATACATAAAATTCTGTGGTACTATGTAACTCCCCGGAAGTCAATTCCATACTCTAAATTATTCTTAATTTATTTAAATAATAGAATCTAAAATCATTGCGCATTAAATTTATGCTTTGACATTAAAAACAAAATAAATTAAAATAAGGGGAATTATCTTAAGAAGTCCAATGGAAGAGAGTGATAATTGGCTCGTGAAGCCCAACCCATTCCGTTACCTAGCGCTCGTCAATTGTTATTTATTTGATAGAAGGGAGATTTGCATACATGCCACTTAATTTATATATTTTTACATGCATAACACTTAAGATGTACATATATATGCATAACACTTAAGATGTATATATGTATTCTTTTCAAGTTCATTCTTTTATATTTTCTCAAACGATATCTTGGTGTCTCTTCAAAATGTGTCCATATTCAATGAATCTTCCCAAAAGATGCATTCTTTCAAGTGAAAATTTGAATGTATTTTAGTGTTCTTGATCAGTTACTCATGTTTGTACCAAAAGTTCACTCAGACAAACCTTCAAAATTCACTAAAAAATTTCTTGAAATTGCAAAGTAACTACCCTGTGCTCAAGCGCGGGGCCTCTGGCGCTTAGGCACAACCTTCTCTGTCTGTTGGCACTTAGGCACCAAATTTGGGCGCTTGCCCTAATTCAATTTAGCACCTTCTTTATTTTTGCTCCAAATTTTATTATTTTTCACTCCTTTTAACATATTTAGTCCATTTAATTGTACCTAAAAACAAAACACACAAATACCTTCCATTAAAGTGTAATATCATAAAAAATAAGTATAAAAATATGTACAAAAATATTATATATTCTAAGTATATCAAGGCTGAAGGAGGAACCTTTCCAATACACTTTGGGTTTCCAGTGACCAAAGATCTTAGTCGAGTTGTTGGAGCCGACTAACAACCACATTTTGATTAAAGAATGAAAATATATTCCCTCTTTCATCATCAACTCATCGTCTGCAAAAGATAACCTCTAGGGATGATAGGTAGAGACTGAGGTAAGACTTGCATTCTTCTTCTCTTCCATGATATGAGGATAACCGGCCAGCACACGACAACATGGAGGTTGATAAAAGCAACCACCAAGGAGGTCAGGGTCAATGTCCTATCCACGGCTGAAATATTACTTAGAGCAACTACTAGACAATCACGAAGCACCATAGTGACTCATGAGAATCTCTACAATGGAGATAATGGAGGTCATCTCGGATAAATAATACTTTAAAAAGACACTCGCTCAGAATACAATGGAAGTTGTTCGAAACTTCATTTGGACAAACCTCATCCATCGTTATAGTCTTTCACTGACTATTATCACAAATAAGAGGACGTAGTTTGCCGCCAAAGAAGTAAGGGACTTCTAGAAAATTCAGTGTATTAGCTTAAATTTTGCATTTGTATATCATCCCTAGACTAACGGACAAACATAAGCTGCAAACAAAATCATTTTGAATCTACTAAGAAAGAAGGTTGAAGAAGCAAAGGGGAACTGAGCTAAGGTCATGTCGGTTTCCAAATTAGAATTTGTTGGTCGCCGGAATGGATATCCCGACACCTAATTTTAAAAGTATTTAATTGAATATATACATACAATTTGGAAAAATATCACTCTTTTAATTTTGAAAGTATGAAATCAAACTGATCTCACATCCTCATTAGTTTAAATAAACAAGTAATACACCACAATCTATGCACATATCCCGAGGAATAGACACATTACTTGATAGTGCAGCTCAATTAAATAAACTAATAAATTTGTGACATCCGTTTTGGTCTGCAAAACTTTTATGTAGACTGAAAAGTTCCCCTATCTTATATGAAAGGGACAAATATGGTTTATATTAATACTGGGTTTGTTTAAGTTTCCCATAAGGGCAAGCCTTATAGTTAATTACATTTTAAATAACCAAAGTCACATAAGAAAACTCTCCATTTAGATCATAAAATAAATTTTCATGACTTCCAAAATGTAGGATTTTTTAAAGTATGTGAGATAATACGAATTCCAATAGGTGAGTGGCTCAAGTTTCAGAATAGTTATTACAAGAATCCAAATGAAGATGAACTAGGGAAAGACATGGATCCAAGAAAAATCTCGATGACTTCCCAAACAATCCTATGATTTGGCTTCAATTTGAGGAAATTATTCAATGTTTCATCTTGCCAATTTTATTTAATTAGTGCTTAAATTCACATGATACTGATCGTGTGAGTAGCCTGGAAGATAGAATGATTTATGTTATATCGGATGACAACCTCAGAACTCTAAGACAATTTAGGGCTTATATTGCACCAGGGGTAATGGCCTAAAGGGATAAGGTGAGGCCTAAAGGGATAAGGTGAGGGTTTATATATGAACTAGGCAAACTACCTCAAAGTTCTATGACTTGTTATTTATTTCTAAGGAGTTTTGCTATTGAAGATGGTCGTGCTGGCCACAATGTTTGCTCCAAGCTCCTTGTCGTAGCATGTTTAATTTTAGAAGTGTCAACTATTGGAAATTGAGAGAAAGTAGCATGTTTTAGGCATCTTAATGTCTTATTATGGGAGTATCTAAGTTGATTATAGCAACACCAGTTAGAATCCCTTAGTTCCCTCATTCCGGCGCCATTATTTTCTTCTGATTCACTTAATCTAGATGAATTTACCAAATTCAACTAATTGAATTCAGTATTTTCATTTACACTGTGGGAAATTTCATTAGCAGCCATAGGTTACCTCCTCCGAGGGGTTCCCAATCATCCAATAAAAAAGTTTAATTTAGTTGCAATTGTGATTTTTGTTTTGTTTGTGATTAAATCTTGAGTTGTCTTATATTTTGCTTTGTTGTGGCAGTGAATTTGATTTTTGTTTGTTTTTATTTTGTGACTTTCCTAAAGGTTTCAGTATTGACATGCAAGTTTTATAGGCAGGAAAATACAGTAAAGTAAATATAAGAAAAGAAAATGTTGTAAACTGTAGAAGTGTATCAGTTCTCTTCTCGCTCTCCAGCTGAAAGTTTAGCCTTTTACATTGCATATATAATTTTACAGGGAATGCATGATAAAAAATAGGAAAACAAGTTGTAAAGTGACTACCAAACTCTATGTCATAACTTGGTGAGATCCTATTTGTTCATTTGAAGGATGCCCTTTTCTTTTTAACAAAGTATAATATGTACGTTCGTCCTCCGAGATATCCACAAGACTTGTGAAAAGACCCGGGAATTCACAACCCTTTTGAATTGTCTCGAGTTCATTTGAACTTATTATATGTGCTAAATAATTCTTCCACAATATACCCTTAATCTTGATGTTTCAATTATCTCAATGAATGGGGTAACCATCATTTGATATTTTATTTATATTTTAAAGGCCCTTAGGGGTAAATTGACTTATTAAGTGTTTAGCCAATTAAATTTAGAGTTGGGCTTGTAGTGTTCGAAAGAGTTTAATGTTAATTATATCTCATTTTTCGTAATCCTTATTAAGTCAAACTAGATTAAGCCTAGATCACTTATTAAGCCCTTAAGACTTAATTGGTATATTTGCAATTTTAGAAAAAATTTGACTTATGTGATTATAATTCTTATCAAAGTACGGAATTATCATTAAACCATTAATTAGGGGTTTTGGATCATTAGATATTATCTTCCAAGGATGAAACCCCTAAATTAGGATCATCTAATTATAATTATCTTCCAAATTAAAATAATTAAAGAAATTGCAAATTTATCTCTTCTGTGACAAATGTGAGGTTAGTTTCTACCATTTATCCCCTTGTGTTTCAATCATTTAGGTTTATCAATTTATGATCATTAATTACCCTTTTACCCCTTTGATTAAGCCTAAATATTAATTAAAGCTTAAATTCTTTAATTACAACTTTGCCCTTTAAGACATATCACCTTATAATTCATTAAATTTAACTCAAATAATTTTGAAATTTTTATGCTACCCCACTTATGGGTCAATTAAAACATCAGAGAAGAAAACATGATTTTTTCTAATTTAATTTAATTTATATAATTATTTTAATGCAAAAATAAGGGTTTTCAAAGTAAATTCATTAATTTAGCCAAAACAAAACTTTTGTCCATAAGAAAATTACTGTAGGTTCACATAGACCAGAGGACCACTTGAAAAACTTTTCATGATTTTTTGAATTTTAATTTAATTATTATAATTATTTTAAATTCTGGAGAATTAATTAAATATAAAATATTATTTAGGTTGAAAATGAAGTTTTATATTCTTCATAAATCTCTCTGAGGTCAAGAAATTCAGTAAAGGAAATTTCATATTTTTGTAATTTATATTTTAATTATTATAATTATTTTAGTGAGAAATTAGGGAAAATTCATTTTTAAGCTTTAAAAAATTATTGTCTTTATTTAGAAAATTAGGAAAATTATTTTAATCACTCCCAAGTAATCAGGAGACTAAATGTGACAATTTAGTGTAATTTTGTATTTTAGTAATTTTTGTGATTTTTAATTAATTTTAATAATTTTTTAAAATTAAAAAATAAGCTTAAAAATGAAGTGTTCATTTTAATTACCATTTTTTTTATTAAATTCTCCTGGTTATAAGGAACTCTAAAAACCAATTTCATAATTTTCCAACTTATATTTTAATTATTAAAATTATGTTAATGTCAAAAATTCTATTTAACTTAGAAAATCAAGTTAGTGGCCAAATTAACTCCAAATTACTTGAAATTTTTTTATGGAGCTCCTCCGATTTTAATCCACAGTGGAGAATCATTATTGAGTCATTTACATTTATATTTAACCCATTTTAATTTTCTTTTATTTTAAAGGTTTAATTATCATTAGGGAGATATTTAATGAGTTAAACCAAGTTTATATTTTTCTTCTGGTCCTCTGGTTATATTGAACCTATCAAAACTTATTTTGCATTTTTTCTGATTAATATTCTAATTATTATAATTTTTATATTAAAACAGACATGCTTAACATGAAAATTAGGGTTCTCTCATAGAGATTCACCTCGACCTTGGAAAAATCAAGGAAGATCCCTCATTACAGAGAGAACAAACACCCAAATCTTAAGCCATGGTGAAATATCTAGAGCTAATTAGGCCCTAAATATGATTTATTATATTTAATTAATGTAAAATAAGATACACATCAAACAAACTTAAAACAATTTCCACATTATTCTCCTCTGTTCTCCGAGCAAGAGGTATTTTTCTTTTATTTTTGTAATTTTTTTACACCAAGTTATGAATATTCTAAGGTGGACTGAATTAAATAAATCAAATAAATCCCTAATTTTCTACTTATCCATGTCAGCCTTGTACGCGTTGAAAGCACACGTGTCGCCACACTATTGGACGCCGCAATCTAACTCAGAACTGACCGGGCTCCGTGGTTTCGCTCCATCTATCCATCCGACGCTATTTGTACCGTCCTTCCGACGCACAATCGGACGGCGCTAGTTCATTTTCCCCAACTGGTTCAACCCGTGAGCCGTCTACCCTCATATCTCAGCCTAGACTCAATGAAATTGAGTGTGATTTGTTTTTATACACTCATCTAACATAATACCTTATTTTCTCTGTATTTCTCCATCAAACCTCTCAATTTATCAATTTATAAAGATCCAATCACACTTAGATGTCGTAAATAATACATCACCATCCCCTGCCTTCTAGCACCCCTCGGCCTGTGGTGGGCATCGGCTAAGTCATTGATCAAGATTTTTTTGTTCTGTTATCCTAAGTTATCACAATCTCTAGTCTACTTAGTCAGATGAGATAGTCTGTCTAACCCAACATAATGATCATTCTCTGTAGCCCTGTGTTACTTAAAGAGAACCTATTATACCCGAGGTGTTTGTTAATATAAGTTAATATTAGCTTATAGAGAGCATTGTGCCCCATCATGTAAACCTTATGTTTCATTACTCAAAATGCGTGAAAACTATTTAGGGACATACGAGTTACAACTATGTTTATTTTATAGTGGATCCAACTAGTAAAACCACTTGATGGAGCCTACCAGCTAAACCACCAAATCGAGGGCTATAGTTGTAACCACCTCTATTATGGAGCCTACTAGAAAAGCAAACGAAAAAAGAACTCGGGCTACATCCTTAGTAGCACATTGTTTTTTTTTACGTTTAAATTTAGTAGTACATTTGATATGCATTTTGCTCTTTGTGAGCTTGATTCAACATTAAAAATCTCCACTTTGATAAATGATTGTGCAGAGTGGATGAATTTTACTTTTAGTCTTTAAGTGATAGTTTTTTCATTTAAATATTATTTTATTAATTTAATGATTGAAAATTATTTAATTTTATGAGTGGACCACTCTGATTAAAATTTACAATTAACGCAATCATCATTGCGGAGTGGTGTCTTTTAACCACGTCGAATCTGTCCCTCTCAGAGACGATCAAGTTCTTAATTTATGTTAAACTTATTTGAATATTCATTGGAGCTTAATAATGAAAATAAGTCTCTCTAGTTGAAATTCACAACCAACACGACCATCATTGAGATTACATTATATCTAAAACTTTTTAAATGTATTAGTTCTATCAACACCAATTCTCGTGATGCGAAGTATTAGACTAATATTTTAGGAGCTCAAGTTTATCAACTTTTGTTTTAATTAGGAGGAGGATCAAACTAGCACAATGATGACTCAATCTTGTCAACTCCAGTCCCCGTAGGAAGAAGAATCCAATTGACTAAAGACTTGAATTACAATTCTGCCCCATGCACAATATTCTAAGATCACTTGTTTAGACATTTAGCAAATTGGTCGAAGCACATGCGGGTGAATTCAGTACTCATAGGGCGTGATTCGTGGTTTGTTTATGCGATCAACTTACATGGACCTTCAAACATTTAATGCTCTTCAAAGTAGTGTGCTTGACTTACCATAATAGCCCAGAGCACATTTATCAAAGCATTTAACCTACTTTAAGGTGGTGTATTTGAATCGGCATTACTAGCCTCCGGGAATATGCAAGCTAAAACGTGTAAGCTCATGTTTTGGGGCACTAAAGTTTGTCTTCCATCTGCTATTACAAAAGTGGTGTGGATTTGATGATGACTAAGTCGTTCTAGATTTTGATTGTGTATAATTCAATATTACAATCCACTTGAAGCAATGAGCATTATGTTTTGGATATTTGTTTCTCTTTTCATATCACATTTAAACAGATCCCCATTTTTTAGTGCATGATTTTAGCAAATTTGATTAGTGAGTATAAAGTTTTATTTGCATTTATATGTTACCTATTGAATTCATTATAAGTTTCATTTCGTTAACGAGCTATTGAGTCCCCATTAACGCTTGTGCATGTCTAATTTGTAACATATATAATTCTCTTGCCGACACGACGAGTACTTATGTTTTTGCACAAGGATTTAGCTAAAACCAACCTGCAATTAACATAAAAAACACCTGAAAAAAACATGAATATGAACAAATAGCAATAGAAAATGTAGGAAAATATAATAAAAAATGTCTCACATTTTATACACATCAATTATGCTATTCATTCTAACCGCAGTTTTTGAAGTTGTTATTAATGAGATTTACGTTTGAGAAGTTGCATTGTTGATATGCACTTTTGAAAAATACAAACTTCAAGTTCTTTAATTTACATTTTTTTAATTTTTTTTTTATTTTTTTTTATCAACATTACATTTTCTGGTGCTATATTATAGGAGTATTGTAGGATATGAAACAATAAACTTATTGTACCTTTAAATTTCATTACAAGACTAATGTAGACAGAAGAAAATATGACATAGAAACCAGTCGAGCTTGACAAAGGAGAACTTAGTTTTATTTCTAAAGGAGGTTGACTACAAAGATAGTTGTTATGAATTTTACTATTATATATTTGGTGCGTCACCCAAAGAGTACGTCGATATAAAACATAATTGTAAGTCAATATAAATTGTGAGATTATTTGATGGTTGTGTTCAAGTTGGGATAGTGGCTTCATTACAAAATGTGCGAAGATTGTGAGAAGTTCACGCGTAGAAGAGTTGTTTCATCAAGTTCTTGAATATCATGACACAAATTTTATAAATGTCAATAATAATTTTACTAATCATGAGACATTTGATGTTCGTTCTTTTGAACGATAAAAATGAGGATATTAAAACTACTTCAATTGTTACTCATTTTCCTAGCTCAATGAGGTTCAAATATGTTACATGCTCTAAAGCTTTCATAGGCATTATTGTGATGGACATATATTTGAAGTTAGAAAGTTTGTTATTTACATTACTCATACCATCATCACTCAATTATATGATTATTATTGCCCAATCCTTATTATTTGACTGTCATTACTTCTAATATTTCCCATTATAGTACGAAGAGAATAAAGTAATCTTCACAATTCTGTAACAATCACTTTGTGCATTGAGAGAACAATAAATTTTTGTAACCTGAATACCTACATAATGAATAATTTTATTTGATATAAATATAAATATTTCGCTAGATATGCAAATATATAATAATTGAGTGGTATGCTTATAAATTCTACTGAGTATTGACTTGTAGTCATTAGAATTACATCCACACCTAAGAGAAAAGATTGAGCTTTTCTTGCATGACTTGGCGTGGGAAAATTTTTACATCAGGAGTCTGCACGTAGAATTACGTGCGGAGTTCAGTAACATCGCACCACGTGAAGCATGTCGGAAAAAAAACAAAATAACGAAGTGAATATTCCCCCCGTGTTATTCATGTGTTATTCATGCGTTATTGTGTGTTATTCATGTATTATTCATGTGTTATTGTATTATTATAACACGGAAAATATTCTAGGAGCAGAATAACACCTGAATAACATACAATAACACCTGAATAACAAACAATAACATATGAATGCCACGGAGGGAATAATTTGCGTTATTCTTACAGAATGTTTTTTTTTTTGCCACGAGCACTGATGTAAAAATTTCTCCTTGGCATGACATTAGGTATAAGAAACAAACCCAGGTGGGTCCCAATGGCATTTAGTCAAATAAATAAAAATTGTTAGGGAAATAAACAAATTAGTTGAAATTTGCGCGGGGATGAATAATTTCCCGTTGCAGAGCGCGTTTTTCGTTGGGCCAAATTCCATGCCAATTCACTTGTAATTACGTTCCAGTACATATATTTTAATTATTTACATTTATACCACTCCGAATTTTCATGAAATAAAAAGTATCTTTTCATGCAGCGGTGGGTAGAAACTTATGTATATTGATTATTTTTCAAATGTTTTTGGCTTGGCCGAGGTTTGATTAAGGGCATAATTAAGATGTCAGCTCAGCTCAAGTCAGATTAAATTCAGGGAGTTAACAAGTCAAATTTAGGTATAACCAACCCAAACTGATTCAACTCACGAGTCTCTTAAAAAAAATATTAATATATAATTTGAAAGGGAAATTACATATATACCACTTGAAATTTTTATTTACAAATCTAGCATCCACTTTTGTCCATTTTTCAAATTCTCACCCCCAATCAATATTTTCCTTTTTATCAAATTCTTATTAGTTCACTGTGGCACACATAAGTACATAATTCAAAAAAAAGCACTGGATGATTAATTTATAAACATAATGTTTCGGATGACATGTTTGTAATTATCCCATAACTAAAATATATTAAAATTTAAATATTTAAATGCAAATTTGTTAAGAATATTTTAAAATTATATCACACTTCATCCTATCAAATTATTTATCATTATTTAGTGGCCTTAAGGTTACTCCACTCAAGCTTATTCACACCTCCATACAAAGGAGATGTTAGTGATTCTTATCACAGTGTTCAGCAAAAATAAACTTTTATCATTAGTTGAAGAATTAAATAGATAATGTGCATTAGCACATTAATACTCCTTTTAACTATTACACACATTAAGAATCATATAAGGGAAATGTTGGGCCGTTATAAGAATGGATCTAAAGAGCAAAAGACTTATTAGAAGGCGAGAATCCAAATGATTTTCATCATATAAGAATAACTTAGATTCTCCTAAAGTCACATATATGTAAAAAATAAAGTTTAGAAGTTAGATATGCTAATACATAAGAATTGCGCGGCATGTATGTAAATCTTCCTAAAATTATGTTTCAGCATAGCCAGAGAATAGAAGATCAACGAATAAACAGTGTTGATTGTGAAGGTTTGAAGAAGATATAGGACAACAACAAAAACTACTACCACAAGCCTTTATTCCACTAAGTGGTATCAACTACATAAAATTTTTCTCCATTGTCCTACTAAGTATCATATTTTCATTTGATTCTAATAAATTAAAATTATTTTTATACAATATGCCCAAATCTTTTTAAGTCTACCTTTGCCTCTCTCAAAATAAGTTGAATCCAAAACATATACTCCTTATCATCAGATGGTCGACATTTAATGTGACCAAACCATCTAACACGAGACTCTAATCTTGTTTGTCATTGGAACTACACCAACCTTATCACATATATATTCATTTCATATTTTGTCTGTTAAGTGTGAAGCCGCTCATCGACCAAAACATTCTCATCTCAACAACACAACTTTGTATTATGCTTCTCTTTTAAAGGCCAACATTCTACGACAGAGCATCACAGGTCTCACTACCCTCTTATAAAATTTTCCTTTCACTCTAAGTGGTACTTTTTTAACACTGCCGTTGCCGATCCCAAGCCCGGATGTGAAAAATGGAGGGTTGTGTTAGGTAGTCGACAGCCAGCGTAAAACTTGTCGAGAAAAAAAATCATGACATGAATCCTTTTAATCATTGTGTAAGTGCTAGGGCGTCCCCTAGAAGCGACGCGCTGTATGGCCTCGAATACGAGTGGAAAGTGTGCAGGGCCGCTACACCGGCGCCCGGGCGTAGTGTCAGAAAGCGAGGGTTCCCACATTACGGACGAATGCGGGTAAAGAAGTTAGTCCATGATACTTAGTATTAGGATAGGATCCCGGAATATAGGTACTCTCAATGGTAAACTAATGGAATTGGTTGATATTATGATCCATAGAAAGATAAATATCCTATGTATTCAAGAAACTAAATGGGTTGGAGAAAAAGCTAAGGAGATTGATAACTTAGGTTTTAAACTATGGTATTCTGGTAAGAGTCGTACTTAGAAATGGTGTAGGTGTAATTATAGATAAGAGTTTGAAAGATAATGTTGTCAAAATTAACGGAGTTGGAGATAGAATTATAACGACTTAAGATTATTATTGATACTAAGATTTTTAATATTATAAGTGCTTATGCTCCTCAAGTTGGTTTAGATATAAGCTCTAAAGATAAATTCCTGAATGATACTGAAGACTTAATACACTCGATACCCTCGAAGAAAAAATTTTTATTGGAGGAGATTTAAATGGACATGTCGGTAGAGTGGTAGAAGATTTCAGAAATATTCATAGTGGCTACGGTTATGGAGCGATTAATGAAGAAGGTAGAGCCATTTTAGATTTTGCTTTAGCGTATGATATGATTATTACTAATACTTTATTCAAGAAAAGAGATGAGCATCTTATTACTTATAAGAATGGATCTAATAAAACACAAATTGATTATTTTCTTATGAGAAGAAGAGATCGTCGAGATTGTAAGGATTGTAAGGTTATTCCAAGTGAGCAATTAAGTACTCAACATTGATTATTAGTTCTAGATTTTAAGATGAAGAGTTGTAAAATAAAGAATACTAGGATTCAACATCGTAGAATAAGATGGGGGCACCTAAAAGACACAAATAAAATTATTTTTATGAGTAAAATTCAAGATTTAAATATTTGGGATGTTCAGTGAAGACGCGAATGTTATGTGGGAAAAATTAACTAATACTATTAAACAAGTGGCTAAAGATGTACTTGGAGAATCAAAAGAAAAAGTTTCTACAAATAAAAATAGTTGGTGGTGGAATAATAATGTGCAAGAAAAGATAAAATATAAGAAGTTGTGCTATAAAAATTGGTTTAAATGTAAAAGCGTAGAGAGTCGGGAAAAATATAAAACGGCTCGCAGGGAGTGTAAAAGAATAATCTGTGACGCTAAAATTTCGCTTTAGTGATCTTTATAACATGTTAGATACTAAGGAAGGTGAAAAATATATGTATAAACTAGCCAAACAAAGAGAAAAGAAATGTAAAGATTTAACTCAAGTAAAATGTATTAAAGATGAAAATCAAAAAGTGATTTTCTTAGAAAAAGATATTCAACATAGGTGGGTTAGTTATTTTGATAAACTTTTTAATGATGATGCTGAAAATACAATTGACCTTAGTGATCTTAATATCGTTAATAATAATAAAACTTTTCATTTTTACCGTCGCATTAGTAAAAAGGAAGTTGAGGAGGCTTTAAAGAAAACCAAGGGGTAAAGTCCGTAGGACTCGATGATATCCCAATTGAAGTGTGGAAATGTTTAGGTGATTTGGGGGTTTCTGGCTTACTAAACTTTTTAATATTATTTTAAAAACTAAAAGGATGCCTGAGGAGTGGAGAAAGAGCATTTTGGTCCCCATTTTTAAGAATAAAGGAGATGCACAAGAGTGTGCAAATTATAGAGGAATTAAATTGATGTGTCATACTTTAAAATTATGGGAGAGGGTAATTGAACATAGGTTAAGACGTATTACGAAGATTTCTCATAATCAATTTGGATTTATGCCGGGCAGGTCTACCATGGAAGCTATATATTTATTGAGAGGTTTGATGGAGAAGTACAGAGATAATAAGGAGGATCTACATTTGATTTTTATTGATTTAGAAAAAGCTTACGATAAGGTTCCTAGAGATGTTCTTTGGAGAATCCTTGAGAAGAAAGGTGTTGATATGACTTATATTCAAGTCATTAAAGATATGTATGCTAGAGCTGTTACATGTGTTCGAACTGAAGGAGGATTGACCAAGTATTTTACTATTTCTGTTGGTTTACATCAAGGATCGGCTTTAAGCCCATATCTTTTTGCTTTATTTATGGATGGTCTTACTGGGCATTTACAAGAGGATGTACCTTGGTGTATGCTTTTTGCTGATGATATCCTCATTGTGGATAAGACAAGAGAAAAAGTCCAGGAAAAACTTGAATTATGGAGGTCTACATTGGAGTCTAAAGGTCTTCGTTTGAGTAGAACTAAAACTGAATACATGGAATGTAATTTTAGTATTAGTAGGTCTAGTGACAGCAGTGTAACTTTGGGTGATCAAATTATTAAAAGGTGTGAACGATTTAGATATCTCGGGTCCATTGTTCAAAGCGATGGTGATATAGATGGGGATGTTAATAGTAGAATTCAGGTTGGTTGGTTGAAGTGGAGGAATGCGTCCGGCCTATTGTGTGATAGAAAAGTACCGCTTAGACTCAAAAGGAAAATTTTATAAGATGGTGGTGAGACCTTCAATGCTCTATGGTGCTGAATGTTGGCCTTTAAAAGAGAAGCATAATGTTAAGTTAAGTGTTGCCGAGATGAGAATGATTAGGTGGATGAGTGGCTTTACACTTAGAGACAAAATGCGAATTGAATATATCCGTAAAAGGGTTGGAGTTGCACCGAGTGACGGATAAAATTAGAGAGAGTCGCCTTAGATGGTTTGGTCACATTAGACGTCGACCACTCGATGATCCGATTAGGAGAGTAGATGTTTTAAATACATCTTATGTTAAGAAAGGCGAGAGGCAGACCTAGGAAATCTTGGGCTTATTGCATAAAAAATGATCTTAATTTATTAGAATTAAATGAAAATTTGACACTAAATAGGACGCAATGGAGAAAAAGGATTCATGTAGCCGACCCCACTTAGTGGGATTAAGGCTTTGTTGTTGTTGTACTCTAAGTGGTACTTTTCTATCACACAATAGGCCGAGACATTCCTCCACTTTAACCAACTTGAATTCTGCTAATAACATCCCTATTTATATCACCATCACTTTAAACAATAGATCGGAGATATCTAAAGAGCTCACATCTTTCAATATTTGATCACTTATAGTTACAACTCTGCCACTAAAGCTGACTACTACTAAATTACATTCCATTTATTCAATTTTAGATCTACTCAAATGAATGCCTTTCGACTCCAATGTAGAGTTCCATGATTCAAGTTTTTTCTGAACTCTTTCTCTAGTTTTATCTACAAGGATATCATCAGCGAAGAGCATACATCAAGGTACATCCTCCTATAAACGTCCAATAAGAGCATCCGTAATTAAAGCTTAAAGCCGATCCCCGATGTAATCCAACTCAAATAAAAAAATACTTCATAATCCTCCTATTTGAGCACAAGAAACAACTCTATTATATATATATATATATATATATATATATATATATATATATATATATATCTTTAATGACGAATAGAAGTCATATCAACATCTTTCTCCTCTAAAACTCTCCAAACGACTTCTCTTTGAACCATATCGTAAGTTTTTTTATTTTTTTTATTTAGTTTTTTTATTTTTTAATCAATAAAAACTGTGTATAAACTCCTTATTCTCTATGTACTTCTCCATCAAACCTCTCAGTTTGTCAACAAGATATAAGAGGGTAGCAATCAATTTCAACTTCCTCACCTCTCAATTTGTCAACAACGTACAGGAGAGTGTAGCAATCAATTTCAACTTCCTCACCAATAAAAGAAGAGAATCTATTACCAGGATAAATATGAAAGGAGAAATAAGCCAAACTCATCACAAAACAATGGGAGAGATTAGAAGAAGAAAAAAAATACTATGATTCACCATTGAAAATAATGGAGAAAAAGTATTAAGAAAGCAATTTTGAATAAGAGAATACCATTGGAAAGCAATTTTACATGCTAAACAGATGTCTATTTTGGAAGAAGACTTCCTTTGCAATAAAGATTTTCATAGCAAAGACAAACAAAATATATAAAAGAGGTTTACAATGACTTTGTTGAAGGTACTGCTAAGAGAGATGGGCTTAAAGTCAAATAAATTGTCTCGAGAATGATAACATGGGGCCTTTTACTAGAGTCAGAGAACTATACGACATGAGTGAAATGCATGCCAACAATAGCCCATATTTAAGGGGAAAAAGAAAAAGGTATTTACATACTGCCACACAAATTATAATGTATTTACATATATAAAACCCACATTTAAGATAAAAAAAAAAGACCCAATTTTTAATATATACATGCATAACACAAATATTTAATATCATATAAAAATATCATTATCCCGGACGTTTTAAAAGTGAAATACACCTTTTCATGCATTGAGTTATCACACCAAACTGTTATGAATGTACACGTGGAAGTTTAGGTGTCAGATATGTAAATATATAGTAATTTTGTGGTATGCATGTAAATTTCCCGAAACAAAATGAAAGGATCCTCTTTAATAGCCAAATAAATGAATGGCCTAGTGAGAGTTTAGCAATCACTACGAGAATCTTTGGAACCAACGGGTAATCGATGCATATGAAGAAACAACAAAGCAAAGATCTCTATCATACAAGAAGCTAGGAGAAAAGATAGCTATAAAGAGATATTTTCTTTAATATAATTATGGTTCCTGCCTCTATTATCTATTTCTATATAAGAAACGAAGATCACCCTCACCCTTCATAGAACAATAAAGTCTAGCTTTCCGACTTAATCCAATGCAACCCTCAATGTGAAGCAGGAATAAGCTTCTATTGAATATTATTAGCCATCAGTACTAACAAGATACTGATGTGTCATCTTCAAATTGATTGAAGAAGCAAAGAAATCAAATCAAAGTGATCGTGACAAAAAGCCCAAAGCTTTTCTTAACGATGAAAGAATCCCTCAGAGGCATCATATCAAAAGCACTGTTTGGCAGCATAGGCGACAATGATTAGAAATTTGATAGAGCCAATGGTACATTAAAGAAGAACAATCATAAGAGAGCTAAAATAAAAGAAAGAAGCATCCCATATAATCAGATTCTAAGCTTAAAATATGGAAAAATTGTGGCAGCTCTTCCTATGATGAATCAGGTTAAAAATTCTATTGAGATTTAAGATCGAGAACATTTTAAAAAAAAAAAAAAAAGAAAAAAAGCAATACTAATTTTATTTTTTAAAAGGAAAATCATGTAAATTTTGCGGACCTTAATCAAATACCTGCAATCCAAAATCTAACCGGTTCCTCCATGAAATTACAATCATTAGTATACAATAAAAAATAAAAAAAAAAATCACTCAATTTGTTGAGATTTATATCTAATGTAGGATTCTATTTGTAAGTAGAAGTCTAGAGATTTAATTGTAAATGTTGTAAGGCTCTATATAAGCTCAAGGGTTAGGGCTGCCAAAGTTTCGGGCATCCTTGTGCTGTGCGGCGCGAGTGGAAGACGAGAAAGATGGAGCTTCACGGAGCAGAAGATTTCCGTACGGGGAGTTTCAGAGGTCCCAGAATGGCACGATCACGTTGTTTCCATGTTGACTGGCTCTAATCGCAATTATACTTTGAGTGAGAAACAGAAGTGTGGGCTTCTGTGGCCGGAGAAAGGATCACAACTCGTAGGATTCAAAGGCGTTGTGGCTCTAATCGCAACTGTACTTCGAGTGACAAAAAAAAGTGCAGGCTTCTGCGGCTGGAGAAAGGATCACAACTCGTATGGGTATTTTCCGAATGGAAGAAGACTTTGGTGGAGGAGAAAGTATGTATGTCATCTTTGAACCACACGAACACATAAAAAGGAAGGCTTGTGTGGCAGAGAGCGGGGACTTCCGTAGTGCTTGCAACTAGACCGAACGAAAGGGAGGCGGGCTTGCGGCTTTGTGCAGTGGAGACAGAATGAAGGAATCATTGTGTACAAAAATTTGGATCCTTGTGATGAGGATGTTAGGTGGCAAATATATTATGGGAGGTAAAAGATTGTAACTTTTGGGGAAGGTAGACCTTGAAGTTCTAAAGGCATGGTCGGGCTTATACAAGGAGTTAGCGCCTTGACGAGAGCCATTTACCTCAACACTTGCTTCGATGCAGGTAATCTAGATCTCCCACCTACGGATTAGAATTTTAATGAACCGGTAGCATATCTGAGTTGATTGTGTCGGATTAAGGTTGCTCTAATAGAGAAGAAACTAGAAGAATACCTGATGGGGGTCGAGCCAAAGAGTGGCAATGTTGAGGAGGATGAGTGGAGAACGACACATGTGTTGTTTTACATTTGGCTAAATTCCATGGTTTCATCAATCGTGACATCAGTGGATGGCATTCCGAAGGAGAATGACATATGAGCAAACCTAAGAAGACTATGTTATGACTGCGAACCGCATGAGGGTGTTCCAGATTCAGCATGACATAGAAGCAATAGTACAAGGTGATAGGTCGATTCAGGAGTACTCCATAGAGCTGGAGCGGTTATGGAAAGATCTTGATCACTTCTCACATATGTTAAGCTGTGGTGATCTGAGGTATAAGAAGGGAGAGATCTTTGCACAAATGAGAACTATGTAATTTCCGACTCATCTGAACCTGGTCTTTGATCAGAGGAGATCAATGCTTCTAATCCAAGCAACGATTCCTTCACTGGATGAGGCCATTGTTGCGATGTTGCAAGAAGAGATTCGTATGAAGCTACATTCTAAGCCAAGTGGACATCCATGTAAACGATCAACTTTGGCTCAAGCTCAGGTATGATAGGTGCCCAGGAGAGACTCGCAGGTGCTATAACCGTGGAAAAGTGACACAATTAAGCAAGGTTTGTCCCGAGCCACCCAAGAAAGAGATAGATGGATTTGTATAGTCTAGAGGTTGTGGTCATAATCGTTGGGGCCAAAGGGCTGGAAGGCCACCGGGCGAATTCGATGGTAGCAGAGAACGAAGGAGAGAGAGGGGTGATTTTTACCGATGACGATCACAAGCTTTTAGAGATGTTAAAAGAGAAGCAGAGAGCAACAAGTGATGTGATTGATGATGCATCAACCTTATCGTCATCTAAGGGGAAATACTGTTATGTATGCTCACTCAACTAAAGATAATATGATACACATGTTCTTGCATCTATATCCACCACAAGATCACCAAAACGAATAGTAGATTCTCGTTTATCTCGACATGTGATAGGTGATGCTAGTGAGTTCTCTTCATATACTCATCAAGCAGTTCAAGAGAACATTCAGGCCGCTGATGATACAACGGTTGGCTAGTAAGGGTACAAAGAAGTGTACCAATTCTATGACAATATCCAATGAATTACAAGTTCCTTCCTTTCTAGTGAACCTTTCATCCATTAGTGTCATTATACTCCAACTAAAATGTGTTGTTTTATTTTATATTCACAAGGTGATCTTTCAAGAGACGAGACTGGCCGGAGACTTGGAACTGTCACATGGCACGGTGGACTCTAATACTTAGAGTAGGGATAAACTCAACCTTGACATCCATGGTAGAGAATGCTGGAGTAGGAGGATCTGAGAGGAGTGTGGAGGATGTATTACTACTACATCACAAACGCACGAGACACTCATCATTTAGTATGTTGAATTGTTTGTATACGTCTTTGTATGAAAAGGAAAATAAACAAAAACTTGTGTGATGCATGTGAGTTTGGTAAGCAAACTAAAAGCTCTCATGTTAGTTCTAATAATAAGAGTTCTTGTTGATTTGGTACACTCAGGTGTATGAGGACCTTATTCTACGACTTCAATGAATGCCAGCAGATATTAGGTGACTTTCACTGATTGTTTTTTTCTTGTCACTAGGTTATATCTGATGAGAAACAAAATGATGTGCTTGCTAGTTTTAAATATTTTCAAAGCACAATTCAGACTCAATACGGTGCAGTAGTTAAAGTATTGTGGTCCGATAACAGGAAGAGTATACCAACAAGATGTTTATAGAGTATCAGTCAGCTCAAGGGATAAAACATCAAACCCCTTGTCGATATACATTGATACAAAACAGAGTAGCACAGAGGAAGAATAGACACCTTCTAAAGATAGTCAGAAGCATGATGATCTCAATGAATGTCCCAAAATAGTTGTGGGGTAAGTTGTTTCGACAGCCACTCAATTGTTCAACAGAATGCCCTGAAGCGTGTTGGAGTGGCGATCTACTTGTGAATTGTTGAAAGAAGATTATGGTGGGATCCTCTCATTGAAGGTATTCAATTTTCTATGTTGTGAAGGATAATAGAACATCAATGAGAAAGCTGGATCCCAGAGCTGTGAAATGTATTCTTGTTGATTATTCTGCGACTCAGAAGGAGTATGTTTGTTAGAGCCCAATAGAGGAGATTATTTACGTGTATGCATGTAACTTTTAGAGAGTATCTTGGAGGTGACCTAACCCTTTGGTGACTCGTCAGATATTGGAGGTATGAGGCGCGAGGGGGAGAGTAGTGATGGTGAGATTGATATTGGTGGAAACGATGTCTTGTCCCATTGTCTGGGAAGAATCAACTGAGGAAGAGCTGGAGACTGAACAAAAAGAGCCCAAAGGTGGTGGGACTCAAGCTTAAGGGGAACCGAGGGTGTATTCAAGGAGAAAAATGCAGAATGAGGGAACAGTGTCTAACGTGCCACTCGTTACAACAAGTCCCTTGTCCCAACCTATCCAGATTCCTAAGACACCTACACCATCCACCTCAGAATTCGATTCCACAGGTTATCTAATTCCTCTCTTCTCCACTCACTCCCATAACTTTAAGGATGACCTCTCGCAGCAATGCGGGTCATCCTCCTGATCGTTATTCCCCTCATCGTTTTGATTTCTCACAAGACATTACTCAGATTCTCTCATGCACTAAAATATCACATTTACATGGAGCATCCATTACATCTTTGGACATTGTCACTATATTTAAGTGTTGGCAAGTAACTAAGGAGGATCAAAAGTGAAAGACTCAATGTTGGCGGAACTTGGTGCTCTTGATAAGAACAGGACATGGGAGCTCATGTTGCTACCAGAAGGGAAAAAAAACAGTAAGTTGCAAATGGGTCTTCACAGTGAAGCAGACATTAAAATGAAAAATTGATCACTATAAAACACCGTTGGAGGCGAAAAGGTATAATCAAACGTATGGCATCAATTACGATGAGACATTTGTACCAGAGGCAAAGATGAGCACAATCAGGACACATTTCTCTCTAGCTGTGAGTGGTGGATGGAGTTTACATCAACTGAATGTGAAGAATGTGATTCTCCATGAGAATCTGCTAGAGAAGGTGTACATGGGGGGATACCCCCAGACTTCGACACGAACCAAAAAGCGGGCAAGATATGTAGATTGAGAAAGCCACTATATAGTTTGAAACAGTCTCCTCGAGCTTGGTTTGACAGATTCAAGAAAGCAATGGTAGGCATGGGTTATCAGCAAATCAATGATGACCACACAGTTTTCTTTCGATGATATGGTGGTCACACTAGTATTCTTGCTGTGTATGTGGACGATATGATTTTCACTGAGGATGATGAGAGATAGATTGTTCAGCTGAAGGCAAGTTTGGGCAAAGAGTTTGATGTGAAGGACTTGGCACAACTTAGATACTTCCTCGAAATTAAGGTGGCTTATGGATCAGAGGGGATTGTTCTATCTCAAAGGAAATAAGCACTAGACCTGTAGTTTCAACAATTGATTAGAAGAGAGAGTTGAGTGCAAAAGCATGTCAGTTGATCGCGAGTGATACCAAAAGTTGGTAGGTTGTCTCATTTATCTGAGCCACACTCATCCCGACATATCATTTGCAGCAAGTGTGGTGAGTCGCTGCCTGCATGATCCAAGGGAGGATCACATGGATGGAATACGTCAAATTTTGAGTTACTTAAAGAGTGCACTAGGGAAGGAGTTGATCTTCAGGAAGAATAGACATGTAAGCATTGAGGGTTATTATGACTCTAACTAGGCGAGTTGTATAGATAACTTTAAAGTCGACATCTAGATACTGCATATTTGTAGGGGGCAACATGATCTCTTGGAAGAGCAAGAAACAACCAGAAGTAGCGAGGTCAACAACAGAGGCAGAGTATAGAGCCATGACCTAAGGACTTGCTGAAATGATGTGATTGAGAACCTTTTTGGTAGAGCTCAAGGTGGACCAAGAAGCTAAAATAAAATTGTGGTGCGACAACAAGTCAGCAATCAACATCACGAACAAACCGTTGCAACATGATAGAACCAAAAATGTGGAGATTGATAGGTATTTCATCAAGGAAAAACTGAATAATGGTCTACAAGAGCCAAGTCATGTAGCCACTAGAGAGAGGTGGTTGATTGCCTCACTAAAGGACTTAGTTCATTAAATTAGTCTACTGTGACAAAATGAGCTTAGTGAATATCTTTTGCTCATCTTAAGGGTCAGTGTAGAGATTTGTATCTAATATAAGTTTCTATTTGCAAATAGAAGAAGTTTATGAATTTATTTACAAATGTTGTAAGACTCTATATAAGTTCAAGTGTTAATGAAATGAATATGTTCTTTACCACAAAATAATTCTTTAAAATTTATATAATATTAAAAGGATAAATTTAAAATTAAAATAATTCTTTAAAATAATTCTTTAAAATAATTCTTTAAAATTAAAATTTAATAATTCTTTAAAAGGATAAATTTGGAATTCATTGAAACATATATAATATATAAATAATCAATCAAAATAATAAGCATTTTATACAAGAAAAATAACGTTTACAATGTAAGGAAGCATACTTATGAATTGTCAGAGCTTTCTCCTTGAAATCGATGTCGGCCAGTCAAAATATTTAGCTTCATTATCATGAGAAATAGCTGGCTAAAACACTCGATTAAAAGATCCAAATAATCAGCATATAAAACAGCAAGCAAAGCCAAACTGCAAGATAATGTGCGGCAACAACCAAACAAATGGTCTATTTGGGTTAGCCGCAATTTTTTATAAAGATGGTCGTAAAAATGCGATAGGGAAAGCAGCATTTATGAAAATTATTGTGAATCTTCCAAATATGTTTGAAAAAAAAAAACAATAATTTTCTTATACACATTACATTTTAAAAGCTCTGATAGCATTAAAAAATAAATAAAAAATACAAAAAAAAAAAAGACTACTAACCATAAAGATTTCTAGAAAGCAATAAGAAGGCAACAGCCAAACAAATTTGTAGTGGCAGTCTGAAAAGCAAAGCTGTGAGAAAACTATCCCAAACACCGAAAATTACTTGTGATAAACTGACTGTAGGACTTAAGAACTTAAGAACTAAAGAACTTAGTAGCTAGTAAAGAATGAAGCCAGAAGCTAAATTTCAACAGATTAATAAGAAATTTAGCAGTCGCTTATACGAAATATAATTTCAGAAGCTGTTCCCTCCCCCCCCCCCCCCCCCCCCCCCCGACAATTCAAGAAAAATCCACAGATTCTCTGTAGTTGAATGAGTTGCTTCACAAATATATTTCTTTGAAATAACATAAAACATCATAAAACAACTGCATAGTAACTTAAATTCTCAATCGTTTATTCTCCGGCGTTCGGTAATTAGGAATATAGAAGCAAGAAAAAAACCTGATTTACTTCCGGCCATTACTAGAATGCACAAAACAGTTCTTAATACATGTTAGAAAATTTTTAATCTAATGTCACTGATAAAGTGAGCAATTGCTCTAATAACAGAGGTCAGGTTTCCATGTCCTTAGGAAAATGCAATCCAGTCCAAAATCTGGTACTTGTATATAACCTATCTAGCAAGTCAAACGTATGTGTTAAGTGCCCATAATACCTACTAAATTTTGTTTTCTTTTTTTTCTCTCTTTTTTACAAAGGGCAGTGGAGAAAAGGTCGGATAAAAATAAAAGCTATGGCCACAATTCCTGCAGAGCTGATCAGATTAAAAAGATGGGTAAGGCTTGACCATGGCCAATCTTCATAAGCTCGCTACAGGAAGCAGTTAGCTGCAATAAAATGCCCAAAAAGCCGGAGTAAATCACTGAAATACAGAGTCCACACAACTCATACTAGATTTAAATAATAAAAATATACAAAAGCAAAAAAAACAAAAATATGTGCAATAAGCTCATTTGAAGCAAATGTTCAAATTCTACTACAAAAAAGCAGTTTTCTCACGAACTAGAAACTGAGAAAATGAATAAACCTATGTAATTAATTAAGCGAATGAAATGTCCATGCTACGATGCTGGATTGACATTCAAATAGTTTATCACGCAAGGATAAGAACGAGCATTGCTGTAAGTTTTATACAACTCAGATTGGTTATAAATGAATAAAAAATCATTTATCAATGCTAATTGTAAGCATTGTCAAGCTTGAATTTAAGGAATTAGATCATTAGCTATGGCTGCTTCCAGATTTTCACATGAGATTCAGCTTTAGCTGCTAGCCTAACACGAAAGAAAATCAAGGTAACTCTGGTTATCAACAGCATTAATACATATATTGTGGTTTGCTAAAACATTTCTTGCCACCAAACCAGATAATTATCATGCTTGACTGTTAGATATAGCAAACCTTGAAATTAAAATCAAATTTTGAGTTTAAGAAGATAAATGGAATGAAAATTCACCAGTTAGGGAGTTCCTGAGAAGTACTGCTCGGCCAAGTTTATTATGGTATCCACCAAAATAATAACTCATAATTAGCATACTGCTCTGCTCCTCAATCGTCATGCAATGCCCAAAAAGCTACCGTCCGCATTTTAACCCTAACTTAAAACAGAGGCATACATACACATCAGGATAAACAAAATAATAATAAAATAAATAATAGCCATCAAAAGTGACCAACCTGTCACATATTCATTCCTCCTGTGCAAAACCACAAATACACCATTTTTAAAACTCACCCTAGCTCATTCCTGCACTTTGATTCCTAATTTTGATCTTAATTTTAGTTCGCTTGCTACCCGGCAAGGTATTACTGGCAGTTTCAGCAGGTTTTGAAACATGTACATCAATTTCTTCCAATTTGTTTGAGTCCCCTAAAGAGGAGAATCCAGGCGACTTGTAAACTATTCTGGTATCCTGTGACTCGCTAGCAGAAGTTTTTGATTCATCTTCTTGCATTTGAACAAGTCCTTTAACCATTTTTCTCCTCTCCTTCTTCAGGCGATTGAGCTCCAAATATGCAGGATCATCAGAATGGTGTCCCTCTCCATGTTTCTTCCTACTACCCTTTTCCTTCTTCTCTTTCTTCCTTTTCCTCTTTCTTTCGAGATAATCTGTGGCCAGAGATACATCATCAAGCTTCAATACAGCCACACTTTGATCACCACTGCCATCTCCAAGAGCATTACTTGAATTAGCAGTACACTGCAGCTCCTTGCCATCTTCATCTTTGTTTGTTAATTTTCTGGAAACAGTACTGGCTGTCAACCGAGATTCGTGGTAACAAGAAGAGCTTACTTCCTCAATATTTTGATTGCTAGTGCATGGTAGTTCGTTGGGTCCCTTCATAGGGGGCGCATCTACAGAGACAGAACTACTGTGCCCTACCTCTGTTTCATTTAGCGCTGCACGAGCTTGCCCTGGTAGTTGATCGAGGCCATCTGCTTTACTCGATGATGCAGGTTGCTTGACCCTTATCTTTAAAATATTCATCCTCCCCTCACTGCGATTAGAAACAGTATCACCCTCCTTGGTTGCTTCTGGAATGGAAGGTGCATCAACTGAAGGGTTTGGAGTATCAGCAAGCACTTCCTGAGTTCTTGTGATCTTCAGTTTCAATGATGTAGACCTAGCTGGTTGCTCACCAGTTGATTCCATAGCTGCTACCTGGTTTATTTTGACATTTCTGAAGCCGTGAAGTGTTGGTGGCCTGATAGAATGAAAGATTCATGGAGCTGACTCGTACAATTACAAAAATACATCAAAATAGAAAAGATACAAGAGTAAAATATCTTTCCTGAAACTCCTTGCAAACACAAATATCACAAATCAAAGGGAGGGAATGACCAAGGGGGCTACTCTTATTCGTTTCATAACCATTCATAAACAGGCCAACCACAAATAACAAGATAGCAACCAAGAACATGATACAAATTGGTACTTCGAAAGCTGTGCATCACAGTGCCACAATATGATGTGTAATGGTACATCAACTAAATCTAATTGAATTAATGGTTTCAAAAGGATCTTTAGATGGCTACTAATGAAATTATTGTGAGTACTAAAAGTCAGTTACAGTAAACTAGTTTATTTTTTGAAAACTATAGTGAGTACAACAGAGATTTTCCCTTTCGAAGAAGTTGAATGTGAGCTTTTATACAGCCAACATACCCCAGTAAATCTAACTACAAGAAAGAATGCTTCTTATTGCAAAACTTTATTGCAAAAAAAAAAAAAACAGAAAATGAACTACAGCCACAGAGAACACTGATAACCTTTTGGAAAACAAAACCTAAACAAGCATTGCCAAACAGATCCCAATATATTAGGTTGATTGATTGAAATAATATAATTATGCTAACTGCAATAAACCCTTTAGAGAATAAGCAATGTAAGCGGTATGGCTAAGGACAAAAACAATTAGTGTATAACAAACATGGGAATCTATTTAAACATAAATAGAAAAGGAAAATGATGAGAATCATTTCTGAATTATGTAACCGTGTGCGCACATACCTCTAACTATACCTATGAATTGCAACTAGTTGATGCTCATTGAGCTGCTAATATTTTTAAGAGTTTTATTGCCCGCCTTGAGGTAAGTAGATATTATTTATTAAGGAATAAACATAATTTTTCTAGTTAGGGATGTTATACTTACTGCTTGTAGCTATTTTATAAGATTACAGTAATGCCCTTGCTGCTTCCATTTACATGTCATAAGCTTCATTTATTACTTAAAGGTCTTATTTTATTGCTGCACAACTTACCATATATTTTATTAAATCTATAATTATAATATTTCCTTTTCTTGCATTTTATAAAATTGTATGCAAATTCTAGTCGTATTACAAGCATGTGTAAAGTAACGAACTTTTTATATATTATACATGTACAAATTTTGGTATATTTTGTGAGTGATGAAATGCAAATATAAAAATTGAAATTGAATAATAAATAACTGTTAAGTCATACACAAGTAATACTTGATTTGAAAATAATTACATATTTTCTTATTATGATTGAGCATCTTTTATATTGACAATACTCTTGTTACCTCATGATATATATATATATATATATATATATATATATATATATATATATATATATATATATGCACAGAATAATTGTCCCTTTTATTATCCATACCGCATGTCCCAGTTTCTTGTCAATTATGCTTTAATAAATATTGTTATTTACTGAGTTTGACTGTCAAAGTTAGTCGTTGATATCACTTACTTGCAGAACCGTCTCAATTGGAGATGACATTGCAGCTTTAGATTTCTTTTTTGTATTTTCAGTTTCACATTAATTATTATATCTTCCTTTCAGAGTCTGGATAGTTGTTTCCTTACTGTTATTTCAATTTATTTTAGTAATTTATTTGTTTTTTTCAGTTGTATCAGTTATATGATTTTTATTTATGAAATGAAATGAATTGTCTTTCTTGCTTATTTTCATTATTATTTCTATACAATATCTTATTTTGAGAATACAAAAAATGTTAATAACCTTTCATCATTCCCTGAGTTGCCGAAGAGTATGTCTTTCGGACCCCAAATTTGATAATTTTCTTTTGAGATATTGATATCTTATTTTGGCGGCCAATATACTGAGCTAAAGAAAATATTTTGGCCAACCCTTACGAAGCCTATTTGTTGAGTTTCATAATTGGTTAAAGTATGTTTGCTTGCTTAGCATAAATAGATTTGACAGTAAAATTTATATGATACTTTTGCTTTTAGAGTATCAGAGTAAAAATACTAGCACCAACCCTAGAACTTTTAGTTGATCCAAATTTTATATCTCAAACCCTAAATCTATAAAACCTAACATGTTTCACCAAAATCTCCCCTACACGGACCTTAAACTTTTAGCCAACCCTAAAACCTAAACTTTTACCCTTAGCTGAAATTAGAAATTGAAGATCCATCAAGCCGCCAAGAAGAAACAAACAAACGGATGTCCAATAGATCACAATGAAGGATATGCATAAGAAAATACTTTGATTGCCGCAAAGGCTTGCTGAATTTGAAAAAAATACAGCTTGAAGAAGTTGCCCATATCCAAAATAGTGACTCGTCAAAACAAGAAAAGGTAGCTAAGTACTCTCACCAAGGGCCTCCTCGGTGACTTGACATTTAATATCAGAAATAAGATAACATGACTTCAAAATGGGGGTTGATTTTGATAATCCAATGAGTCCAGGTGAATTTATCTAGTAGCTCTAAATCATTAAATGAATCATCGAGTACAAACATGTTTTACAAGGAAGGAGAGGTAAATTATTAGCCATCAAACTCAACAAGAGCACTCCTTGTGAAGGAAAAAATATTAAGTGTCTTTAGCAATAAGAAGTGAAGTCCATAAGATAGTGTTAAGATAAAAAGGGAGATGCAACACAAATACTACCCCACATTATTAACAGGATTTGTTCCTAAAATTCAAAAAAAGACAATAGATATTTATATGTGAGGGATAATACAAATGAATATGAAAAACTCCTATGAAAATGTGAATTTGTGGAACTAGATGAGCACATAGTCGGAACATACCTTATGAGTTTTGAAATAATCTCTTGAAAATGTGATACGACTAGCATAATATTAACTCTACTTCACGTACAAATCCTAGTTGTGAAGATGGGTAAAAAACATCATCACATGGAGAACCCACTTTCATCATGTAGAGCTCAAGTGTCAAGCAACAATAGTAAACTATTAGAGCACCCAAATCAGCACCACAAGAGGAGAAATTAGCACAGGGTAGATAGAATAGAGGTGGATTCAACACCCCAAGACCTTTCTAGACAAGAAGCATTTCAAATTAAAAATTTTGTGCACACAATATCCAATTACTTAACACTGTCATTGTCGGGTCTCAAGCCTCCGATACAAAAAATGGAGGATTGCATTAGAAAGTCAACCGCCAGCGTAAAAATTTTGTTGATACATGAATCTTTTAAATTACTGTGTCAGTGTTAATGCTTCCCTTGGAAGATATGCACTTTATGATCTAAATATAATGATAAGTGGGCAAGTGTGGCTGCACCGGTGTCCGGATGCAGTGTTAAAATAAACAAGGGTTACTACATTATAAATGGATCCGAGCAAAAAACTTAAATCACGAAAAATACATTAGGATAGAAACTTGGGATATCGATGCTCTCATAGATAAACTAATAAAATTAGTATATATTATGATTCATAAGAAGATAAATATCTTATGCATTTCAAAAAACAAAATGATTTAGATAAAAAGGCTAAGAAAATTAATCGTTCAAGTTTTAAACTTTGGTATTCAAGTAGAAACCATACTAGAAATGATATAGGTGTAATAGTATCTAAGTTTGAAAGAAAATACTGTAAAAACTAATAGAATTGAAAATAGAATTACAGCTCTAAAAATTATTGTTGATACAAAAATTCTTAAATTTAGAATGACCAAAAAATATTAATACAAAAGGATACCTCTTGAAAAGAGAATATTGTAAGAGATTTAAATAAATATGTTGGTAGAATTATAGAGAATTTCAGAAGTATTCATGATGATTACGATTTTGGAATGACTATTGAAGAAAATAGAATCATATTAGATTTTATTTTATTTTATGATATTGTTATTATTAATATTTTATTTTTGAAGAGCATAATATCATTTATAAGAATGAGTCAAATAAAATATAAATTGATTATTTTCCCATAAGAAAAGTATACTGTTGAGATTGTAAGGATTGTAAAGTGAAAATATAAATACTTAATGTCGAATAATAATTTTGAATTTTAAGATTTAAAATTTAAGATGTTCATAAATAAGTTCATACAATGTGGTATAAACTAACATGTACCATTAAAAATGTTACAAAAGATATGTTTGAAGAATCAAAAGAAAAATTCTTATGAATAAAAATAGTTGATTTTGAAATAATAATGTGCAAGAAAACATTTAAAAAAAGTGTTTTAAAAATTAAATTAAATGTAATAACTTAGAAATTTCGGAAAACTATATGGTAAGTGGTCTAAGATAATAGTTTGAAATACTAAAAGATATTTATTTTTAGTGATTTTTCTAATAGATTAAACACAAAACAGGGTGAAAGATATATTTATAAACTAGTCAAGCAAAAAGATAAGTAAATTAAAGATTTAGTTCAAGTAAAGTGTATTAAAGATGAAAATCAAACAGTAATTTTCTTAGATGATCATATTTAACATAAGCGAGCGACATATTTCGATAACTTTTTCAATAAAAATTGTAAAAATACAAAAGATTTTAGTGATGTTAATATCGTAAGTAATAACAACATTTTTTATTTCTACTGTCACATTAGTAAATTAAAAGTTAATCAAGCTTTAAAGAAAATGAAATGTGAAAAATAGCAGGACCTTATGATTTTATAAAAGAAGTATGAAAATATTTTGGAGATCTGAGAATTTTGTGGCTTACAAAATATTATACTATTATTTTAAATATTAAAAAGAATTACAACGAGTAAAGAAATAGCCTATGGATTCATATTTTAAAGAAAGTGACATAACAGTGTGCAAATTATAGAGAAATTAAGTTAATGTGGCATACATTGAAGTTACAAGAGAGAGCAATTGAAACATTGGTTCCAACATAATACGAAAATTTCTCAAAATCATTTTTTGATTCATACCAAAAAAGTCTACTATGAAAGCTAAATATTTATTGAGAGATTTGATGGAAAATTATAGTGTAAGTAGAATTTAAATATGATTTTAGTTCATTTAGGAAAAAACTACATTAAATTTCCAAGGGAAATAACTTTGTGATTTTTATAAAAGACAGATGTTGATGTTGCTTATATTCAAATTATTAAAGATATATATACTAGAGTTGTTACTTGTGTTCGAACATCAGGAGGATTGACCAAATTTTTTTCTATTTCAGTTGTATTACAACAAAGATTGGCTTTAAGCTCGTATTTTTTTGCTTTAGTTATGGATGTTCTAACTGGACATTTACAGAAGGACGTACCTTGGTGTGTGCTTTTCATTGATGATATCATTCTTGTGAATAAGACTAGAAAAGGTACAAGAGAAACTTGACTTATGAATGTCAACTCTAGAGTCTAATGACTTATGTTTACAGAAGCACGTACCTTGGTGTGTGCTTTTAATTGATGATATCCTTCTTGTGAATAAGGCTAGAAAAAGTACAAGAGAAACATAAATTACGAAGGTTAACTTTAAAGTCTAATGACTTATGTTTAAATAGATCTAAAATTCAAAAACATGGAATGAGTTAGAGTAGCGGGGTTGTAATAATGGGCGATTAAGTCATTAAAACGAGCAAATATTTTTGATATCTCGAGTCTAATGTTCAAAGTTATGGTGATATAGATAAGGATGCTATTAGTAAATTTCAAGTTGGCAGGTTGAGGTGGAGGAGTGCATCGGTTCTGTTGTGTAATAGAAAAGCATCGCTTAAACTTAAAGAACAATTTTATAAGATTATGTTAAGACCTGTAATGTTTAATGGCATAGAATATTGGCCTATAAAAGAAAAGCATAAAATTAAATGTTGCAAAGTGACCGCGACTTTTTATATACTTAAAAATATAAGAATTTGACACCACTACTAGAAGATCTAAATCCCTAGCAATAGCATCAAAAACTTGATGTGACTTTTTGAGGTGATGAAAATGAGTGCAATTAAGTGATAACAAAGTTACTTATATCAACGCAAGTATTCGTATCGCTTCAAGTAATATAGAGTTTTCTTTAAAAACCACAGTATCGATCCCACGAGGAAATGAAGTAAGATATCTTTAGTCAAATTCTAGTCTACTACTAATAGTTCTTAGTTTGGAATGTCGATTAAAATGATGTTTTATCTAAAGAACTACTCCTAAATGTAAGTGTTAAATGTAAAGATAGTAACTATAACTAAATGCAAAAATTAATTCTAAAGATAACCCTTTTTGGATGAATTGGTTTGGAGAATTTGAGATATTAAAACTACTATTCCTATGTAATGAAATGGATAATATATAAGAATGAGATGCATTAAATATTGTATGTGTCAAATAGGAGCAATCTTAATCTTTACCCTTTGGCCTGCAGCATAAAGAACATTGACTAATCCTATCGTCATATCGAATTCGTAGCTAGCTAGGATGATACTGGCTCTCACTTCGAGCTCCTACGAGTCCCTTCGCTCTGTGGCTAACATCTCCGCTTCAAGCACTCAAACAATATGATCGAATCGCGATTTTAATCGTCACTCTAAAATCTTCACTTCTACATCCAATAATTATATTTCCCTATTTATTTACATTCAATCCTTATGAACTTCACCATCCATAAAATTTGAATGTGGTTCGTATTTAGTTGTGGAAAGCATAACCCTCTCGGTTCGTATATTTTCACAACGAATTTTAAAATTACAACAGGCTTTAATTGCAATGTAAATTAAGTGCAAATAAAAACTATCACATTTATATATAAAACTTCTTCTAGCATGTATCTCAACATTCTACACATGAATTCTACTCATTACAAAAGAAAAGTAAAAGGAAAAGAATGACATAATCTTCTCATGTCACTATTTCCAAAGAAAGAAGAAAGAGTAAAAGAGATATGTCACAAAATACGAAGAAACACAATTGAAACTTCATTTAACCAAAGAAATCCATTATGTAGTGTTACATAAAATCATAAGATAACGAAGAACAATACTTAGCTTTTCTCTTTAAAAAAAAGAGGAAGATCTCTCCTACAAAGTCTCCCGTTGATCCATGCAATGCTAGTGCAATCCCTTACAAATTATCTCAAAATCTCCTCTCTAATCTCTCCAAAAGGGTAGAAATCTACATTTCTCCTCCTAATTTAAGAACCCTAAACATTCTTCAAGTTTTTCCTAACATTCCTCTCTTGCTTCTCTACAGTTTTCTAACCTAAATTTGCCATTTTAAAGAGTATGGACGAATTTCTAAAAGTTCTCTTAAGCACCCCTTCGAAAAATCGTCCAAATACATTGAATTTCAGCCCAAAACTGCCAAAAGTCCGTTCATAGTCGTCCAGGGTGCTGTCGACGGGTTCGAGGGCCCTGTCAGAGAGCTTTTCGGTCATTTTTCGGCCTTCTTGGGAAAATCCCACCGTCGGCGGGCTCGAGGGCGCTGTCGGCGAGCAGACTGCTGCGCAGATCCACCGTTTTGCTCCGTTTGGCTTCGTTTTAGCTTTGTTTCGTCTCATTTCAGTTATGTTGCGTTCCTAACAGATAGTTCTACAAAATAAGCATAAAAACAATATTTCTTTAAAGTGTAATCTCATTCAAAAATATGCAAGAAGTGTAAAAGAGATTAAGAATCGAAAGACTTATCAAAAGGTGTCATGGCAGAATTTCATTTGTTGCTCGTTTTTGCTCCAAATTGCACCGTTTTTTTCTTTTTTTCTCCAAAAGTCATTTCTTGTACATAAAACCAAAAAATATACAAAATACATTCCTTTTAAAGTGTAATATCACCAAAAATGAGTTAAATCATATAGCAAAAAAGCATATATTTTTTCAGTGGGTCACTAAGACGAGAATGCTCAGGTGGATTAGTGGTTTTAAACTTACAGACAAAATATGAAATGAATATATCCATAAAAGGGTTGGAGTAGCTCCTACTACTCCAGTGGAATGCAAAACTATAGAGAGTCACCTTAGATGGTTTGATCACATTAAACATAGGCCATCTGATGACGTTGTTTAGAGAGTAGATGTTTTAGATTTGATTTTTACAAAGAAAAGTAGAGGTAGACCTAAAAAGACTTAGGCTTGTTGTATATAAAATATGCTTAATTTATTAGAAATTAACTGAAAATATGAGACTCAATAGAACACAATGGAAAAAAAAAAGATTCATATAGCCTTCCCCACTTAGTAGGAAGAAGGCTTCTTTTTCTTTTTCTAGTTATAGTATCCAATTACCTAAACAAAATAATAAAATCTTTCACTAAGCAGCACGTAAAGGAAGAAATGGACAGAGACGTTGAAGATATAAAAGAGAGTGAAAATATAATAAGCGTCAAATCCCTAATAAACGTGTGAGCGATTGGCGTGAAAGTGCCTTCCCAATCAAAGGATCAGATATCCCTCAATCTGAATCGCGGGAATACAATGATATCTCATAAGCATGAACTTCTACCATCACAGAAAGTCCTTCTCGTCTGGTTAGCAATTTCTGTGCATTTTTTTTATTTGAGTTATTTTCTATAGGAACCTATTTATAAGTTTTATTTTTCTATTTGAGGAGAGTTTCGCTATGCTTGTAGCCTATAATTTTTTTGTTCTCTGCTTTTTGCTATCGTGAGTGTTGTATCATTTTTCGTTTATAGTAAGTTCCTTTATGTTGGTCAAGAATAGGTGGTGGACCCTTCTGCACTATTACCTCGTTATTTTGTTGTTCGATTAAAATTTTTTGATTAGACCGCCATCTTTGTTCACTGTTACTTTTGATTGACAACAAAAAACTACTGTTTGGCAACGAAAAACCGTTGTTTCTACTTCAGGCTCATGCGGGAACTCAAGCGCCATCATTCCTCCAATATTCCTTACCCTTCAACAACTTATCTCTTTCTTTTATTCTCTCACACCTTCTAGGAGCCCTTCTAGGAGCCCTTGAGCAGCTTCATCTAGTATCAAAGCCCTATAAAATCTAAATATTTTTAGGATTTACCTTCCTTTGTTCCCAAACTAAAATTCCATACAGCTTAATCTAATAGCCCCACAAAAAATTAGCCTTAACTCCAACCCTAACCCTAAACCACAATTCCTTTTCGGCCAAAATTTTAAAGGGAAAAACGAGACACAATGCAACAAAGAAGAAAGGTTGTTTAGGAGTTTACTATGAAGGATATACAACGAGAAATCCTCTAATTGCAACAAAGGTTTGTCTCCTTGAGAGAAGACAATCAGAAAAAATCACCCTGACTCGTCAAATCAAGATAAAAAAATGAAACCCTTCCACTAAGAAGGGTCAAGTGATGAAGAGCCAATGTCGTGTTTATTTTTCATTGAATATGAGATAAGAAGCAAGGATATTGAAATAAAGTTTGATTTATAAAATTGCGATGGTCGCATAGATCGAGATGATTTTATTGAGTGACTCCAAATAGTAGAATAAGTTTTTCACATTGAAAGCTATCAAGCTTAGGATTAATTATTCCTCATGGTGTGATAGCCTGAAGTGTCTTTCACAATGAGAAGAGAATCATAAGATCACATATCTCCCCGTGAATTACTAACTAAATATGTTCATAAAACTTCACAACCAGCGTCAGAAAGGTTTTCTGTGGAGTATGCAGATGGATTTGATAAACATGTTGAAATATAAGTTGATGTTATTAGAGGAACACAATAGTGACGCATCTAGGAGGATTGAAATCATCTATCAGTAATGGGATACAAGACATTAATCCTAGCAATGAAGGCGGAGAGACAATAGAGCAGTATCAGGTTCACACTAGCCTTCAAACTAAGTTCAATCATTGCATCGAGCGGTACAAGCGCATCCAGCGGAGCACCCATGTCAACCCTGTCGAGGAGAAACCATTCCAAAGTTGACAAATGTGAAGACCACAAGCACTCCTAAATTCATTCCAGCCAAAAAAGTGCTTAAGTGTTACGAATTTAGGCACATTACAACTGTGCCCAATAGGATGATCTCATTTACCGAGCCAGGAGTAGTGGAAACTATAGATAGTTACACAGGAAATATCGAAGAAAATGACTAAACAAAGGAAGAAAACCAACCTCTAGTGTACGAGGGAGAGATGCTAGTAATCTGATTGATCCTATAGAGTGAGCCCATGAGAGTCGCAATGGCTTCGTCACATTATTTACACCCATTGTACTGCTCAGGGACAAGCACTGGACCCTTCTCATTGCTATGACTCACCATTTTGTCATTTGACTGCTATTTTTAGATCATACAACCATTTTTGCCATCTGCCACTATTGTTTGACAGCACAAAATTGCTGTTTGAAAGCCAAAAAATGCTATTTTCACTTTCAATTCATTGTCCCACCACAATTCACACTGGAATTCACTTGCCATCGTTCCTCCCTTTTTTTCTACCCCTATTACAACTTATCCATTTCTGGCATTCTCTCACAGCTTCTAGGAACCATAGAACAGTATCAGAGATGTTAGTGGTTCAATCGATCATTCAGGCTAAGACTAAGAGCAATAGTAGCTCCACCACATCATTTTTACTTCTTACACTGTGAAGGGAGAAGTATACATTCTCATCAATAACAGAAGGAATTGTAAAAATTCGATGTCTACCAAAATGATGGATACATTGAGCCTCAACACTCAGAAGCACACACAACCATAATCCTTAGCTGGTTGAACAGAAGGAATAAAAATCACGGTTAATAGAAGATGCCTGATGCAATTCTTTATTGGAGACAAGTTTCAAAAAAAGATGTGGTATGATATAGTGCTTATGGATGATTGTTATCCGGTAACCCGAAGCATGATCGTTGCATAAATCATAACGGCTAAAAATCACACATTCACCAAAGATAAAAAGCACAACATACTTTTACCTTGGAAGAAGTCTAAGATGGTGAGCGTTTATATAGAGTCTGAGACCAAAGTGGCCTGTGCTACTGTCTAGTTAGCTTTGAGAGAGGCACCAGCATGACTAGCAATGATGATTTTATAATGTAGTAAGTCTAAAAAACCAGTATCAAAGATAGTGACTCTTATCCGTACAAATAGTTTACCCATTGTGTTGCCACCACTAAGAAAGATTTAACATGTCATTGATTTCATCCTAGGATCGATCCACACAAACTGAACTGCAAGTTAGATGCGACCAAGTAGTTGTTGCAAACTTAAAGAATATAGGCTTCGTTCAAGAGAGCATGAGCCCACGTAAAATACCTACTCTAATTATGCCAAATAGTGACGGTTTATTGCATATTTGAATTGATAACAGTGTTGTGAACAAAATCACCGTCAAGTATCAAACATTTCACAATTAGACGACCTATTAGCAGAACTACGAATAGCTAGTATCTTCTCCAAGATCAATTTGCCCAATGGTTACCATCATATTAGGATGAAACTAAGAGATCAGTGAAAAATAGATTCAAAGACTTGAAGACTATACGAGATAATAGTACTTTCATGCAAATAGACCAATTTTTTTTAACATTCACCTAGAAATTTTTTATTGTATATTTTGATGACATATTAAAACACAATCGTTCTATGAAGGTTTGCTTGAAGCATATATGGAAGATTTTTTGGTGTTTCGAGACTCGAATGGATTGTATGTTTACCATCATATTAGGAAGAAACTAAGAGATCGGTGAAAAATAACTTTAAAGGCTTGAAGACTATACGAGTGAATGGTACTTTCATGCAAATTGATCAGATTTTTTAACATTCATCTAGAAATTTTTTATTGTATACTTTGATGATATATTAATATTAAATTGTCCTGTGAAGGTATACTTGAAGCATATATGCGTGATTTTTAGGTATTTCGAGACTCGAATGGATTGTATAAGTGAATAGTATTTTTATGCGCCTGATGAATCAAAATTTTTCAAGCATTCATCCGAAAATTTGTTATGTATATTTTGTCGATATCCTAGTATACAAACACTTAATGAAGGATCACTTATAACATTTACGGGAGATTTTTTAGGTGCTTCGAACAGCCAAACTATATGGTATCTGAAGAAGTGACGCTTTTTTTACAACATAAAGTTGGTTTTTATGATATGTTATATCAACACGTGGAATTTTGATGAATCCATCTTGACATCGAGGCTATCATAAACAGGTGCAATCCACAGTCGTTTACAAAGATACACTAGTTCTATAGACTGGATTTATTTTGACAAAAGATTTAAAAGAAATTTTAGCTCCATAGCGACAGCACTTACACAGCTTCTCAAATTAAATAGATCTTTTCAATGAGGTAAAGCATAAGCTCCTTTTGAGGCATTGAAGCAACAAGTTACTCGGGCCTCAGTTCTAGCTCTTTCAAATTTCAATCAGATGTTCAAGATGGAGTGTGATACTTCATCTAAAGGTATTGGAGATATGATAATCCAAGAAGGACATCATATTTCCTTTTTTAGCAAGAATTTGAATGATTCCAAACAAAATATTTCACAACAACAACAAAGCCTTAATCCCACTAAGTGGGGTCGGCTACATGAATCCTTTTTCTCCCAAATTTAGAATCAAATTTTCATTCAGTTCTAATAAATTAAGATCATTTTTTTATGCAATAAGCCCAAGTCTTCCTAGGTCTACCTCTACCTTTCTTAACATAAGTAGAATCTAAAACATCTACTTTCCTAATTGGATCATCAGGTAGTCGACGTTTAATATGACCAAACCATCTAAGGCGACTCTCTCTAATTTTGTCTGTCACTGGTGCAACACCAACACTATTACGAATATAATCATTTCACATTTTGTCTCTAAGTGTAAATCCACTCATCCACCTAATTATTCTCATCTCGGCAACACTTAACTTAGCATTATGCTTCTCTTTTAAAGGCCAACATTCAACGCCATAGAGCATTGCCGGTCTCATCAACATCTCATAAAATTTTCCTTTCAGTCTAAGCGTTACTTTCTATCACATAATAGGTCGGACGCATTCCTCCACTTCAACCAACCAACCTGAATTCTACTATTAACATCACCACTTATATCATCATCGCTTTGAACAATAGACCCGGGATATCTAAATCGTTCACACAATTTAATAATATGATCTCCAATAGTTACAATTCTGTCACTAGAGCTACTATTACTAAAATTACATTCCATGTATTCTGTTTTAGTTCTACTCAAACGAAGACCTTTAGACTCCAAAGTAGACCTCCATAATTCAAGTTTTTCTTGAACTTCTTCTCTCATCTTATCCACGAGAACGATATCATCAGCAAAAAACATACACCGATGTACATCCTCTTGTAAATGTCCAGTAAGACCGTCCATAAATAAAGCAAAAAGATATGGGCTTAAAGCCGATCCCTGATGTAAACCAATAGAAATAGTAAAATAATTGGTCAATCCTCCTTCAGTTCGAACACATGTAACAACTCTAGCATGCATATTTTTAATGACTTGAATATAAGTCATATCAACACATTTCTTCTCAAGGACTCTCCAAAGAACATCTCTTGGAATCTTATCGTAAGCTTGTTCTAAATCAATAAAAATCAAATGTAGATCCTCCTTATTATCTTTGAACTTCTCCATCAAACCTCTCAACAAATTTATAGCTTCCATGGTAAACCTGCCCGGCATAAATCCAAATTAATTATGAAAAATCTTGGTAATACGGCTTAACCTATGTTCAATTACCTTCTCTCATATTTTAAAGTATGACACATCAATATAAGTCCTTTATAATTTGCACACTCTTGTGCAGCCCTTTTATTCTTAAAAATGGGACCAAAATATTCTTCCTCCACTCCTCAGACATCTTTTTAGTTTTTAAAATAATATTAAAAAGTTTGTTAAGCCAAGAAACTCCCAAATCACCTAAACATTTCCACACTTCAATTGGGACATCATCAGGTCCTACAGACTTTCCACCCTTAGTATTATTTGAAACCTCCTCAACTTCTTTTCTACTAATTAGACAGTAGAAATTAAATGATTTATTATTATTAACGATATTAAGATCACTAAGGTCGATCATGTTTTCAGAATAATCATTAAAAAGTTGATCAAAATAACTCACACACATATCCTGAATATTTTTTTCTAAGAAAATCACTTTTTGATTTTCATCTTTAATACATTTTACTTGGGTTAAATCTTTGCTCTTCTTTTCTTTTTGTTTAGCTAGTTTATACATATATTTTTCACTCACATTAGTATCTAACTTATTATAAATATCACTAAAAGCAGAATTTTTAGCGTCACAGATTATTCTTTTAGACTCCCTGCAGACCGTTTTAAATTTTTCCTAGTTTTCTACGCTTTTACATTTAAACCAATTTTTATAACATAACTTCTTATATTTTATATTTACTTGCACAGTATTATTCTACCACCAGCTATTTTTATTTATATAAACTTTTTCTTTTTGATTCTCCAAGTACATCTTTGTCATTTGCTTAATAGTATTTGTTACTTTTTCTCACATAGCATTTGTTTTTTCATGAACATCCCAAGTACATCATGAATTTTACTCAAAAATAATTTTATTTCTCTTTTAGGTACCATCATCTAATTCTACGATGATGAATCCTAGTATGCTTTATTTTACAACTCTTCAACTTAAAATCTAGAACTAATAATCGATGTTGAATACTTAATTCCTCACTAGGAATGACCTACGACAAAAAATTATTATTAATTAGTAGGACTCCTCAGTCATTAGAATCATTATCTATTAACCACAGAGTGTACTTTTTATACTGATTATAAGGCTCTATGATTTATGAATAGTCAGAGCAAAGCTCAAAAGTAGAAATGTTACCATTTATTTTTGTGCTCAAGCACAAAGCTGAGAGTAGAATAAGGTGGCTAATGCACTGAGTCGCCATCATCCATCGATCACTATCATGTAATGCCACTACAGAGAAATTTCAAAAGATTTTAACGTTATCGAAGAGTCCTACAAACAATACCACAAATTTGATGGCTATCAATGTTTTCAAGATAAGCTGTGCATTTATAAGAATTCACTCCATAAGAGCATTTCGCAAGAGTGCCACATATGAAGGATGGCAAGACATTTTTGAATAAGCAATAATCATTCATAGTAAAAGAAAATTTCTATTAGCCTAGATTGATGCGAATTGTGAAGTCAACAATTCATGGTCTGCCACTTAGTGGAGGTACAAAGATAAAATATAGGTATATACACTCTCATTTCTCTTACAGAGTTATCGTGGGTGGATGTGAGCATAATATCATGGCAGGCCTTTACTAACACAAAGTGGTAAGTATTTGTTATGGTGGCAGTGGACCACTTCTCAAAGAGCATATTCTATATCCGAAGGCATCTCAAATTACAGATTTATACTTCAGAAAGATAGTTCGTTTTTATAATGTGCCCAAGGCCATCACCATAGATTAAGAGGTGAAATTTCTTAGTCATTTTAGAAGACTTTAAGAGAAATTTGAGACAAATATCCAGTTTAATTCAGTAGCGCACCCCCAAACAAATGAATAGACGCGGAGGGTGAATCACAATTTAGGAAACCTTCCCAAATGATTTGTTAGAAAAAATATCATATAGTAGAACTTGATCCTTACATAGGCAGAGTTTTCTTACAATAAATCAGCCGATCAACATAGTACAGGCCCTACGAGATTACATATAGGATAAATCCTTTCACTTCCTTGGAGTTAGTGTCTCTACTTCTAGACACTGAGCTTAGCACTGATATATAAACAAGGGTAAAAAAAAGATTCTGAAGTTAATATGAGTCAGAGAGAACAAAAGTTGCCAAATAGAATATCAAGCATAAAAAACAGGCTAAGTTCTGAAATATTGGTTTGGCATGGATCAGAAACAAAAAATGAGAGTGTAGATTCATTTGGGAAGCTCAAACCCACAGTTGATGGTCAATTCAAAGTTGTCAAGAAGATAAAAAAAAGTACATACAGGATCGATCTATTGGGTGACTACAGTATTCATGATAACTTCAATGTTTGCTAATTTCTTGAAGTATTACGAGAATCCAAATGCTTCTGAGAAAGACGATGAAGCTTCTCCTACCTTTAAAGAGTGCATTTTGAATTAATAAAGCAAAAGGGTTAAAAAAATAAGCATCTAAGCATATTGAGTGTGGTCAATGTCATCCCTACGTAAACTAGAACAAGGAAGGATTGGAATCTATATGATTCCAAACAAAAGAGTTAGACGTAGCAAACATGGCACAAAAATGGAATGTTTCGTCGTAAAAAAAAATTTCTAATAGAGGATAAGAAAGCTATGTCAAGTCCAATACTGGTTGGTTCCTCCAAATACAGGACCTACATGCTCTGAAAAAAAACTTTAGTGACATTTATGTTATCTCCCTCAATGCAGATGCCCATCAATTCATGCATCAATGATAAAATAATTCTTATGGAAAGAACAGCAACAAGTTCCAGCTCCACATATGAAATGTTCCAATGTTGTAATCCTTGTCCGGCAACCAGAAGGTCGCCATTTTCATCAAGGATAAGTGTGGCAATGCTGGCTAATTTAGAAGGAAGAAGTCCATTGATGTTGGGCCTTAATCCACCACGGTGGTCCAAAACAGGACTGATTCAGAACAAGTCGTATGCAAGGAAGACATTATTGAAGGCCTCAGTATTTGAGAAATTTCATTTTTTTCAAATACAAATGTCTTTCGATTCATAAACTAGAAATCAGAAACTCAAACTTATCTCATGGCATCTGCCCAATGTAGTCACAACATACTGGAAGAAGATATGCAAGAATGAAAGAACAGAACTTAACCTCCCAGGGACAATTTGAAAATGCAGAACAAGTGGTATCAAAGAAGATATGCAAACATAAAAGAACAGAATTTACCCTCCCAGCAACAATTTGGAAAATACAGAACAAGTGGTATCCAAGAAAGACAGCCTCAGTGTTTGAAACCATTTTTTCAAATACAAATTCCCTTCGTTTCATAAACTAGAAAAAAAAAAATAGAACTCATTTCATGCATCAGTTACAAAATAATTGAAGAAGATATATGCAAGCATGAAAGAACAGAACTTAACCTCCCAGCAACAATTTGGAAAATGCAGAACAAGTGGTGTCGAAGGAAGACATTATTGAAGGCCTTCCGGCTTGCAAGGATCCGTAAAAGAGTAACTAAAGTGGCACAAGATGCAGCGTTTTCATTTTCAGATTCAGAGTTAATTTGACATAGCTGCACCAAATGAACGGCCAACTTGATTTGCCCTGTGATTGGAGAAAAATTGACATCAAGTTACAGAAAGATCTTATCAGATTATTGAAAATAAAGTCGAACAAATTTGAGATTCCTCAAACCTCGTAAAGAAGTTTCTTCCACCATGAACTTGATAAACAGACAGAGAGCTGCGTCAAGACCTTTAAAGTAGTATTCCAGGTCCAGAAGTGCTTTATTTGCTTCTATTCGAATCTTCCAAGACGATCTCTCTCCATTTTTAAAATGTTTTATCAGCTCACAAACATGATCCTGCAGAACAAAGAGGCTGTGTTATGCGAAGGAGATAGGGCAGCTTTAAGTTAGAAGATAACAAACATAAAAGACCAAATTAAAAAAAATAATAAATAAATAAATAAATAAGCTTACAATAGGAATTGTGGTTGACATCTTTAATGCAACTCGCACTAGGGTGTGGAGGCAGTTGATAGTAAGGATTCCATCATAACTAGGCATGAAGCTGCTTGAAAGTTTAAAAATATCATAAGCTAGAACAACAAAGAGCCGCAGATGTAATTCACAAAATATTATGAATATCTGGACATGTGGAAAGCAGAATACACACCTGTCAAATTGCAGTAGTCGATCAATGCATTTTAGCAGAGAAGGTAACAAGGACATACTCTGAATTTTGGGTGCACAGAAAAACGTATTCAATCACATGAAGCATAGGTCATTTGGAGAAATATTCAGAGAATAAATATAAATGCTTATCAAGTTAATTCAAGAATTTCATTCATTAATTATACAAGCAAACTCTTGAACAAGGATTAGAAAACCGAACTGGTCATTGAACCAGAAGAGAAAGTAGTACAAGATTCAATGTTCGAACCTATTTTGAACTGGGGGATGTAATAGATATTAAAATTATTTTAATATAATTTAAATGATGCAATAACATAAGTATATAACAAAAATATATAAACTCATACACAATTATTATTATCAATATTTATAAATTTAAAAACTCAAAATTAAACACGCTAAGATGTTAAGATATAATAATATGTATATTATAAATTCAGAGATAAGTATATTAAATATATTTTAAAAATTAAAAAAATTTACAATATAGATATATAAATATACTTTATAATAATTAATAAATATATATATGAATATATATATATATATATATATATATATTTATATAGAAAAAGCCGTTGGGCCTATATTGAAATAAAAGCAGTTAAAGGAGTTTGAGGAGAGGGTCCATAGAGCTCTACCTCTACGATACAATGCTTAACAAAAATAATCAAAAGAACAGAACAAAAAAGTTCACAAAACTAAGTCAAGAGCGAGACCGTGATACTCTCGCTCCGTTTCTCGCGAACCATAAAGAATCTCTTTAATGCTATTCCATCGGCCCCGAGTCACCAAGGTATCATCCACTAGTGCTCGTATCCTCTGCGCTTCTTCCATCGAGAATGATAAACCAGTCAATCTTCACTGTCATCTTCTGCCTTTACTGCTTCTTCTGCTTCTCCCTCTTCCAATGACTGATCCAACGGAAACGTACCGGTGGGTTCGGCAATTGGTTGGGGATTTCTTCTTTTTCTGCTGAAAGTTTGGGTGTATCTGTTAGAGCAAACCGGTAAAGAAGTCCCTTGGATGGCTTGCTCCCCCATAGGAGGAAGTGTCACACATCCCGCATGTTCAATAACCACTGTAGTCACCGGAGTGACAATTTGTGTAACCTAGGCTAATGAGTCTCCCCGATGTACCCAAATCAATCGAGATTAATCGTTATCGGCGTCGATTCTACACTTATTCTCCTCGAGCCAGGGTTAGCGTCGACTCGCATGTTGGGAAGTCCCATCAACAGAAGGTCCCGTAAGACCTTTTCTCGAGTGAGGATGCGATCTATAAGAAGTCGTCCCTAACGTCCCCGAACATTTTGCAATCGCCGGCAAAAGAGAGGCATACTCTCCATCACTGCCTCTCCCGCCAAAACCCATCCGCACCATCGACTGATCCAAAAACGATCCACATCCCAAGAGCTGAAATCCCTCTCCACCCGAACCCCGACACCACCCCGGCGAGACCCTATCAAAAGTAGGTGAATCAACTCCGAGAGGAGTTCCGTGAGCTTGTTTTATGTTGGACAAGCGCACGTCGATCGTACAAACGAGCGGAGTCCCGAAGATTGAACCACATGGAACGATAAGATGTTCTTCAGATGGGTCAAAATCGGAGATTCATTTCATAAGTTTCATATGGGTGTCAACAATCAAAACAGATTGTTGAGAAAAGATTCTCGCATGATCTTCCTTTTGTATGCGAATAAGTAAGTGTTTGTCATCCAAAACTCCCGATTTCCATGCTCCAATAAGTTTCAGATTCTCCAAAAATTTTCTAACTAAATCCATCTTGGGGTGACCAAATTGGAATTTCCCAACTAAAGTAAACTTAAAATCATCGGAGAAAACCTTCATTTCTGTGAGTGGTGAAGAAAACAGATAGTGCTTCCCATCTTTAACACATATCGTCCTGATAAAATCACCATGTATTTTTCCAACAACGAATATCAGCGAATTCTTGTGAAGAAATATATATATATATATATATATATATATTAAAAGGCACTCAAGGCCAATTTCATTAAGATAAAACAGATATAAAGAGTCGTGGATGAGCCCGAAACTGCCTCAACCCATACGATACGACGCTAAACAAATGAAGTCTTAGGTCATAACAAAAAAAATTACAAAACGAATCATGTCTACGAACGAGAACGTGTCGCTCTCACTCTGTTCCTGGGAGATCCATAAAGTAAACTCTTAACGCACCGCACAATCGCTATGAGTGATCAAAGAGAATCGCTGAGCTTCTTCTTCGTCGAGAAGTGCAAACTCGCCAATTCGCCGCTCTCTTCTTCTTCTTCATCTTCTTCTTCTTCGATGCTTCGTCTTCGATGTCCGAATCGCGAACACTTACCGGCGAGCTCGGTCGAAGCCGACAATGACTGTAGCTTCTCCCGAGCTATTTGCAGACCGCAGAGAGGGGTCACCATACCACATTGCTCGCAAGTACGATGCTAATCACCGGAGAGGCAACTAGAGTAGGATGAAGAGTCACCCCGATGCCGATGTCGAGCCCGTATCAGACCGTGTTCCCTTTTCGAACTGCAGGTAGCATCGACGCTTTGTTGAAGAATCTCAACAACAACTAAAGGCGCCCGCAGGCCCTTTCCTCGAGGGGGTGCGACTGTAGAAAGTGCCCCTAGCGTGCCCAAACATTTTGCAATGCTCGGCAAAAAGAGGTTTATCCTCTACCACCACCTTCCGCCAAAACCCATCTTCGCCGTCCGTGATCCAAATTCGATCCACATCCTGGAGGGTAAAATCCCTCTCAACCCGAACACTCGCACCATCGGCCGATACTATATCATAAGTGTCCGAATCCACTCTCGCAGAGTACCAAGCGCTCGATCGACGTTATATAAAGCTTTATGTTGCAGACAAATGAAAGTGAGTCCCGAAAGCTTGAACCACATAGGAACAACAGGAGGTTCTTAGATGGGTCAAAATCGAGTTCATTTAATAATCTTCGTATAGGTACGAGCAAACCGTAAGTCGATCGTTGAAGCAAAAATCTCGCATAATCTTCTTCCTTTAAATTCGATAAGTAGATGTCTACCATCCAAAACTCCCAATCTCCAACCTCCAACGAAATTCGTATCCTCAAAGAACTTTCCGACCAAATCCATTTTGGACGACCAAATCGAATTTCCTGATTAGCGCGAACTTCACTTCCTCGCAAGAACCTTCATTTCCAATGCAAGTGAAGATAACCACCAGCACTCCCATCCTTTACCCCAACCGCCTAATTAAATGTTGTTCAATTTTACTCGCCGCCGCATCGTGAAAGGATTGTGGAAAAACAGTATGATCGAAACTTTTTTGTGGGAGGAGATATTCCTCGCCTACCACTCCCGCAAAAGTCGATTTTGCTCGCCATGAAGGCGTCTGAGAACCGGCTGATGTCGCAGCTGCAGCAGGGCAGCAGGAGGGGTCGGCTAAGAGGGCCCGGCTGCTGAGGAGATTGTGCAGTGCGTCGTTCAGTCAGCACAGACGAGCCCCCAGTAGCAGCAAAGCACCGCAGGGACCGCGACTGCACAGACGAAGACGTTCCAGGCGACGCGAGCTCCCCGACCCGCCTGCTGAGGAAGACAGACGAAGACGCGTAGATGGACGCGAGCTCCAGGAGACGACGCCAGCTTCCGAGACCCCGCAAGCTCCTTCGCGGGACGACGAAGCTGAGGGCGATGCACGGAGACCGACGATCGACGAGATCAACGCAGTGGAAAAATCGCCGCGGGTTTCGACATCAGGCAAAAACCCTAGCGGAGCGGGACGACGACGACGGCATCATATATATATATATATATATATATATATATAATAAGAATATAATTTGTAATATAAATTTATATATCTATAAATATTTTTTTTTAATTTTAAAATATATTTAATATATAGTTGTTATAATAAATTGTATATTAACTATTACAATGCTTTTTCTCATAGACCATTTAATAATTTCACAGCCCAACTTAATTCCAACATCTTCAAAGTTTCTTTAGTCCCACGTCATAAGAGAAAGTCAACATTCTCCTGTCTATACGGGAAATAAGAGCTTGAAAACAGGAGCAATAGACATGCCAGAGATTAACTTAACAAAGCGCAAATGAATATGATTTAAAAGTTTTTGAATCTATGACCATGGGTTTAAATAACATAAATTATAAATTTGAATTTTATAAAAAAAAAAAATTATAACCATTGGATTGAAAATTAAAGATGATTAAAAATTATGTTTGAATGGAGAGGGACTATTTTTATTAATTAAACTGGCAGTTCAAGTAGGTTTTCATCGATTTTATACAAAAACAAGCTTAGAGGTTAATCGGACAGAATGTATGCTCGGTCACGGTAGGACCAGTTATGGTAGATGTAAAGATTGAAACATTAAATAAATTTTTATTTCATTGATAATCATATAAAGCAGAAGCTATTTTAACCATTTCCATTAAGCTCAAACTCCCTCCTTGTATTTGTGCTCCTCCAGAAGCACACACAATAATGACAAGTAGAGAACGATTAGTAGCATACTCGATCAAACGGATTTTCTCACCTACTACGGATCCCATACTACCTCCCACAAACTGAAAATCCAAAACTCCAATTGCTATGGGAATACTGTTTAGTTGACCTACGGCCTTTTGAACAGCTTCATTTAAACCGTTTTACTTTGATAAAAAGCAATGTGATCTATACAAAGTTCTTCCTTTGAATGAAATCCAATGGGTCTATAGAGAGCATATCTTCGTCCATAAGCTCCCAAGTGACAGGATCTACGAAGAGTTTAATTCTATCTGAAATACTTTTCAAATGATATCCGCAGCACTCACAAATATTCATTTTTGAACGACAAAAAATTATAATTTAATCCATAGCAATTCTCACATTGAACCCATAATTGCTTGTATTTTGTATTTAGATCGAAAACATCAGATTGAAATAACACCTACTAATTTTGATACTAGAATTTGCATTTTCAATACTACTTGTACTTTTCATAAAAATGAAACTAGATTGAATATCATACATGGAATTAAACCGAGCCGATCCGATACGGTTTTTAAGACAGTTAATAACTCATAAAAAATGAATGATGCCTAAAAACTTTCCTATTCAATACCACAAAAATGTTGAAGTCTTAATAGTTATTCTAATATTTAAACGAATTAATTCATTAATCCCACACCCATTTTTTGTGAGTTCACAAATAAATCATTTCAATGTGTAGACTAAATTTGTTATGCTAGAATTAAATATTAAATGTTGAAGTCTTAATAGTTAATTCATTAATCGAACCCCCCATCCATCAATCTATCCATCTATATATATATATATATATATATATATATATATATATATATATATATATATATATATATATATATATATATATATATATATATATATATATATATATATGTCTTAGAGCACTCGTTTACATGAAATAAAAAGGGTACTAATACAAGTAATATGAGAGGGCTCAAACAAATTGAGCACTACTCATAAGAGACAAAATAAAACTCAAACAGAGCGATACAAAAGATAGAACAAAAGAGAAATAAGCAACTAAAGAGGACGAGGTCGCCAAGGCTTCCCTCTACCTCTAGTTAATGTAGCGCATCCGGATATTGAGACTCGAAGTGATTCTCCATCACCGGGAGAGACCAAAATATCAACCATTAAATTACTGCAGGGGATAAGTACACCGCAGCTTCTCTTCCGTCCCGGAGAGTATACACTTGTCATTCTTCTTCGAGAAAGTGAACGATCCGATCCGAAGTGGGAAATGTTGTTGTTGTGATCGGCTCCAATACTGGAATCTCCTACCCCTCGAATCGCGCTGGAACAGCTACGACTTATTAGGCGATGGCTTCTTCCTCGGCAATAGTAGACGACTTTTACGTCGTCGGATTATGAGTGTTTGTTTCTTCCCTATGTCATGGTGGGAGTCCGAACTCCTTTATAATGAGCTGCACTTCGAGATTAGTAGTATAGTTGCTCCAGAGAGAAGGTCGAAAGATGACCTCATCATGCTGCACGCTCGTCAACTACTTGATGCTCCTCCAAGGTCGATCCTTATGTATATGTATGTATATATATATATATATATGGATGTATGTATGTATGTATGTATATATATATATATGGATGTATGTAACGATGACAATTCATCGTCTTCGTCGCTCTGTTAGGGTTTCGCCTCATAGTGAACCATAGCGTCGATCGTTTGTCGTCTTTTTCGTCGATTGGCTTGTGGTGCGTCTTCATCGTCTTGGTGGAAGAGCTCCCTTCGTCTCGAGCTGCTCCTGTTGTTCACGGCGTGCATCGTCCTGCAGGTTCGAACGTCTCGAACTTGCCTGCCGGCTCGATTTCGCTGTCTTGCAGAGCGACTTCGTCGTCTCCGACGGAAACTCGTTTGTCCCGTCCGGATCGTGTCGAGCCGATCGAGTCCGCCGCTCGCGGCGTCGTCGTCTGCAGGTCCCGTCGAGACTTCGACTGTGGTTTCGCAGCCTGCCAGCCCGTTTCGGTTTGCTACTGCTGCGTTTTGATCGTGACTGCTGCTCCTGCTCTCGGTTTACACGGCGTGCCTCAGGTGGAGAGGGATTGTTCGTGACCACTGCCCCTCTCAACGCCGACTGCCGAGTTGTCTGCAGTGATTCGTCGCGACTCGCGGTCCGGTTCTTGCTCTTCGGTCGTGAGGAATCTCCCCGCTCGACGCCGGACGCTCGGCTCGGTCCCCTTGCTCTGCGAATGCTTTGAGTGGCTCAGAGGCCGATTCTTCTGCACTGTGGTCCGCTCGATCTGTGACTTCATCCGTCATCGTGGCATCAAAGGCTTTTATCATCTGGTCTTGTAGGCAACAATTCACAAAAACCTCGATCATCTCTTTTTCCACAAGAATTTCATGATCATCGTGGTCGAAAAATACGGGGTGATTTTATCGAGCCGATAGGTGTTAAAGACGGAAACCGGTTGTTATCTTCACCACTTTGAAATGAAGGTCTGCTCGATGATATTAAGCTTCTTTAGTGAAATTCGATTTAGTCACCAAGATGGATTTAGTTAGAAAATTTTTTGAGAATCTGAAACTTATTGGAGTATGAAAATTGAGAATTTTGGATGGCAGACACTTACTTATTCGAATACAAAAGGAAAAAAATTATGCGAGAATCTTTGCTCAACAATCTATTTTAGTTCTTGTAGACCATATGAAGCTTTATCAAATGAATTTCTGATTTTGATCTCATCTAAAAACCTCATATCGTTCACATGTGATTCAAACTTCCGGGACTCCACTTTCATTTGTACAATCGACGTGCCTTGTACAACATAAGTCAAGCTCTCGGTACTCCTCTCAGAGTTGATTCACCTACTTTGATAGGGTCTCGCCAGGTGGTGTCAAGGTTCAGGTGGAGAGGGATTTCACTCTTCTAGATGTGGATCGTTTTTGGATCACTGATGGTGCGGATGGGTTTTAGCAGGAGGTTGTGGTGGAGAACAAGCCTATCTTTTTCCAGCATTGCAAAATGTTCGGGCACATTAGGGACACTTGCTATGGATCGCATTCCCTCGGAAAAAGGGCTTCGGGCGCCTTTGCGCAGTTGGGACTTCCCGACATATAGTCGACGCTACTCCCGCTCGGGAGAATAGGGTAACGGATCGATGCTGATAACGGCTTAAACTTCAGCATGGCATTACTATCGGGAAGACTTCTCGAACGGATTATACAAATTGTCACTCTAGTGATTACGGTGGTATCGAACGAGTGGGAAGTGTGGCACTGCCTACTGCACGTGTCCGCTCTAACGGATACATCCAAACTTTCGGCGAAAAGAAGAAATCCCTAACCAAATGTCGAACCCACCGTGAAGAATCGACAGGATCGACCAATGGAAGAGAAAGCTAAGAAGAAGCGATGGAGGAAGAAGATGATGGCGAAGATCGGCGGGTTTATCACTCTCGACTGGAAGAAGTACTGGGATACACTTCTACTGATGATACGCTTGGTGAATCGAGGCGATGGAGTAGACGATAAAAGTGATTACTTTATGGATCACTGAGAAACGAACGAGAGTATCACGTTCTCGCTCTTGACATTGTTTTGTGATCTTTTCGCTCCGTTCTTTTCGTTATTTTTTTTTAGTATTGTATCGTAGGGGAAGAGCTCCACTGGACCCTCTCCTCAATCTTCCGTAACCACTTTTATATCAATATAGGCCCTAGGACTTTCAATATATATATATATATATATATATATATATATATATATATATATATGCTCTTTTCGACTCCTATTCAATGTTATTACAGACCTCTTCTATCACCTTCAAAATTTCTATCTCTACAAAGTTAGAGGACAACTATATATTTTCAAGGATATCGCATATTGAGCATTATCTCAAGAAATAGAGCTTTGAGAATTTACAAATTCCAAGTTAAGCAAATGGTTTCAAAGAAAGCAAGCCGTGTGAATGACACAATCCTGGCAATATTTAGAGGTAATAGTGTTGCACAAAAAATAATACTCATCTCCAAGAATTATCTAATTCATTAGTTTATCGAAAAAATTTTATCGAGGAGAATCACCAAAATAATGTTGATGGATAATAACATACTTACCAAAGAAATTTATCAAAATATGATTAACCTCTTGGAGTGGAGGATTTGAATTTAGCGGTGTTGGATTATAACCACATCGTGTAATTTCTTAAAAATTTGTTCAACATCAAATTTTATTTTAGAAAATATAACCAACACACATGTGTGATCATCAATACAATAACGAACTATCATTTTGAGTTAAAAGTTGAAAACACTCTAAATAAGTAAAATAGGTGTAGTGACTTTATATGGTTTAGGTATAAATGTAGCTTTTTGGTGGCTTGCAAATCTACAGAATTATATCTTTAATACCAAACAAAAAGGAAAAAAAATTTTAAGATAGGGAACTTTAAAATGACCTAACTTGCCATGTCATAACATATTTTAATCCCTTATTTCGAAAAGCATAGCACCTTGTTGATAGCAAGGGCATTATTAATCTCACATAAATCTTCATTAAATAAATATAGATTTCTAACATCGTTAGCAATATCAGTCCTCTTCCCAAATCTATGGTAATAAAATTTATAAGATTTTGATGGAAAGGTGACTTTTCAGTTGTGATCTTTAGCCATCTAACTAACAGACATGAGGTTACCAAAGAGATCTATAAAATTAAATGGATAAATCAAACAAAGCTTAAAGTTAATTATAATCACTCTTGTCCAAGCAAGGGGGGCAGAGATCAATCATTAATTTTGACTTGGAGGCTTTCAAGTTAGGCAATATAAGAAAATAATAGCAAAAAAAACCTTTCAAGTAATCAAATGCCCTTAAGACAATGATCCAAAAGTCGTGGACTTTACTGGTTCAGCAATGTGCCAAAAAAAATAATAATAAATAAATAAAAACTTCCTTGACAGAAATGAAGCCTGCATTTTTAGATGAAAATTGTATTGAAATTCAAATTGTTCTCTGTTTTAGGAAATATCGCCAAAATTTTCACTATTTCACATCTTTAGTCTCTCTCTCTCTCTCTCTCTCTCTCTCTCTCTCTCTCTCTCTCTCTCTCTCTCTCTCACACACACACACACACATTTTTAGTGACATAAGTTTTAGTTTCTTCTTAATGAATAGTACATGCGTTTTGATTTCTTAGTTTGTCAAGAGCTTCCCAACAATTTCGTCAAACGTGATTAGTATTCTACATGCATAACAACAAACTCCACACCTTAGATCATGTCTTAGGTTTGGATCTAGACTTTTGATGGCAAGAGAACAAGCTTCGATATGAGGGTATTTTTGGAATGATAAAGCATTATATTTTGTCAACTTCATTCTCTTTAAACTTCAGTAAATACTTCAACTTGGGAAAGGGGAATAATCCCAAATATGATTCTACAAATCTCACATCTTCACCAAAGCCTACCAAAAAAATTCTTAAGTTTATATTTTCTTCACGAGTTTGATGTAATCATCACTAAACTCACCACAACAAACATTCAGCTCAAAGATATCTAGTCATTATAAACTTGTTGTAAAGTGAAAAATTCTGTGAAACTATTACTCCCTTACATGAAGCTTGATCTCACTTTCATGACACGAATTAGTTAGCCATGTTATGCAGTGTAGTAGACCTCAGTGTCCTTTTCCATGAAATTGATAATCCAAGACATTACTAAAGCATTATTGGTATCCCATGAAGGAAAGGAAGAGTCGACCAGTTCAGGTTGACAGATGGCAGCATTTAGGTATACTATCTTCTCTCTTTTTTGCATCGCCAATGGAGCAGTGCTACACCATTAAAAGAAGTTTATTTCCATTTAGTTTGAAGGTAGCGATTTGAGGTGGTAAGTATCCAATAAAGACTTCAAGAATGATTGTGTGACTTGGTAAGGTAGAGAGAATTGAGCAAAAAAAATAAATATTTAGGAGTAGTCATTGCATATACAAAACCAATCCTCAATACCACGCAAGAAATATAATATATATTTAAGAGAAAAAAAAAGTGAAATACTCCATGTTATATTTTTCCAAAACACGACTCCAAATATAAAAGTAAGGAAATAATATGAAAGATATTGCAATTAAAAAATTACTGGCAACAGTAATTTGATAGAATCTAAAAAATAAAAACAATAGTAAAGATGCATAGTAAATTTGCCCCTACTTCAGACCATAGGATGCCATCCAAGGGCAGAACAATAATGTTATCAATTGAAGGCAGCCCAGACCGATGCAAACGCATACTTGTCAACCTTGGCATTGTGCTATGTGCAAAATCCTAAGATGTACGCCTCAGAGTGACCCATCAATGCCATACCTTCAACGCACAAGTCCAATGAAGAAAGGCAAAACTTTTATTTATTATTTAAAGAAATCAAGTAATGTAAAGAATTCAACAATTACCACATCTAGCCTAGCCTTCATCAATCACACTAAAAAAAATGGATAAAGCCACCAAAAGGTCTAGGTCAATAAACCTACTGCAAAGCAGTTTCGTTAATAAGAGGTCAATTGCTCTTCATCACGTGTCAAAAGTAACTTTATGACCTTAAACAACAGATAAAACCTAAAACAGGCCTAAAAACTTTACTTTGAGCACTATAGGGAAGACTTCAACTTTGACTACAATCTAAGAAAAAAATTCAATTGCAAAGTTTTTGAATAAAATGACAAAAGTTTCCAGTTTAAAAAAATCATTAATATCAAAAGATTCAAACTTCAAAACACAAAATTTCTATAAAAGTGAACTAAATTTAGTGGCTAAATGATCATTTTAGATAAATTTTATAAATTCAAAAGAAAAAGTTGGAGACGTGATACTCTAGAACTGTAATAAAGGCACAACTTCGATTTTAGATTTAAAAGAAGTCTAAAAGTATTAATATAAATCAAATTTTGAATTTGTTTGCCAGGAGAAACTTCGATTTTGAGGAGAAATAGACAAGCGAGTAAACCACCATGGGATTCATAGGTAATGTAAAATTAAGGCTCGCACAAAATAGACTACAATGGAGTCAAGCAACAAACAGGAATCGAGTGAGTTGGTTGGTAGGATAAAGGTTAGCAAAAAGAGACCAGGTTGAAACATGTATGTTAAAATGGCTGGAATCGGTAGCGAGCAATAAGATCAAATTAGATTGCACTTTGCTTAAGTGCAGTTTTCACAAAGTGGGCGTGGGATCTGCAGGACACGGTTTGGTAACGCATTCAAAAATTCTTGAAGTCCCAATGAGGGAGAAAAAAAAAAAAGCAGACTCTGATTAAAGTGCAAAAATTGTGGTGTAAGGTGATGGGGTTTGGAAGTCAATAATTGTAAAAATGCATGTAAGATTTGATAACAAATTGATGGAGGCATGGAACAAGAAAAGCCTAGCATCTTGCTTGGATCTCAGGAGTATTGGGCCTCACAAATAATTTAAATTTATTAATGTTTCACTGCTAATCACAACCAATCATTCCTATTTATAGCCATAACGTAACATGGATAAAGATAAAAGTATTAAATACAATCTAATTCAAATATTCATATCTAAGTTATCTAAATAGGATAATTTGAACAACGACAACAATAAAAACAAAGCCTTTATCCCACTAAGAGGGGTCGGCTATACAAATCATTTTTCTCGATTGTGTCCTATTTAGTGTCATATTTTCATTTAATTCTAATAAATTAAGATCATTTTTATGCAATAAGCCCAAGTCTTCCTAGGTCTACCTCTACCTTTCTTAACATAAGTCGAATCAAAAACATCTACTCTCCTGATCGAAGCATCAGATGGTAGACATAATGTGACCAAACCATCTAAGGCGACTCTCTAATTTTGTCCGTCACTGGAGCTACCCCAACCCTATAACGGATATTATTCATTTCGCATTTTGTCTCTAAGTGCAAAGCCACTCATCCACCTAATCATTCTCATCTCGACAACACATAACTTAGCATTATGCTTCTCTTTAAAAGGCCAACACTCAGCACCATAGAGCATTGCAGGTCTCACCACCATCTTATAAAATTTTCCTTTCAGTCTCACAGGTAAGTGTTGCCGAGATGAGAATGATTAGGTGGATGAGTGGCTTTACACTTAGAGACAAGATGTGAAATGAATATATCCGTAATAGGGTTGGTGTTGCACCAGTGACAAATAAAATTAGAGAGAGTCGCCTTAGATGGTTTGGTCACATTAAACATCGACCACCAGATGATCCGATTAGGAGAGTAGATGTTTTAAATACAATTTATGTTAAGAAAGGCAGAGGTAGACCTAGGAAAACTTGGGCCTATTGCATAAAAATGATCTTAATTTATTAGAATTAAACGAAAATTTGACAAAAAATAGGACGCAATGGAGAAAAAGGATTCATGTAGCCGACCCCACTTAGTAGGATTAAGGCTTTGTTGTTGTTGTAGTGTTGGTGTAGTCTCACAGGTACTTTTCTATCACACAAAAGGTCGGACGCATTCCACCACTTCAACCAACCAACTTGAACTCTGCTATTAACATCCCCATCTATATCACCATTACTTTGAACAATAGCAGATATCTAAATCGTTCACACTTTTTAATAATTTGATCACCCAAAGTTACATTTTTGTCACTAGTGCTACTATTACTAAAATTAAAATCTATGTATTTAGTTTTATTTCTACTCAAACAAAAGTCTTTAGACTCCAATGTTATCCATGAGGAGGACATCATCAGCAGAAAGCGTACACCAGGGCACATCCTCTTGTAAATGTCCAGTAAATCCATCCATAACTAAAGCAAAAAGATATGGGCTTAAAGCCGATCCCTGATGTACACCAACAGAAATAGGAAAATAATTATTCAATCCTCCTTCAATTCGAACAGAAGTAACAGCTCTAGTATACATATCTTTAATGACTTGAATACAAGTCATAACAAAACATTTCTTCTTAAGGACTCTCCAAAGGACACATCTCTTTCAACCTTTTCGTAAAATTTTTCTAAATCAACAAAAATCAAATGTAGATCCTCCTTATTATCTCCGTACTCCTCCATCAAACCTCTCAATAAATGTACAGCTTCCATGGTAGGCCTGCCCGGCATAAATCCAAATTGATTATAAAAAATCTTCGTAATACGTCTTAAACTATGTTCAATTACCCTCTCCCATAAATTTAAAGTATGACACATCAATTTAATTCATCTACACTCTTATGCATCCCCTTTATTCTTAAAAATGGGGACCAAAATACTCTTCATCCACTCCTCAGACATCCTTTTAGTTTTAAAAATAATATAAAAAAGTTTAGTAAGCCAAGAAACTTTCAAACCACCTAAATATTTCCACACTTCAATTGGGATATCATGAGGTCCTGCAGATTTCCACCATTGGTTTTCTTTAAAGCCTCCTCATCTTCTTTTATATTAATGTGACGGTAAAAATGAAATGCTTTATTATTATTAATGATATTAAGATCACTATGATCGATCATATTTCAGAAATTTCATTAAAAAGTTTATCAAAATAACTCACCCTCCTATGTTGAATATCTTGTTCTAACAAAAGCATTTTTTTATTTTAATCTTTAATACACGTTATTTGAGTTAAATCTTTACTTTTCTTTTCTCTTTGTTTGCTAGTTTATATATATATTTTTCACCCTCATTAGCATCTAACATGTTATAAAGATCAGTAAAAGCAGAATTCTTAGCATCGCAAATCGTTCTTTTAGACTCCCTACAGGCCGTTATATATTTTTCTCAGTTATCTAAGCTTTTACATTTAAATCAATTTTTATAACATAACTTCTTATATTTTATCTTGTCTTATATATTATTTTTCCACCACCAACTATTTTGTTTAAAGAAACTTTTTCTTTTGATTCTTCAAATATATATTTTGACACTTATTTAATAGCATTTGTTATTTTTTTCCACATAGCAATTGCTTTTTCATGAACATCTCAAATTTTTAAATCTTAAATTTTACTCGTAAAAGTAATTTTATTTGTGTCTTTTAAGTGCCCCGTCTAATTTTAAGATGTTGAATTTTAATATTGTTTATTTTACAACATTTTATCTTAAAATTTAGAACTAATAATCGAAGTTGAGTACTTAATTCCTCATTTGAAATGATCTTACAATCCTTACAATCTCGACGATCTCTTCTTCTCATAGGATAATTTAACTTAAAAAAAATAAATCAAATTAAAATAATCAAACATTAAAAAAATAGTTTAAAAAAAAGGCTTAAAAATAAAATGATGAAGATCCTTTATAACTTGATTTGACTCCACTTGATAACCTATAAAAATCAAAGATTTTTTACCACCAAATTACTTCTTATAGCGTCATTTACTTAGATGACAGTATTCTAAAATGCAGATCCTTTTCTAGTTAAATTTTTCTACATTTTGTTATCCTTTGGTGGGGTGAGAAAGAAAGTCATCACATGGTTTTACAATGACCTTGCATGAAATTTATCCAGTGCAATAACCTATGAAAGCTCTTTTCATAACTTATATCCCCTCAATTCCAAAACTTGCTCCTAGTATAATGCTTACTATGAAGATGATTTTCATATTTTCTATTATTTTTTACAATAAAATTTGGATGAGACTTTATAAGAATGTTTAGAATTCACAAGGTTATGGGAATCATAAATTCTTTACTCTCTTCTTAGAGAGACAATCATATGAAAAATATTTTAAATGGATCTTTGGACCATTTTCATTGCTTCAATTTAGATTGAAATTTGAAACATTTACGAAAATCTAACCTATTTACAAAATTAGCAAACATCCAAATAAATGAGCAACCCAACACATAAATTTATGTTTGCCACAATCAAATTGTTGAGAATTTGACAAAATCCAAATATATGAGTTGAAATTTGTTGTGAATTTTGATATTTGGGCAAAATTTTGAAAAAAAAAGATAGGTGTTATTCATGCAATTAGTCAAGTTTAACGTAAGTATGACATTGACCCTTCGGATTATTTGAAATGAGAAAAATACAAAATATATCTCCAACACTAAAAAAAGAGTATGCCTACTTTTGATTGTTCAACTCATTCCTACAAGAAAATTCATATATATTAAAAAAGCTCAAGGGAAAATATATTAGAAAAGAAAGGTATGGATAAGTGGGATGTGAGGACTCAAACTGGAACCCAAAGCACCCGGTAAACAACACACACCATGGTCCCAAAAAAATACATGTATACCCCAAAAGCATAGAAAACATAAACAAGTAAACATTACTCAAAAAGTCTTCAAACACTCGGAGAATCAAACATAGAAGAGCTTAAGGATCAACCCAATTTTCCTTACTTCTTACCTCTTGCTCTAGGTAAGAAGTCAGCTAACAAATGGTTATGTCTACTGCCATTACGCGTGACAACCAAGGTGTCATCCATTAAATTCCTGATTTCTAGTAGGCCTCTATTGTAAACATTCCATTCTTCATCCGAAGATTGACTCATTTAATAAATGATTTAGTCCAAAGATTGTCGGGCATGCGTAGGGTGCTGCACATCATGAACCTCTTGTGCCCGATAACAGTAGCAGCTTGCTCGATCTGATTAAGTGATGGAGTTGCAGTAGAGAGCTCGCGTAAGATAGAACTTTAAAGTTGTATCTGGGACACACCTGGGGCTGAACATTTCTCCACAAGATTGTCAACTGTTACATCAATGATAGGTTCTATAGTAGGTGAAGTATGACAAGTCTCCTCTGTCACCACCAACAGAGGTTCTACATGAGGAATCAAAGAACCTGCATCTTGAGCATTACTTGGAGGCTAAGCAGTTGAAAGACTGAGCAATATAAAAGAAAACTAATTTACGGGAAAAAAATATGGAATTTGGATGTCGAAGAGTAGAAACTATGGAATTTGGAAGTTCATGAACAGAAGACTTTAGATGACAGAAGGAGATACTAGGAACTTCTGTTAGTGGCTCGCTGACAAGCCTGATCAACGCTTGCAAAGAATACAATGATCGATAGAAATATCAAATCAAAGCTTGCAACGACCCAACCTAAACATTCCAAGAAGTTAAGAAGCCTGTAAAATTTGGATTTTCATCAATGGCTCGTCAAAGGAGAGGAGTGATTGACGAACAAAGAGATACGGATCAAAGGCATTACCTATGACAGCATGCAATTTGATTCTTCATCAAAATCTAGACAAGCCATTCCATTATACATCAATGGCTTGTCGTAGAAGCAAATAGATGTCCAAGTCAGATAGAGAGTGGCGTGCATGCAAAAAGAGGGTCAAGACAATATTTCATGCATGCCTTTGCCTTTGCATTCAAATATGGTTTTTTTTATATATTTCTTAAAACGTTTCTAGCTAGTATACAAGTGTCTAAGCATGTTCAGGTCACGTTGGAAACTAAATCTACTATAAATTAGTTTCTGTGCAATCTAAAAAATGCTAGAAAAATGTTGGGGCATTTATTGTCGTGCTTTTGTCTCAAAATTTGAAAATTGGTACATGAGTTAACCCAAACCACAATAGAAATGCAAATATTATTGTTGAAGTTCATAAAAGAGTTACACACAAGACTCCCGACAATAGAGAAATAACAACATAAATATAGACATGATATCCTAGGGCGACAACGAATGTGGTGGGATGCGGCAACAGGCTGGAGTTGGGACAACAGTGGAAGGGGAGGTAGAGGGTGGCGGCAAAAGTAGAAGGGCTGGAGAAGGGTCTGCGACAGCAAGTTGGGTTTGGAGGAGGAGTTACCGCAGTGGGTGGGGAGGTCATAGGGATTATGACCACCAGGGATTGAGGGGATGGGTTGGCAGCAGAAGATTTGGAAAGCGAACACAGGGATGACAGCGAGTTTGTGAGGTAGGAGGGTGATGGCAGGGAAAACTGAGAAACCTGGGTGAATAGTGGGCAGAAGCGATAAGGGAGGCGAGGTATGGCATGATAGTAACATGGAAGGGGTTTGGGGCAGCAACGGGAAGGTAAGGGTGACGGAGATATGTAAAGATAATCACCATCTTGGAGCAGGATACATCCGTAGCACCACCTGTCCTCGAATACAATCCTAGACGAGAAAGGGGGGGAGTATTGTTGGCCGTCCAGCCTCCCCGCTGGATTGGAAATTTATTGATGAATCGGTCATTTCATCCTAAGCCCAGCATCCCACATGTTTGACACAATCATGAAAGACAATTAAAAGTACCTGAACTTCATAGAATTCCCCCAACTTTTTCAAGTTAAAAACAAAAGATTTTTTCATTGATTAGCATTTAATGGTAAAACATCAGCGCATTTTGAAACAACTTTAACCTGGATTGAATACTAAAAACCAAAAGAGGGAATTTCATATCTCAAAATTACCACCATGACACCCTTTATATGCACATGTAAAACTCATCTCACTCCAGCATGGATGAATCAAGCATATGCCCCAGCATTATGGAGCAAAATAAAGGACTGTTTCTAAATCTTTGAAAGAGTACAGCAAGAAAGTTAAATCACTAAAGCATCTACTATCATATTTTAAGATACAATAAAAAAGCTAAATTGACAACCGTAAAACAAAATTCAGAATAACAGCTACCAAAAAAAAAATCGATGTCATTTTGCTGCACTCAGCATATTGTTTGTAAAAACATGATTTCATTTTCACTCATTTAATTGAAATAAGGAATATTGATCGTTTTTAACTAAACCTAACCAACTTATGGGTTTAGCAATCTTCATCAAATTTCAAAACATGTATTCTAACTTCAAGAAACCAAATGGGCCTCAAGAATCATTGCACAGGATTTTAAAGAAAAAAAGCTATCAAATCAACTTACAATACATATGGATATTATACATATGAAGGATAAAACGGAAGCAGAATATATAAAATTTAGATTTCACTTGGAAAAACTGGGTGACATAGGACAGGCACCGTGCCCCGACAAAGCATCTTCAACGATCCTGTGTTCACAGGTCATCGAACAAGGCCGTCCGACTTCCTGTTCCAATTTTCTTCTCGTTCGGTTTATTTTCAAAATATTTTATTTCTCATTTCTTTATTTCCAATTAGGTTATTTTCTATCGTGGGACTTCTATATATGTTTTATTAGTGTTTTGGATTTTCAATTTTGTTGATTTTGAGTGCTAAACAAACAACTTTGAAAGAGTCAACTTCTAATTTCACCGCAGAATAGAATCAAAGGATTTGAGAAAAACTGGAACAGAAAAATTAAGAAAACACAATCAACTGAAATTTTAAGAGGAAACCGAAACGGGAAAAAAACCCAGGAACCACACCCCACCATAAATTTCACCGTGTAATCCGGAAAGTTTAACAAAGGACTCACAAAAGTTATTTTCCATATTAACACGAAGAAACTTACAGAACTTTCACCAACAAACTTTCCTCTCCAATCCGACGTAAAAATCATAACAAATCACCAAATCCACCACTTCGACACTCCTCACCTTCACTGAGATTCTCGTCAAAGAACTCTAAAAAAAGAAAAAGCATGTTACCCTTTACCACGCTCGAAATCGGCTCAAAAACTAAAATCCCGTGTACTAACCGCACTGGAGGCATCAATCTCTCGGGATAAAGAGCAGCGCCCACTCCATAGCGGACGCATATGCGCCCAAACCCAACGCCTAAGCATCAGCTCCACTGTAGCTGCGCTCTTACGGGGCGTTTGAGCTTCCATGGCTGGCGCCTAAGTGCCAGCCTTAAATGTTGCTTAGAATGCTTTGGCTTCAGACACCATAACAATGACCCACTTGGAGACAAAGCAACGAGCACCAGTGCACTGAATTGCCTTCATAGACATGTATCATGGTGTGGCTCACCCCCGATCTCAATCTGCATGAAATCCAACTGAAGCCGAGCACAGCTTAAGTTTCTCAACGGTCACCACCTTCGTCAACATATCTGCAGGATTTTCAATTGTATTTATTTTTTCCAGAAATAGTTGTCCATCTTCTAAAAAAGATCGAATTAAGTGATACCCGAGCTGGATGTGTTTCGTCTTAGCATGAAAAGCAATGTTCTTAGCAAGATAAATTGCACTCATACTGTCACTACAAAGCATTCCAATCCCCTACTCATTGCTCAATTCTGATATGAAGTTTTGTAGCCAAATCATCTCCTTGCTAGCCTCAGAAATAGCAATATATTCAGCCTCCATAGTTGAAAGTGTAATAATTTGCTGCAGCCTGCGAACACAACTCACAATTGTGTTCTCCAATATGAAAATATATCCTGTTGTACTTCTACTATCCACATCTCCTGCAAGATCTGAATCTATGCATCCTTGTAGATTGATTCCTGCATGTTCATAATAAAGTATCATGTTGACTGTTCCTCTCAAATACCAGAAAATCCACTTTAACGCCTCCCAATGATCTCTGCCTGGATTGCTCATGTACATGCTGACTACCCCCACTGCATATGCAATATCTGGCATGGCAATACGGAGTTCTTTCCATCTGGTTGTTCTGCCTCAGAGTTAGGCAATATTAGATCGTTTGAACTAACTACTTAAGGGAGTGCTAACTAGTTTCAACTCACTCAGGTTGAACCCCTGTAGGATCTTATCAACATACTCTGCCTAGGATAGTTTTAATGTTCCTGCACTCCTAACCCTGTTGATTCTCATTCTGAGGACCTTTTTGGTTGGACCTAAATCATTCATCCCGAACTCACTTGATAAATATATTCTTAAAGGCCCTGATTTTCTTAATATTTTCCTCTGCAATCTGCATGTTATCCACATACAGAAAAAACAAAATATAACAGTTAGTGAAGTGTTTGATGGAGCAACGATGGCTTGTATGGCTTCATGTACCCATTGTCTGACATGAACCTTTCAAACCTCCTACACCACTGTCTGGAAGCCTGCTTCAAGCCATACATGTTCTTATTCAATCTGTAGACCAAACCTTCCTTTCTTGGAAGCTTGTAACCTTGTGGTTGCACCATTTATAGCTCCTCCTCTAGATCTCCAAGTAAGAAAGGTATTTTTACATCATTTACTTTAGATGTAGATCTTCCTCTGCTATCAAACTCAACTCAATTCTGACAGTCGTCAACTTCACTATTTGGGAGAAGATCTCTGTGCAATCCACTCCTTCCTTCTGTTGGGAACCCTTCACAACGAGTCTTGCCTTGTATTGTTTGCTACCATCTGACTCCTCTTTCAGCCGACAGACTAACTTGTTGTTCAGCGCTCTTTTGTCATTTGGTAGCACTATCAAATCTTAAATCTGATTCGACTCCAAAGATTGCATTTCTACATCCGCGCAAGCTCTCACTCACTTTAATCTTCAACTTGGGTGGTCTCCTCAAAACACTCTGGTTCACCACTATCAATTAATAATAAATAGTGTGAAGAAGGAGAATACATTTGTATGGGTTCTTTCACTCTGCTGGATCCTTTGACTTCAGCAGCATGCAAATGAGGAACTTCTAGTGCTCCTTTTGATTAAGCACTTGTTCATTACCCATCTTCTTGAACACCATTGTCATCTATTTCCACATATCTAGATTCTTCAGAAGCAGCCAACAGACTGAGTTCTAAACCTGTCATTGTACATCTTCCATTTCATTGAAAATGACATCTCTGGTCCTAATGAATTTCAAATTCTAATAATCTCCATACTTGTACCGAAATTCATATGAGTCATATCTAATGAAGATGCACTCGACAAATTTTGAGTTAAGCTTGTTCTTAGACCCTGCATCAACATGCACATATGTAGAACACCCAAATGCTCTTAAATGAGATTGACATACTTTTTTGTCACTCCGAACAACTTCAGATAAGCCTTCCTCCAAAGGTACTAAAGGACTTTGGTTAATCAAACAAACTGCAGTGTTTACTGCTTCAACCCAGAACTGTTTTGGCGAACCAGCATGCAACCTCATGCTCCAGACACGCTTTGTGATTGTTATGCTCATGTGCTCAATCACACCATTATAATGTGGTGTCTCTGGGACACTGAACTCGTGCCGAACCCCCTCTTTAGCACAAAAATTTTTGAACTTCTGATCACAGTACTCGCTCTCATTATCTAATATGAAACACTTCAGCATCGAAATTGTCTCATTTTCTAAAATAGTCTTTTACTTCTTAAAGATTTCAAATACATCAGATTTTTGCTTAAATGAACTCATAACTTTCTCATGTGATCATCAATAAACGTGATAGAGTAGCGAAAAACTCAAATGAACTGAACTGTGGAGTAGGACCCCATACGTAACTATGTACTAACTCCAATTTCTTTGATTTCACCAATAACCCACAATTAAAGAATGAAACTTTCTTTAGTTTGTCATAAATACAATCTTCACACAAATTCAAATCAACTGATTTCTGACCCTGAAGCTTATTCCTTTAGGGTATAGACTTCATACCATTCTCGCTCATATGGCCAAGCCTACGATGCCACAGAGCTGCATCCAACCTAGTTTCAGCCACATCAATGAAGTCATCCATTTAATTGATCAGATAAAGGGTGTCTTCAATGTTGCCCCAAGCCATTATCAATGCCCCCTTGTCACCTTCTACAAATCACATGTGAAAGTAATTACGGGTCCTGACTTTATCAACTGGCTAATAGAGATAAGATTTCTCTTCAAACTAGGAATGTGTCTGACTTCAATAAGCCACTAGACTGCTTCATTCGACAACTTGATATCAACATCACCCTTTCCATTATAATACAGACATTGTTAACTCTCAGATAAATCTTCCCCACAACACTCACAGTGTAGCTCTTAAATACCTCTATATTGGGGTAAGAATGAAAAGAGGCACATGAAGCCACTGTCTAGTATTCAATACTGACTAAAGATAACACCAGGAGTCACTTTGGATTTCCCCTTTATGAGACATTAGTAGAATGAATACTTTCCTGTCCTCCACCACCAGCTTGCCTTCGAGCCTTGCGTTCTTCTTGAAATTTCATTTCTTATCGTAGTTCCAACAGTCTCCTCTACTTGACTAGTGCTTTCTTTTCTCGGACTTGGATCTGCATCTGCCTGTATTCTTGCCAAGATTAATCCCCCTGTTATCAACATTCAACGCAGAACCTGAAGATTCACCATTCACTGTTATTCTACGAATTTCATCATTCAGCATCAGACCCACGATATCATTGAAGTTCGACGAAGTCCTAAAGAATTACTCACGGCCATTACTAAGTCATCCCAGCTATGTGGCAATGAAGATAGAATCACAAGTAATCCAACCTCATCATCAAACTTGAACCCTACATAACACAACCCACTCGTCACAATATTGAAATTATTAAGATGCACTGCCACTGAACTGTCTTCTACGATCTTCAAGTCGAATAACTTCATCAGAAAAACCTTATTGGAAGCATAAGGTTTTTCATACAACTTGGCCAATGCCACCATGAGATACATTGTAGTATTTCAATTCATAATATTTGAACGCAACAGGGGAGGAAAGTATCAACCAAATCAAACCAAGTGTCCCTTAATTCAACACTTCTTATTCCTCCATAAGCATAGGCTCAGGCTTCCTGTGAAGCATTATAATGGCAAAAATAATTTTTCTGATACAACAAATCCTCTACCTGCATCTTCCAAAAGTGAAGTTCGTCCGATTGAACTTCTCCACTTTAAACATTGCTTCGTCGGTCATTGCTCCCACTTGAATCGAACCCCGCTCTAATACTTATTTGTTATTATTTTGTAAGAGCACCTTCTATTTTCACCACAGAATAGGATCACAAGATTCGAGAAAAACCTGAATAAAAATTTAAGAAAATACAATCAAAGCAACCAAAAAACACCGGAATTTTAAGTGGAGAAACCCGAACACACGAAAAAACTACGGAGCCGTATCACTACAAATTTCACTATGCAATTTATAATGTTTTACAAATGACACACAATTTTCTTTTCCACACTCACGCGAAAAAAACTTATAGAATTTGCGCTAACAATCTTCCCTCTCCAATCTAATGTAAAAATCGTGTCGAATCACTAAAATCCACCTCTTCGACACTCACCGAGAAGCTTGTTGAAAAATTAAAAAGAAAAAAACAGCAAGATACCCGCTCGAAATCGTCTTAAGAACTGAAATCTCATGTACTAACCGCACCAGGCACGCCTAAGCGCCAAGCTCTCTGTATCGGCGCCCAAAAATGGGAGCTCAGGAACTAATGACTGGTACCTATGCGCCGGTCTCTCGGGAAAAGAGCAGTGTCTGCTCTATAGCGGGCACATATGCGGCCAGAACCGGCGCCTAAGCGCCAACTCCACTGTAATCATGCCCTTATGGGGCGCTTGAGCGCCCATGGCTGGCGCGTAAGCGCCAACCTTAAATGCTGCTTTTAATGCTTTAGCTCTACACACCCTAACATTATGAAGTTGAGAGACTTTTTCTCTAATTTATGATCTTTGGAGAGTTATATCATCTTCCTAGTGCAAGTGGTGTGGTTGTACCTTGCCTAGGATCAGGTGGTAAATCTCCCTTAACGTCCTTACTACACCGTTTCATCAATCGGCACTGTTTTCAAGCTGAACAGACATCGAGCTCATTCAATTGTTGTCCAACAGCAGGATATATGCATCTCTCCGTCTAAACGCCGCCGTCAAGCTTCCATATTTTATTCCACTGCTATTCCAAAACCACGTCCGTCCAAAACTGCTAGAAGTGTCCTAGAACGGTAGCACTGAGCTTTTACAAAGATAAACCAAAAAACGTTACACATATAGAAAGACACTATACTTTTGAGTCCATATAATTCAATAGCAATTTCACCAAATGTAAAAATAATAAGTCTGTAAAAGAAAGCTAGGCTTCAGAGGAGACAAAAAAAATGAGGCAGAAAGATTAATCAATAATAAATCAATAAATATAACATTATATTGATAACTGAGACAAGTATAAAACATACCTGCTGACTAAACTCAAGTTCGCCGATAGAGCGAATCAGAGTGGTTAGCCAATAAACATCTGAATAGGGATTCCCGTTGTTATCATTGTACTAAAAGAAAAAAAGAACGAATAAAAACAAAAAACAAGCTTGCAAGAGCTATCATTCATAAAAAAATTTATAATATACCTAGTGAGTAAATAACCAAATAAAACTGAAATAAACTCCTAATAAATAAGTTATCAACAATTAACGGACTAAATATTTATAAAGTATATATATCAAGACAAACAAAAACTCAAACTATCTCAAGCGTAATTTACAAATTGTTTACGAATGTTAGTTAATCATATGCCTTCATGTATACATGCTGAAAAAGAGAGAGAAAGATTTTAGTTATACACGATTGGTTTTTATCATCTCATTATATTGTTGATGATTTTTTTTTAGCAGTGATTGACACTGTTCTAGGAGTCCTGGAAGTTGTTTTAATAATCAGATTTAGAGGTTAGATGATTGTGGAATAATAAAGGAGAGGGAATGTGTGAAGCCCATGGTGTTTCAGATTGGTGGCAATTTAGAGGATAGATGGTTGTGTGATAACAAGGGATATTAAAAAAAATGTATCTATCAATAATTATGTCAAACGGAGACAACCATTGATGAAACAATCAACACATATTAAATTTTAAAAAAATTACAAGTTTTCTGTCAATATAATTCAGCTTCCGCAAAATTAAAAAATATGAATCTAAAAGGGTAAGAACGTTTGCAATATTAAATGGACTAAGCATAGAGAGCACTGGCTCCAGGCTAATTTACACCTTAAAGAAAGATTTCATAATTCTGTAACTCAAACGATTTAGCTGTTAGCCAAATCACCTCAATGTTTATCATACACATGCACCTTAAAGAAAGCTTAAAGCATTTGTAACTTAAAGGCGGGCTAAAGAGAAAAAAATTCAAAATAAGTTCTTGACAATTATCATGATGCTTGAATATAGATATATTTATTGCATCTTGAATGAACGTAATTAAACAATTAGCCAAGGATGATTAGCATAACAAAAAATTGATTGAGATTTATTTATTAGTATTAAAAATGTTTTTTCATAGTAAGCAATTCTATATTATTCAATAATTTTCACAAGTTATTTGGTTGTCTTCTAAGTAAAGGATTTTTATAAGTTATTGGTAACGATAAATGATATAGCAGTTATACAGAACTATCATCAAAAAAAGAAGAGCAAAACACATTGGATCAAGACAATATAGGGTGTAGTGAGTATTATCCATTAGAGAGGGTTTCCAACATTTTGATACCCAAAAAGTCCAATATGACAAAACAAATAGGACAGACATTACAACTAGCTTCGAATTCAGTAAATCTGGGAGAATGGAGAATCAATTATTTCCATTTGGAGTCTCACACAAGATATATATGTGTGTGCGCGCGCGCGCGCGATAAAGCCTTGGCTCATTGGTTGCGGCCTTTGGTATAAGTCCCTTAGGTCAAGGGTTTGAATCTCACCCACTACAGGAGGGTTAGAATAGCACACCGGAATGGAAGGGGATCCGCTCCTCGGTTAGTTCAACCTATGGGATTGATCGGCGATCTCCGACTCGATATATATATATATATATATATATATATATATATAAAGAGAACTTTTTATCCACAATACTAAAATAATATTCGATTGAATCATGAGACTAAACCAAGCTTGAATCATCTACAACTTCCACAACAAAACAATCAATTGCACCATTGATGAGAGTGTTGACCTCACTTTTGTCGAGGTTTAGTTTTCCTCCTAGGATTTAGGATTCTAGCTTTAGGAGCTTCCCCGACGATCTTAGATTCTTAGCAATGGACCTACCTCGTTTTAGTTTGCTCGAAGCCACCTCGTCACTCTTTTGGAATCCCAGACGAAATTTCGTACCTCTAGCTCATAGCAGGTTGGAATTGACGTTAGGAGTCCAAATCGAGTTCCTATGTGACCACCGGACCTCAGGATGACCTCGTGCACGTTTCTCGCACCACCGAAGCACAGATTCCTCGAACTACGGCCTCGACGCTTTCAACCTCCTCGCAACGGATCAAGATTGAAGCCAGAACGCCGGGACGATCAACGTTGAGTCAGAATTTCAGAAAATACTGGATTTGACGCACTTTCGACGCGATCGTCGACGAGGTTGCCCGAACGACCTAGGATGACGAAACGGACTTCGCCGATGAGTCTGGAGCGTCGTTTCTGCCTAAAATTAATATTTAATTTGCGACGCCAGCCCGTCGGGGACGAAACTTATGAAATTATTTTTAATTATCTTATTAATAATAATAATATTTATATTATTATAATTATTATATGCTTATTCATATTTTTTCCCCACACTCCCTAAACCCTATTCATCCTACCCGTCTGGATCCTGTCTCTCCCGCGCTCGAGCATGCCGCTCGACCAAGCTCTCCCTCTCTCTCCCCCATCTTCTTCACGGCACTGTGGTGCTGCCATTCCCTCGCGGCTCCTTCCTCGAGCCGCACGCATACACGCGCTCTTACCTGTCGCCGGATCCTATCCCTGTCGCGACTCTTATCACCTACGGCATTCCATGCCGTGTGTCGGGCCACTTGCGCACCTGTTTCTTCTGTTTACACGGATAGAGGCCTCCCTGCAGGTGCTCTCCTCATCTCTTGTCTCCCTCGCTTCATAAATAGCCTCAGGTTTAAGGAGTTAGGGCCGGCCGATTTTCTTTCCCGGAGGTGGGGAGGTGTCGCGGATTGAGCTTTAACCTTCTTGCTTTGTTTGTTTACTCTACACTAGCTGGTAACTTTCCTCCCCTCACCCTATTTACTTCTCGATTTGGCCCAGGGAGACTGTATTTTGTGCCGCTGGTTTGATTTTCCCTGTTTACCATTTCAGCTGAGCACTTATGTGCCATGGAAAGTTTAAATATTTGCTTAAATGACAGTTCCTTGTTTCCTCTACATAGTGGCATGCTAGTATGATCCCATGTAAATATCGGGAGTGTTTTATTGCTTGAAACATGAATAAGAATAGAGATTTGAGCATGTTTTAGAGCATAAGCTTGATCATTTTCTTGAAGTAGTGGAAACATGGCATGGTATTGGTTCCTTTCTTTTCCCTATTTGCTTCAAATGATAAAATGCGAGTTCATTTTCATTTTCCTATGGTTAAAGGGCTTGAAGTATGGCTTTGGAATAATGTTAGCTCTTCTCTTTTCTTTTGTTCAAAAAAGCAAGTTGAAGTGATTAAAATGTGGCTTTTGGGACAATGATGATTCCTTTTTCAAGCATGTTAGGATATGTATTACAAGGCTTCCTATTCACTTTTGCTTGGCATGAATCATGGAAGGATTTATTTGGCTTTTTCAATATACATGTGGGGGCTTGTTTCTTGCTCTTTATACCTTTCCCTCACAAAGATTGCATGCTAGGGAGAAGCTTAAACTTAATTTGGAAGAATTCATGTTTGTTCTCATGTAAAGCATGTGGTAGCTTTATGTTTTAATATATGGAAAGCATGAGGATGTTGTTGAGGCTCAAGTTTGGCCCTTATGTAGTTCACTTTGGAGAGGGATCACTCGAGTCATGCAAGCATGTTATAGGTTTGGTTATCATGGCAAACTATTAGCTTTTCTAACCAATGCTTTGAACAGAGTTCTTCACTTGCTCCTATTGTTATGACTTGTTGAAGGGTCTCTTGTTCTTTTATATGCATGTGGAGGAGTTAGGGGCGGTTTGGGCACTGTTGTGCTACTCGGTTTTGGTATTGTTGTCTCTCGGTTTTGAGAATTATGGGGCTGTTTTGGTGGCTTTTGTTTCTTAGTTTTGCCCCTTGCTGAGCTGCGTTTTTATGGTTTGTTTCTCAGTTTTGCCCCCTTGTCGGGGCTGCGTTATTTGTGGTTTGTTACCTTTCGGTTTTGCCCCTTGCTGGAGCTGTTTCGTGGTTTGTTGCCTCTCTGTTTGCCCCACCTGCTGGGCTGGTTTCCCTCTTGTTACTTCTCGGTTTTGGCCTTTTTGGTGGACTTGGTTTCTCTGTGTTGGATCCATGCTTTAGTGGTGTTTGGACATATGTTTTTGGGCTTGATTACGATGTTATATGGCTTAAATTGTGGTATTCACTTAGGGTGTTATTGATGGTATGTTTGGGCCTGATTTTGTGGCATTGAAGAGGTTACAATTCTAGTAAGGTGACGTCGATTTTCAAATATATAAAAGAGGAGGCTATGATTCTAGTGAGGGCTTTTCCACGCATTTGTGAAGAGTTGGGTTGAAGCTTGTATGGGAGCTTGGCCTTGGGCCTCATGGAGGTGATTTGGATTGTGGGGACTTTACTCTCTGCTCGCTCCTTTGTTGTAGCCTTTGTCCGTGAGCCTTTTCTCTTGTTTGTGGCCTTGGCCGAGAGCCTTATTGGGGTCATTATTGTGATGGTGGCTTTGCTTCTTGCTACACTTGTCTATGAAATTAATTTAATGGATTTGGGAGAGCTTCCTAGCTTACTCGTGGGGAACATATTGAGCACGATACTTGAAATACTTCTTGGGGGTTTTATTTGGTGGAATTGATGCTAGTTTGGTGGCCTATGGCTTGTCCATTCACTTTCCTATGTATTGGAAGTTTATCAATGCTCCTATTGCTATAGCTTGAGTCCCGAGCCCGTAGGTGAACGTACTGGGGGAGTCTGTGTTTCAGGAATTGAAAATTAATGTGGGTACTTGGAGTTTAGAGGAATCCCGAGCAGTGGTCCAGAGTCCAGGGCTTGGTCAGTATCTTTATGTCTGTTTTTCATGCTTTTACAGTTGTCGTTTGGGGAAAGGGGTGTGTTCCCTAGGGGCCTAGTCCTCATCCTCTCCGAGAGCGCCGGCGTGCCTTTAGGTCCTTTTATAGGTTGTGTAAGGACGGTCGGGAGTTCGGGATAACTTACTTGTTTTGATTATTGAAAATCGGTGCACCTCTTTTACTGAAATTTGTGTTAGTGTGATCGCTTCCTCTTTCTTTCCTTCGTTCCCTCGTCCCTTGTTTTTCCCTTGTTTTCGCTCAATGTCCGCACCTACGAGGGACGTGTAGGTGTGGGGCCACTGGCAGCGCTGTAAGTGCGGTGAACACCGATAATACTCGCATAGGGAAGGTTACGAGAGAATCGTAGAATGACGTCGCCCGACTCGAGACTCGTAGAGAGTAGAGCGTGAATCACGACACTATTCGCCCGTCCTCGGGGTTCTCTACCGCCGATCGTCTAAAGATGTTAGTAGTCCTGATCCTATTAGGGTAGTCGACATGTGGACTGAAAATATTTTAAAACAAAATACATACATTTCGAAAATACAAAATTACCTCCACCAAGACACAGCCTACTTACCTACAGCTTTTACTTGCATGCAAACCTAAAAAGAAATGTGTGAAAATTTACAAAGTGTCCACTATTGGCTACTCGAGTCAGTTAGAGTCGCCTGCTACAGAAAGCCTGTCCCGTAGTCGCAGCCTCTAGTGGGACCTATAAGACAGTTCTCCGAGTCCTTAACACCACCGTGCTTACGGGTCTTTTTCCGGATGCTCCACGTGCTTTCTACGGTTCGCCGTGAGTTTAGCGGGACATCTGCGAGTTTCTTCCGGTGTTTTGCGGTTTTCACTACGACTTTGTTTTACTTTCGTTCGTGATTTTCTTCGAGGTTTTCTACGGACACTCTTTTATTTCTTTCTCAATTTTCTCTGTTCTCTTTTATGATTTTCTTTGCTCTCTTGTCGTCTTTCTTTTGTTTTGTCGTCGGGTTTTCGCACTTTGCTTACTGTGCACGTACAGTAGTAACCCTACTCACTTAGGTCTTTCCTATTACGTTTACTCTTGCTATTTTCTTGCACTAATGCATTTTCTGCAAGAAAACAATAAGCAAGTAACGATACACCGCGGGTAATCATCGCATACGTCAGACACTTGTAGCATTTCTTCTTATTTTACTGCGTTACATGTCTTACTTTTCTAGTACCTGCTCCTGCTAGTATGACATGTTTTACTTTTTTCAGCGTACATACCTGTGTAGCATGCTTTACTTTTCTTCATGTTTACTCCTGTTTAGCATAGCATGTTCACTATAACATGTTCCGTCATTGTTTTGCATGCTTCCTTTTATCAGCTACTTCCCGTCATCGCTGCACACACTCACCTCGCAATAAAAGTGATAATAAAAAACGAAATAAAATACTTTCGTATGTCCACTTTAACCTAAACTTTAAACATAAACCGCGATCTCGCTACGACGCGGAGCTTCGGAGCATCGGTGGGCGAGCACGACCATCTTCTTCAAAGAAATACGTGTCGACATGCAAAGAGACCATTCTCTAGCTTTAAATAACAAGCCCATGGGACTTCGAGTAGTCCGCCCAGTGCGACATAAATCCTCACCTATTCTTTTAGGCTTTTACACTGCCTCATTCGTGCAATATAAGCCCTAACTCGCTTAGGATTCCGAGGTCGTCGTCCGATACGGCGTAAATCCTCCTATCTTCTAGGTTATTTGCATAATCAGGTGATTATGTAAATGTAATCCCTATAATTAATTGGCAGGATTGAAACTTAAATAAATTCCTTTTTCAAAATTTAAAACCCAACCATTAGGATAGTTTGGGAAGTCATCGAGTTTCTCCTCGAGATCCGCGACATCCCCTACCTCTCTTTCCTTTGACTCTGAAAAATAAATGTTCTACATTTGCGCCTTTCACCTATTGGATTTCCTACTACCACACTTCGTTGAAAACCCTACCTTTTGATTTCATGAAGATAGAAACCCCTGATCTAAATCGAGAGTTCTCTCGAAGTGACTTCGGTCATTCGAGGTGTAATCGACTATAGTGGCTTGCACTCTACAGGTGAGCTTTAAAGACCCAGGATAATATAAACCCTATTTAATTCTTTTCGTATTAAATGAGAACTCGTTTCGGTCCACATAAAGGTTCGCGGTACATGTAACGAATGTCATGAATCCTGTAGTTTATTTGAGCGAGCGATATCATTAAGTAGGGTGTCTATTCTTCGGAATAGATGCGTTACTTGCTATATTACGCTCGTTCATTCAAACTGCTAAACGAATGAGATCCGTCCAATCTCATTCTCATATTTTAAAATTTAAAAAATCTTACTTTCAAAACTAATATATATATATATATATATATATATATATATATAAATTAAATTAAAATCTTAAACGAGACGCTGTTTTTAAGCGGCCGACAGAGAGTAGTAATATCACAAAGAGAGGTAGCATAAGTAATGGCTAGGCTGGCATATATCAAACCCAAACATGATCCTTGAGGGATCAGAAGTTCTACGTCCA